>OZ024742.1:353792362-353869862 GCA_964016885.1 Eledone cirrhosa
CTGATAGTGAATCCCAGTTGATTCGTGAACTCGGAATTTTTAAACAAGACCAACTGTGCCTGGAGCTATGCAGATGACTGCATGCGCACAATGGATATCGCACCCACAAGGTCACCTGTATTGTTCATCTTGCTGTATGTGTGTAAAGTATCCGTGCGTGGGATATCCCTGAGTAAATTTACTTGACCGTTAATTGTTTATTGATTGTTTGTTAATTAGGCAGGAATATACTATTATGTCTTTGTTAATCCTATGTGTTGCTATATGTGTGTAAAGTATCCGAGCGTGGGATATCCCTGAGCAAATTTTGCTTGACTGTTAATTGTTTATTGATTGTTTGTTAATTAGGCAGGAATATATTATTATGTCTTTGTTAATCCTATATTAATAATTGTATAATAATTTTTTGATAGTACATTATTAGATTACTGAAGCTACCTTATACCTTCTTAAAAATACATTTTACAATTATTGTCTTTTTGCTTATATATTTTCTTACTTATTATTTTCTTTAATCTTGCCCAACTTGATAAGCTCTTGGAATTGCTCCTTAATTAGATTACTTAAATTACTTAAATTACTTTATCTATTATACCTAAGTTGTATCTGTTGAAGCAGCCCTTTGAAAATTCCTCGGATCTCCCAAATCCCGTAATTTTTAACTTTTAATTTGTAATTTTCCTCAATTCATTTATATATATCTTTAAAGGCTCTCTAAAATTTTAATTCTTTGAAGGGTCTTTCGGAAGAGGTTCTTATTAAAAATAATAAAGGGGTCTTTACTGAGGGATTTTTGAAGGCTTTTTGAATTAACTTTTAATTGATTAATTTCTTTCAACTATTTATTTCTTAATTTTTAAAATTAAATTTAATGTTCAACCCCTTAATCGTTAATTTTTAATCATGGATATATAAGATTGCTTAATCTTAAATTCATTAAATTTTTTTATTTCGGGGTTTGGAACTCTTAAAATTCATATCCTAACTTAAATCTTAATATTTATATTATGTACTCCCTAAATCATTGAGTTTATTAACCTGTTAAATCTTATTGAAAGTTCTTTTCCCTAATTCTTAATTTTTAATTTTTAATTTCTGAGTTTAGAACTTTAGTAGGGATTATCAAAACTTCGTAAATTTTCTGAAATTTTTTAACGAGATCTCTTAGAAAAATGTTTTTTTTTCTTTTGAAGGAAGTTTTTAGGAAACTTTATATTTTTTTAGGAAACTTTATATTTTTATTTTTTTATTTTATTAGTCTCTTAATCTCTTCTGGTTTGTTAGGTTTATTGGGGCTTATAAGCTTTATGCACTTATTTTTTAAGGTGCTTCTACGAGATCACAAGTCTTTTACTTTCAATGCGTAACTTATAAATTCTCTAATTTTTAACCTTCAATCCCTAACTCTTAGGCCCTTTTCAAATTCTCTTAACTCCCTGTAACCCATCCCTTTTACAACTCCTACAGCTAATGGAAAAGAGCCCCCTTAGAATATAGACCCCAAATATACAAGCGGAGCTGTTGATGTATACCACAATTTCAAACTACTAATCTTGAGTGAAACGTTGATGTAAATAATGAACTTACAATCACCTGTTATATGCCTTGAAAAGTCCCACCATATGGTCGGACGAAAGGGCTGTCGGCAATAAACTTGTTATAATGTCATAATAGTTCCTTTGTTCTTTTTCATTAATAATATATATATATATATAATACTATAAAGTATGTCCATAGAATATTTTAATATATATACACCATTTCCTCTCCCATTTAGCATAATTAACCACACAAAAAATCAATTAGACCAGGCTATAAGATTTACATGCACCTATGAAGAAATAGTAGATAAATAAAAAAACAGCAATCTCTTCGCGGCCAACCGCCATACAAAATTTACCCAACATTTCAACAGCACGTGGGAATCGATTAAATATACCGTCAACCATACACAATTAGGTATAAAATTAAAAATAGAAGAAATGCTCATAAACATACACATGCCTTTTAATCTTATAGCCTGGTCTAATTTATTTTGTTTGTGTGGTTAATTATGATAATTGGAAGAGGAAATCGTGTATTGATATTATCAAATGATTCTTTGGACATACTTTATAGTACACATATATATATATATATATATATATATATTGATAAAAGGATTGACGCCTAAACCAATCAGCTTTAGAAATCCAGTGAAACTAAACCCTGATTGGTCGACATACGGGTTTGCTAGATTTAGCATTCTGGAGCCACTTTTCACTGTATATAATGCACACAAGTTACCCTTATCATTACAGTTGAACATTGCAAACTTGACTGTCACCACACATTATGACCCTAAAGATTGCGAAAGCAAGATAGTACTTGTTCGATTAATACTTAACATTTAATATCCTACCATACTATTTCATCCTAATACCATTATACAAGTTAAAGGATTGTAAATAAAACGAGTAAATCAGACAAAGTTGGAATTCCTTTTATTAATATAATCCTCTATACACAATCATTCACGCCCGTGTATATTTATTTATCTATTTATATATATATATATATATATATATATATATATATATATATATATATATATTTCGTTTCTGAATTTCTTTAGCAAGATTCTTTATCTGAAATCGTGTGTTGAAACCGATATTATTATACTTTGGGAGGGTCATGTTGCCAATAAGAAACACACTCACCAGTTGCTTTTACTTCAATTTATTATTATAATAAATTTATAATAAATTTATAAATTTATTATAAATTTATTATAATAATAAATTGAAGTCATATCGCGGGTGCGTGTGTTTCTTATTGGCAACATGACCCTCCCAAAGTATAACAATATATATATATATATATATATATTTATATATATATATATATATTTATATATTTAAGTTAATATTTAATTTTTAAAATTTTCTAATTTTACGTCTTTCATATAATTGTTCTACATCCCCCTGCATTGAACCACCTAGGTACTATGACATAACTTATATATTTACTAGCATTAGTGTACATCCGTACGCATATGTTGGTAGATGTATTAATTCTCTCTCTCTCTCTATATATATATATATATAGCCGCGATGAATTAGTTTTGCGAGGTTTTTTATATGAAATCGTGTGTCGAAACAAATATTGTTATACTTGGGGAGGGTCATATTTGTGTAATATTGCCAGAATTAATAACAGAACACACTCACTGTTTGGTTCGTTTTCGCTTCTCGCTGTCTTTTATATCGGTGATCTAACTTACTCGGTCCTCAATGTTGCCATTGACTGACCGTCGGACAACAGTAGTACAGATACAATATAGACACAAACATATATATATAGTTTATCATAAATCGTTCGTTGCACATCTGCAACATCGTCGGTGGTGTTATATTTTCCTCCTGTTGTGTTGTATGTCTACGCCATTTTTATTCAGTCTGTCTATATATTTATTTATTTATTTGCTTGTTTGTTTATTTTATTTCGTCTTCTTTGCGCATGCGTTTGAGTGTGTGTATAGTGTTATGTTTGCTGTGTGATGGGTGACTAGTGTGTGTTTATGTGCTTGTTCTTAGTGTGCTTGTGTATGTATGTATTTATCTATTTATTTTATTTACTTATTTATACCTCTCTTAGGTCAGTGTTGTTTGTTTGGGTGTTGTTATTCCATTCATTCTTTCTGTTTAGCTTTGGTCTTTTAATTTCTATTTCACTGGCCTCTCTGATTTGCCTATCTGCTGGGTCATTTCTATGTTTAGATATTATTCTAATTTCTATGTTGTCTATGTCACCATCATGTTGTTGTCTAGCATGTTCGTATAGTACTGACCCGTTTTTTCGTACTTTTAGTTCCCCCCAGTGTTGGTCTATCCTTTCACCTATGCTACGAGCTGTCTCACCTATGTATGTTGTTGTCATGTTTCTGCAAGTACCCTCTGTACATCTTATGCTATAGACTACGTTTCTAGTTTTACAGTTTACCCGGGGGTTTACCTTACATATGATACATTTCCTATTGGTGCAGTGGGTTTTCTTAAAAGGGTAAGTTTATCTGATCAGGGATTTTATGGTGGTTCCTGGCTTTTCTATCACCTTTATTTTTAAGTGGGTCTTTCTCAGGGTCTTTCTACACTGGTTAGCTAATTTCCCTCCATGGATGGCTTCCACAAACAGGACACTCTGGTATCTCTGGTTGTCGTACCATGAGGTGGCTTTCCCTATCTTATGTCTAGCCCTATCTAAGCTATTCCATGATTTGCTCCTGTATAATGGGCAAATGCGGGACACATTCTTCATCACACGTGCCAAATCTGCGATCAGAATATTTAACTTAGCAATACTGGACATTGCTGAGTTTTTGAGTATCAGGTATTTGGAGGCCATGGGTTTACCATAGTGTGAGTGGAGAATTTGGGCTCTCTCGTCTATAGTGAGTGTGTTCTGTTATTAATTCTGGCAATATTACACAAATATGACCCTCCCCAAGTATAACAATATATATATATATATATATATATATATATATATATATATACTATATTCAGAGTTATAAACTCAAACAGTCCTTTACAATTAATTAGCTCAAAGAAAGAAGCATTTCTGAGCCGTGAAATACAAGTTAATATAAATTTATCATAATCTATAAAGCTCATTGTGAGGTGATGCTCCTTTCTTATAGAAATCTACGAAATAGAATTTCTTCAATTGAAATTTACAATTCAGTATTCGAAATAGCTTCGATTGCGTCTTGGCACAGATCATTTTTTCAATTTCACCCACAATTACGCAAAAAATAGATAAAACTCAATATTTTACGATTTTTCTCTGTCAATTAAACTGCTAAACTCTTTCCACTACCATTCATAATCTATACAACTTCATACTTTCTGCTACTTTCTCTTTCCAAGCTTGATGGTGATACTGTCCGTTTTACTCTCTCATATCATCTGCTTCTTATTACATTTCATACGAAACGACAATTATTCAAAAGCAACAGATACATTTATTCAACAACAAACGATAAATCTTTTTTAAAACCTCTTTTCCAAACGCATACACACACACACTCACTTCAACAACAACAACAATCTGCCTTTTATAGATAATGATAAACAATAATATCCTCTATGAGGTCACTAAACCTGCTAGAAACAGCAGCTAACTCTCCCCCATACCACACCCCTCCCTTGTGTCTTAAATTTTGAAAACATATCTTCTATGAGGTCACTAAACCTGCTAGAAACAGCAGCTAACTCTCCCCCATATCACACCACTCCCTACTGTCTTAAATTTAGAAGACACATAGCCTCTATGAGGTTACTAAACCTGCTAGAAACAGCAGCTCACTCTCCCCCATATCACACCCCTCCCTACTGTCTTGAATTTAGAAAACATATCTTCTATGAGGTCACTAAACCTGCTAGAAACAGCAGCTATCTCTCCCCCATACCACACCACTCCATACTGTCTTAAATTTAGAAAACACACAGACAACCATGCAGAACAACTCCATCGCATCTCTGTTGTTCGGTTGGCATCGTCTACGCGCGTGTTGCGCAATTACTGTGAAACAATAAATTTCAACACTTTTTTGCACAGAGATAATATCCATAGGCGAAACTAAAATTGTCACTGCTGGCGCAGCTCCTACTTCCAGGTCTGCAATTCGTTCACCCAGTGCCTGGCAGACAAAAAAGTGCTGCCATAAAATGGGTGGTGCAACCTAACTTTGGTAATTTAATGACCCCGAGCAACGCCGGTCTTTAATTCTAGTATATGATAAACACTAATATAAACATATAAGTGTTTGTATTGTAAATTACCATGTTAGCTAGATTGAAAAATACTAATTAAATTAATACAGTTTGCCTGTCTCGATTTAAAATAATAAATCAATAAAAACAAACCCATATTGGCAATAACCGTGATACCTGGACAAATTTAAATTTCAAAATCCAAACATGTTTCGTAGACAAATTTAAATTTAAAAACCCAAATAAGTTTCGCAACGATAATTTAAAAAAGTGAAAAATTCCAATTTCTGTGGTCATCGGCAGGTATCCAGAAAATTAGCATGTTTCACCTCGAAATATTTAGGAGGACTTGTAGTCAAGTGTTAACGCACATGGTTTTCCAGCTCCTAGCTATCCCCATACTCATGCTGCTAGAAATAACAGCCGTTTATATGGGATTAAAATTTAGCTCAACAAAAGGAGCCGTAATACTATATTTAGAGTTATAAACTCAAACAGTCCTTTACAATTAATTAATTAGCTCAAAGAAAGAAGCATTTCTGAGCCGTGAAATACAAGTTAATATAAATTAATATATGATAAACACTAATATAATCATATAAGTGTTTGTATTGTAAATGACCAAGTTAACTAAATTGAAAAATACTAATTAAATTAATACAGTTTGCCTGTCTCGATTTAAAATAATAAATCAATAAAAACAAACCCATATTGGCAATAACCGTGATTCCTGGACAAATTTAAATTTCAAAATCCAAACCTGGTCCGTAGACAAATTTAAATTTCAAAACCCAAATAAGTTTCGCAACGATAATTTAAAAAAGTGAAAAATTCCAATTTCTGTGGTCATCGGCAGGTATCCAGAAAATTAGCATGTTTCACCTCGAAATATTTACGAGGACTTGTAGTCAAGTGTTAACGCACATGGTTTTCCAGCTCCTAGCTATCCCCATACTTAAATTATCGTTGCAAAAATAATTTGGATTTTCAAATTTAAATTTGTCTACGGAACAGGTTTGGATTTTGAATTTTAATTTGTCCAGGTATCACGGTTATTGCCAATACGGGTTTGTTTTTATTGATTTATTATTTTAAATCGAGACAAGCAAACTGTATTAATTTAATTAGTATTTTTCAATCTAGCTAACTTGGTCATTTACAATACAAACACTTATATGTTTATATTAGTGTTTATCATATATTAATTTATATTAACTTGTATATATATATATATATATATATTTATATATATATATATATATATATATATATATATATATATATATATATATATATATATATATATATATATAAATATATATATATATATATAATCATATATATATATATATATATATATATATATATATATATATATATATATATATATATATATATATATATATATATATATATATATATATATATATATATATACATATATATATTTATATATATATATATATTTATATATATAGATATATATATTTAATACAATAACAGAGATAGCTTAAAGCTAAACTCTGACTGGTAACCATCTCACTCAACAAACATTAGGTTATATGTTAGTATAACCCAATTTAAGTGTTTGGGGTGCTAACTATATGCATTATGTGGAAAGCCAGTTGTATTATTTTATGAGATATAATTAAAGTTAAAATATTATATATGTATATATATTTATATTAATATATATATTTATATATATTTATATATGTATAAATATTTATATATATATATATATGTATATATATATATATATATATATATATATATATATTATGAAGAGAGAAGAAACATTTAGATATAATTAGTAATAAAATGTATCATACCTAAACTGTTCCTAAATTCCTCGACTACGTAGTTGTGTTTCTAAATGTATATATATATATATATATATATATTTATATTTATATATTTATATATATATATATATTTATATATACATATATATATATTTATATATATATATAAAATAAAATAACAGGATGCTGAACTGGTGTAAATTCTTGAAAGTTTTATTATAATATGATCCTTTCAATGACCGGCTTCCATATGAATCCGTTGATATCATCAGGTATTGGAATATAACAAAGGAATATGTAAAAAACCATGGGTCCTAAAAATCGTAGACAGAGACAAAGAGAACGACTGACCAACTAGCTGCTCCGCCAGTCGACCTCAAAGTGGTGGCAACTGAATCTACTAATGAACATTTGGTGAGGGTGCGAAGGCTTATAATGCACTACCACCACTGCGTCAAAGAAAAAAGGGGTAGAAAGAAAGAGAGAAAGAAGTCAGTGTAAGGTTCATACTATATTCCTACTAGAAAATGCCGCGAAAAAATGCTACTCCAAAGAATCTATAATGGGTGTCTGTATAATCTAATGTGTGAACCGAATATTGGAACGTTAAACTTATGTTGCGAGTTATAGGATGAAATTAAATAAAATTAAATATATTAAATTGCAAAATGATAAAGTGAAAAATAAGGATAAGGTAGCGAGATGTATTTATTTAATGAACTTACGGAGAGAGTTATATATAAAAAAAATTATCTCGATAAGATATTAGGATGGGATATAGAGTAAATATTTCGATTGGGAGTCCCATCCAGCAACCCCCCACAACCCCCCACCCCACCCCACCCTACCATGAGTCAGCCAGTTTCGAGTGTTATCGTCCAGCGAAAGAAATGGAAATTAATTTTTCTGAGTACTCTAGAAACGTAAAATCGAAATCTTTACTTTATATCCCATCCTTATATCTTATCGAGATAATTTTTTTCAACACACGTTTTCAGATAGAGAACCTTGCTAAACAAATGCAGAAACGATATATATATATATATATATATATAAAATGAGATTAATATCCAAACAGGTACTAAGTACCCACGGAAATATATAGGATGTCTATAATGCATTTGTTGTTCAATGGTATTAATTTGAGATACCAGAACCATAAAATTGAGATGAGCTGAACAAGTAAACATTAAACAATTTTTTAAATGAATTAAAATACGATTTAAATATTCACCTATCCAAAATACTTTTACCGACGGTTTCGCCTCACAAAGGTTTGGAAATTCAAAGGACTTCCAATGAAAAGATCGGCTCTTCAGAAAGCTATTTCCATTCTATAGGACGTAAAGTTTCATAGTCTGTAAATATATCACCTACTGCTAGCTAGCGTAAGGTGAGTCGTTAAAATGACCCACATATAAACTCATCGTTAATAAAAGCGGGAATATTGTAGACGTGTTGTTTGCCACGCCACTAAAAATAGCAGTTAGGTTCAACGCTTTTTTTTTCTACACACATGGGAGAATATACATAACATGAGATTAATATCCCCACAGGTACTAAGTACCTACGGAAATATGTATGGTGTCTATAGTACATTTGTTGTTCAATGGTATGAATTTGAGAGACCTGAACTATAACATTGAGATGAGCTGAACAAGTAAACATTAAACAATTTTTTAAATATATAAAAATACAATTTAAAATACGATTTAAATATTCACCTATCCAAAATGCTTTTACCGACGGTTTCGCCTCACAAAAGATTGGAAATCCAAAGGACTTCCAATGGAGAGATCGGCTCTTCAGAAAGATATATCCATTCTATTGGACGTAAAGTCTCACAGTTTGTGAGGTGAAACCGTCGGTAAAAGCATTTTGGATTGGTGAATATTTAAATGGTATTTTAATTTATTTAAAAGATTGTTTAATGTTTACTTGTTCCGCTCATCTCAATTATATATATATATGCTGTCAACTACTGCTGTCAACTACTGCTGCTTTCCGACTCTTGAGTTTTCGATGGCTTCAGTCGTCTCTTCGAGGGTGGGTGGTTTGTCGAGCTCCTCTTTGAGTAAAAGTTGAGGAACGCGATGGATGGCAGCGTCCTGTACGTTGCGGTCAGCACTGAAGAGGCTTTGGAAGTGCTCGGACCAGCGAGCGAGGTTGGAGGTGTTATCGGTGAGGACGTCCTCTCCATCTGAACTGCGCAGGTGACTCTGGACCTGGTAGTTGGGGCCATACACTGCTTTCAGAGCCTCATAGAAGCCCCTATAGTCTCCGAGCTCAGCGCACAGCTGGGTTCTCCACGCCAGCTGGTGCCACCACTCGGTCTGTATTTCTCTGAGATTGCGCTGTAGGGTGTTGCATGCGCGTCGAAAGGTATATTTCTTTACAGGACAGGTTGGTTGTGCAAGGGGATTCGTCTAGTTTTTGCTGCAGATCTGCTTGGAACTTGGCTCTCAATTCCTCCCGGCGCAGGCTGCCGACGTTCAGTTTATTCACGGGGTTACCTTTCTTCACTGATTTTCCGTTTTATATTATATATATATATATATATATATATATATATATATATATATATATATATATATATATATGAGAGACGTAAAATAAGAAAATTATAAAATTAACTTACTTACTAAAATTTCAATCCCAACTAACTAGTTTCTGAAAGGGAATAAACATAGTTTCCGAAGAAGTGTACAGAGAAGCCTTTCGTCATCAGGGAAGTCTTTTCTCAGCTAAGTTTCCAGGCAATACGTGGACACAGAGGACTTATACAAAAATGATTCAGTGGATGGAAAAAAGAAAAGCGTGGACTAAATTCCTAGCCATTGAGAAAATCACTGCCTACTGCATCGGTGGCAAATTCAAAAGAATCAATCACCTGACATCGAGGTCAATCAGTGGAAAGTGGTTTGTTAAGAAGACAGCAGCCTGACTGTTACTATAGCATCAGTTTTGGCAAATGTTTGCTCGACAAATAATTTGGAGATTATTATAAAGAATTAGTATATCTAGTAACATATATATACATAGATGCATACTTATGCTAGCAAATATATAGGTTTTGTCTTAGTAACTTTGTGGTTCAATGCATGGGGTTGCAGAACAATAATATGAGAGACGTAAAATAAGAAAATTATAAAATTAACTTACTTACTAAAATTTCACTCCCAACTAATTATAAAATAATTGACCTTTATAAAATTTCACTCCCAACTAATTATAAAATAATTGACCTTTATAAAATAACCCACACCCCAAATAACTTCTCATTCACTACCAGAAAGGGACACAGCAGTCAACTGTTGTTGCTACCTAGATGAAAACTACTATGAAATCCCACAACGAATTTTATACTTGAATTTTCAATTCTCAAATTTTAACTCTTCTTATTATTAATTTTTCTTAATATTAATCAACATTTGAAAAGATGGCTTTTGCAGACCCATCGAAACCGGTCATTTTTTATACCCTTTATTATTTCCTCACCTTATAAAATTATATGTTTTTTCACAAAAAAGTATTCTGTCTCTTATATATTCCATGTGCCATTACCAACCTCAATTTTCTCCATAACCTTCGTTTTGTGTAGAAAAATTACACTTTTCATATATATATATATATATATATATATAAATATATATGTGTGTGTGTGTGTGTGTGTGTGTGTGTGTGTGTTTAAGGGCAGTGGTAGCTATGATGCTTCCATAGGCGGTATGTCAGTTAATCACTCTATGTTCTTACAGAGCAGAGTGTGATATCATATAAAACGAACAATTGTTTGGCCGAAGTTATTGGAAGTGTCCGACGAACCTGCAGTTCCAGATTCAGACAGATCCATACAATGATCGTGTCTCGAGCTGTCTGCTGGTGAAACTACAATTGTAACACACAATAACAATAAATTGAGTCCAGATGCATCACTGATTTTTTGTTTTATATTATATATATATATATATATATATATATATATATATATATATATATATATAAGTTAAAACAATGAAATAACAATTCAAGTCATTACAGATATACTTCACAGAAGCAATCTGACGACAGCTGATGTTATACATGCAAGTAAATATTTTTCCTTCTCTGATATTTTGTAACGAACCTTACATAGTTCGATAACGAAATATAGTTACGATGTATAATCGTCACCTAGAAATGATCGTAAAGCAGTGAAGTCTATATCTAATGATTTAAACTTTTATTTCATTGTTTTAACTTATATCATGACTATGTTTTCCTTTATATTTTTTATTGTTTTCCGGGATTTACTTTAACCTACAACACATTCAACATATGGATTACATTGAGTTCTTCATGTAACTAACCGTGGATATCCCTGTGTATATATATATATATATATATAGCCCCAGCATGGCCTCAGCCGGATGACTGAAACAGGTAAAAGAGTATATATATGTATATATAATATATATTTATATTTCAAACCGTTTGAAAGTAGCGCCTAAAAGCTCTCAACTTCATGCATAAAATAACTGTCGCAAGTGCATGATACATTGTATTAATATTAAAATTCTTTAAACATACGTTGCATATGTAGAATACATAAGACATATAGAAACTTTCAACTTACGATCTGAGGTATATCCGTTACGAAGGAGAATTAATCTAAGTGTATCGAACTGGACAAACTCTGTTCGTGCTAGTACTTATATATATATATACATATATATATACAAAATTCAGAATATCCAAAATATCTCTCTTTCCTTCTTCTACCCCCCCCCCCCATCTCTCTCTTTCTCTCTCTCTCTCTCTCTCTCTCTCTCTCTCTCTCTCTCTATATATATATATATATATATATATATATATATATATATAGAGAGAGAGAGAGAGAGAGAGAGAGAAAGAGAGAGAGGGGGAGGGGTAGAAGAAGGAAAGAGAGATATTTTGGATATTCTGAATTTTGTAAGTAGAATACATTTAAAAGGATCACATTATAAATATCATATTTATTATTATTTCACAAAACTCTATTAATTGTTGCCATATGATTTGTATTTGATACCTCAGTGAAACGTGATGTTTTAGATGGTGGTGTTTGTATTTGTCCATAATTCTCACTGTAAACATTGCCTCTATGCAGAAAGGAAGTTTTTTTCAAAATGCAGATATTTAAGAAACATAATTTATTTTCGAAATGTGAAGCATGTTCATTACTCGTTATAAAGTCCGATTGGATATATTCGCATACTTTTGATTTGTTACTCTAGTGCATTATTGATACTCGTGTTTGTAATCCTTCAGATCTCATTCCCATTAATCATGTTACTATTCTTTACAAGGTCTATCAATTAGGAGCCATATTCCCTATTATAAAATGATATATGTCTCAATATGATCTGCATGTTATTAGATTCTGAACAGTGGCTCCAATAATCCAACTGATACGGCTGGATTCCCAAGCGAGACCAGACACACCCATGGATGTTAACTGACATTCTTGGTCTGGATCTAACCCCGGGTCTCCAGGCAGTTGGTTTTGCCCGTAGAATCTATCCAACGATTTTTTTTCTGAGACATTCTAATCATATGGCCATAATTTTGCAGCTGTCAAATCTGAACGTGGAAAAGTAGCGCTTCTATATGGTATATCTGAACTCTGATCTAGGTACTCTACCGAGTAATGTTACTCCAAAGTCCTTCGGAGAAATCCCACTTTGGCCGATTGTATTCTCGATCATATTCTTTCAGTCATTACCCAACATTCATGCTCATACGTATGGGTTGGCGCGATTAATGAAAGAAAAATAGCGAATTTAGCGTTTACGCCTTTCTCCCTTGTTCTGTTTATTGAATGCTGTATCTGGCGAATTACATTTACCTCTCATTTTCTGATTACTGAATGCTGAAACTGACACGTTAGGTATCAACTTCTGTATTTATTGCACTTAATTCAGGTTTCCTATATTCCCTTACTAGTGAACATGGTCCCGATCAACTTGAACATCTCTACCTCTTTTAGTGGAACTCCATTCAGATGTAGTGTGTATTGAAAAAGCTTCCTTGAAAGGAAAAGTGTTTCATATTTCGCAGCACTGTTTCACATTCCAGCCATGCAGTATGCGATGTCAAACCTATTGTGTGCAAGTCAGAGATCTTCTTCTGTCGAGTTACAAATTCAAGCCTATTGATTTTACACCCGTCAATCGTGATACCACTTCCAACCCGGCTGTGAAAATCTGGCATTTTCATGAAAATAATGAACGGGAAATGTGACTGGTGCACCCAAGGCAGAGTACGAATCAAACTCGGTTTCAATTTAGCACCATTTACCAGAAGAAAAATACTCGGGCATTAGTAATATAGAGACATCAGGGCAGCAGGAACAACACATGTTCCTTTCAAAAAGCCCATCGTATGTGTGTTGTTATCTACCGGAAGTATATAGTATATATATGAATTAACTGTGTAAAACTTAAATGTATGATATAATGCAGATATGGTGTTCATTGAAAAAGAACTGAATATGAGCTTTCATAAAATCCTATACTGATCCTCCACTTTCATCTAGAATTTCGAGTGAAAGATTTGCTATTGAATGTCCAGTAATTGCAATTTTTGGCCTTGTTCTCGCAACGCTATCATCACAGTTATTTAAAGCCAGGGGCGTGTTACAATATACTTTTGTTTTTGTTTATTGTTTTTTTTTCTGGGGTGTGTGTGGTAATATCACCTGATTAGGTCCTTATTTCTGAAAATGCGCTTCGTTTTAAGACTGGAATATCAAACTTGTATCACAGGTAATCCGTTTCTTTTAGAGGACTACATAGGAAAACCTATCCTATATCATACTGCTCGTTGCTCTGCCAGACGCCATCATTAATTCTTTCATTGTTTGAATATAGACTAGAAATGAGTTGCAGCTCTCAAATTCTGAACTAATACAGTTATCAGCATTCATTGAAAATGGATTCCATTCTGTAATATCAGTGCATTATTTTCGTCGAAAACGGTGGTGGATTGGAAGTATCGGAAGAGGAACGGCCGCCATGCTTTGAAGCATAGAGTTACATCCCTTTATGATCTGAGTTCAAGTCCTGCCGAGGTTAACTTTGCCTTTCATCCTTACTAGGTCGATAAAACAAAGTACCAGTACTGGGATAATTGCTGACCTTGTTCCAAAAGTAGATACAATTATTATCGTCGAATAGATTCATACTTCTCTACGTATTAAATTTGTCGATATTTCTTGAAAATAATTTATTGCTTTTCGCTACTGCTCTAAAGTCAGGGACTTGTGCTTTGGTGTCAGATCAAAGATATTCACAAAAAAATATAATACGTTTTGGATCTATATGATAGCCGTTTCCTCATACCATATTTTCAGACGAAATGACGCTATACGTCATGATTTTCTAAGCTAGCACAGATTGTACCAATACTCATATATTTATATTATTTCAATTATAATCAAATATCGTACACGCCGGACCGAGACGTATGCATAACGTTCGGCATAAATATTTAAACAGCGGAATAGAACACCGTCCATTCTATTAGCATATTAACAGAAACACGAGAGAGAAACATTTAGTATATTCATTTGGCATTTTGCCTGTGTTGCATGATTATAATCAGTTACACTAATCTGTTATCGATAAAATGAAATAAGGAATGCGTTTTAATTACAAAGTATAAGTAATGCTTATTTATCTATGAATAATTAACTCTTCCATGTTATCTCCTTCACTAAATAATATAGATGTCAACGGATATCTATGGTAAATATATCATAATATGTATTATATGTAGGTTCATTTACATGAGCACCTTGTTTACGTTGGGCGGGTAACATACAATGTCTAATAGAAGCAGCAAGGCTAGTAAAGCAAAAATGTATAAAACGATTTTAGATATTCACTATCGAGTTAGCGATATTATTCAAATAGATTTCAAAGTGAATTACTTACATAGATTTACCAGACGTCAAAGGTTACAAGCAGTGAAACGCCTTTCATGATATTCTGATTCTCTCTGAAGACTGTGTTCAAACAGACATTATTGCAGACAATTTGGCAGCCTTGCTTATAAAGAAATGATTTCAATACCATAAAATTCGACAATTTAGGATTAGTGCCAATATCGTTAATCTGTGAGTTACTTATTTTATATCTCTATGCTTATTTCCGTTTACTATTTTTTTTCCATTAAAAATGTCTCCTATTCTTTCAGTTCCTAAATTCATTCCGATACAAATTGAGTAATCATAGATTATATACATATTAATTAATACTAAACTAAACAATAAAATACATATACATACACACATATATCTTTATGAATGTATGTATGTAAGGATGTGTATATATTTTTATGTACGTGTATATATATATATATATTTTTTTTTTTTTTTATGTACGTATATATATATATATATATATATATATATATATATATATATATATGTATATATAGTAATAATAATACATATATATCATTCATAATAAGTGTAAATTCATTCAGAATATTACAGAAGTAAAATAATAGATTTTCTTTCTCTGATTCTTACATTTACACAAACATTGCAAATTATACAGAGAAATATATACTTTCTAGTTAAATGATATTGCAAACGAAACAACAAGCATCAAAATACTGCTTCAGGAAAGGGTTTTTTATAAATGTATCAATGAACATTTTCGTTCAAATTAGTTCGGCCAGATTTTAATCAGTATCTGATAAGTTGTTCTGATATATTTTCGTCTATTATAATGTGTTGGACATTGAACTGAGTTATATATGTTTACTTAATATAAGAGTATTTCCTTTGATAAGTTAACATACACAAAGATATTAAACGAAAGAGGGCATCCCCGAGTGATCAGGGGTCGTAAATCGAACTTTTATTCGTTTTTAGAATCTATTTACTTCATCGGAGTTTTAACATTTCCTAGATTTTGTGTCAATGTGAGAAACGTACTTTTAATATAACGTTTGATATTCGTAGCGTAGCAAATATTTCTTCCCACTTCAGTGCCAGGATATACTTCAAATTCGAATAATTTTATCTACAAATCAATATTACTCTACTAACTGAGATAGTGTTGTTACTATACACAGAAACCTACTAAACGTGATAGACCACATGCACTAGGCATGTATTTCGTTGATTGGCAACTAACCACTAATCAGATTTAAAGAAATATCAAGAATGTGCCCACATAATTGCTTTTTACATTCTCTAAAATCCTCTGTCTCTCACCAATTATAGTCTTTTAATATTTCCAGCTTTTGCATAAGTCTGTATTTATATATATATATATATATATATATATATATATATATATATATATATATATATATATATATAAATATATATCAAGATGTGGCACGCCGCCCAGGATTTACTCTTCCTCTCGACCACATCATCTTCCGTATTCCCAATCTTTGCTCCCAAATACAGGAAGTCGTCAACCAATTCTAGCGGCTTCTTAATATTATCTACTAGATATTTCCTCTTAATGTCATTCATTCTCAGCCCCACACCCATCGACAAGGTCTACACCTCCTGTATCAACACCTCTTCCTCCTTCACTGTGGAAGTCAGACTTTCGTAAACACCTGTATATCCGTCTATTCCTGGCTATAGTGGATTATGTGCTGCTGTACGGGTCTGAGACTTGGGCACTGACCAAGAAACTCACTCATATGATGGATGGATGCTACACAAGAATGCTTAGGATGACTCTGAACATTGATAATACACTGAGAATGATATATATATATAAAGAAAAAGAGATGGAATCGAAAATGCAACTGGAGTCTTATTTTAAAAAAAGATAAGACTCCAGTTGCATTTTTGATTTCATCTCTTTTTCTTTATACTTTCACTCGTGTAGGACACCTCGGTTATTTTTCATTTTGTAAAAAAAACCTCACTTTCTAATATATATATATAGATATATATATATAGATATATTTATATATATATATATATACATATATATAAAGAAGAAATTAAAATATGGTTTAAAAAGTTCCATATATTTTATTATGCGCATTTCAAAAACAACATCATCCTGGGACAAAAATTGTGTTCTCATCAGATAAAATAAGGTAACATGATATGAGGCCTAAAAACACTTGTGAACAAGAAAGTGTACAGTTATATATGACAAAATATAAGAGAAGAGAAACAAATTAGTAAAAATGAAGAAAAGGAAAGAAGAAGAAAAAAGGAAAAATAAATGAAATAGAGGAAAAAAGAAAGAAAGAAGTAGGTGAGAGAAAGAGAAAGAGATAGACTTTTGATCGGGAAAGGAGTAAAAAATGAAAACATGTAAGTAACGACTAAAAAAAAATCAATCATTTGACGAGGTGTATGTGCTAATAATACAAATATGAGAGGTCTAGAATATTGAAACCGGGTATATTATTTTATAATGAGTTTGAATACTAAAAATTGGATTAAGAATGTAAAATTGTATTAATAAAATAAAATCAAATAAAATAAAATTAAATTAAATTAAAAATAATTATAATAATTATAAAAAAAGGGATTTGAAAAATAAAATAAAATAAAATAAAATAAAATAAGATAGAATAGAATAAAAAATAAAAAATAAGAATAGTCTATCTATGTCAAAATTAAAAATTACTATTACAGATTTATATATGTGGGTATAGTATTTAATTATTATTTTATATCAAGTAAATAAAGGAAATAAAGGAAATTGCTAGAAAGGTTTTTAAACGTAGAAATACATATGACGTCATAGTTTGTTTATACAATCTACGAAGGTTTGAACGAAATATTTAAGGCGATAGAGAAAGAAGGTGAAAGGCTTAAAAATGCAGAGAAAAGGGGATTAATAAATTGTAGAATATAATGAATTGTGTGAAAAAGATGTGTGAAAAGATATGTGTACAAAATATATATGTGTAAACAAAATATATACTCCGGTTCTACCAACTGTTGAATGCTACTTACCTGATATATGCATAGTTTTATTGTTCTACAATATTACTCACCTCCTACATTATACATATATATATATATATATATATATATACACACACCAATATATATATATATATATGTATATATATGTATATATATATATATACATTTTTAGTATTTGTTGGTTGTTTAGCGACACCTAAGTATGCAGATTGGAGCACTCGACGAAGTAAGCAGGATGGTTTGGTAGATGATTCCACTTCCTCAGAGAAATAACAACCCAACCAGGAGCTGGACATATCGGAATATTGATGGAGTAAAACACTTTAACAACATGTGTACCTGGCTCTACCACACTAATTCGGAATGCCTGAAGAGGTCACAGCCAATGATGGCTGTCACCGGAATATATATAGCAGTACATCTTTAATAAACGAACCCAAATTTTAAATATTTGACTTAATTATTTTATTTTATATATATATATATATAGAATAAGGAAAACCGAAGTAGTTTCAGATGTTCAAGTCCTTTAATAATAATGGTGTGATATATATTTCAATGACGAAACTTGCCACACTGTTCTGTGTGCGAGTGTCGTGTCATCATCAGACAGCGTGTTACATAATAAGGTTATGTTTCCGAGCCAATCCAAATTGAATGGACATGGGAACGGATGAAGTTCGTGCTTTTGGGTTTTTCATCCGTTCCCTTGTGAGTACGAATTCACCCCCACCGGTCTGCGCAAGCGCATGTCCGAAGGAAGTTGACCATTAGCCACCGCAGATTTCAACGAAATTCGCTGTCAGTTCACCCTCTCAGCCAAAACAATGGCCCACCTATGCCCTACCAAAGTTTACTGCTACCCATCACGACTGTGGCAGTCAGCCGAAAGCCATAGGGGATGGGAGGGTGTTAGTTGTTATAGGACATAATACTACCTTTCACTAAGCGTTGACAGCAAGACTGACCATCAACTCATAAGGGAAAATAAACTTAATTCTAGGTACCATGGTTTTACATGTACTCTGTATTTTTGCATTTATTCACTATTGGTTCTGTTCTTTTATTTTCTTTTGTGTACTTTATGTCTGTTTTTCTTTGATTTTGTTCCATGTGATGGAAATTATGACTGTACCAGATTCACTAATGCCTTTATGCCTATAGTTTGCCCTCCGTTATAATGTACGGCACTGTCGTTCAATATGTGGATAGAGTAAGTGTGACACTAGAATCCCTCTCAGAACTTATTACTTAAACATCTCTCTCCATATTATTTACTCACTTCAATCTATATTTTTACTCAATCCGAATTATCACTTGAAAAATGTTTGAATTTCGAATTTTTTGGGTTATTAATTGTTTAATTTATAATCTCTGATATTTGATTTAGGATTTTAATTTTTAATTTTTATTTCCAACTCTCACTCTTAACTTCCAATGTAAAACCATGGTACCTAGAATTAAGTTTATTTTCCCTTATGAGTTGATGGTCAGTCTTGCTGTTAACGCTTAGTGAAAGGTAGTATTATGACCTATAAAAACTATCACCCTCCTAACCCCTCTGGCTTTCGGCTGACTGCCATAGCCGTGATGGGTAGCAGTAAACTTTGGTAGGGCATAGGTGGGACATTGTTTTGGACGAGAGGGTGAACTGACAGCGAATTTCGTTGTAATCTGCAGTGGCTAATGGTCAACTTCCTTCGGACATGCGCCTGCGCAGACCGGTGGGGGTGAATTGGTATTCACAGGGGAACGGATGAAGAACCCAAAAGCACACACTTCGTCCGTTCCCATGTCGATTCAATTTGGATTGCCTCGGAAACATAACCTTATTATGTAACAAGCTGTCTGATGATGACACGACACTCGCACAGAGAACAGTGTGGCCAGTGTCGTCATTGAAATATATATCGCAGCCTTATTATTACAGGACTTGAACATCTGAAACTACTTCGCTTTTCCTTAATCGATATTTACTCCGTCACTCCTATGTGGAAAAAGTAAGTTGACTGCTTGAATTGAATTGAATAAATGTTTACCCTAATATATATATGTATAAAAATATGTATGTATATATATATATATATATATATATATATATATATATATATATATATATATATATATAGTTATAACGAAGGAAATGTGGTAAGGAACCAGATGGAACATAACGCACCAAAGTACTCAATACTTAGGGTAGTAGAGTGGGTAATAGGAACGAGTAGGATCCCGACGGCTGAGCTCAAGCCGTTTTGAAGGCTTATACTGGACAAACATTTTAGTCCAGAATTAGCCGTCGAAACGGCTTGAGCTCAGCCGTCAGGGTCCTACTCGTTCCTATATATATATATATATATATATATATATATATATATATATATATATATATATGAGGCCACCGATGTAAATTTTCATTCTGCATAAGTGTCGATTAAGAGTCGGGACCCGATATATGTATATATATATATATATATATATATATATATATTTACACATACACCAATTAAACAAAGTCACAGGTATATATGTGTTTTTTGCAACTGTTCACGATGTGGCTCAATGGAGAATTAATAGAGCGAAATACTATAGAGTAAAGCATGTCCAGATAATTATTTGATAATATATATACATCATCTCTACTCCCAATCAGCATAATTAACCACACAAAACATCAATTAAACCAGGCTATAAGAATAAAAGGCCTCTGTGAAGAAACAGTAGATACATACGCTATCATGGCGTCTTCGCGTGCAACCGCGATAGAATATTTACCCAACATTTCAACTGCACGTGGAAATTAATTAAATATACGGTCAACCATACATAATTAGGTAAAAATTAATGTTAGAAATGCTTATATACATACCAGGATTGAATCACTAAATCCCGACACTTTTGTTTCGCTCTCTTTTGAGATACCTTATTTAAGGTTCATTCTCGAGTTTAGAGCTCTTCAGGGGATAAACTCGCTAGGACATATTATTTTCTGAAGTGGACCCCGCCAAACACGAATTCAAAATGGTTGAGAACTGCGACGTGGCAGTGGTCAAGTCAAGAAGGGTGGGATTGGTTGCTTACGGCGAGTGGGTTGGGTGCAAGAAAGCGCAGCCCAAAATCGCCCAAATTTTATCTCAATCTTATGGGAGATTATTAAATATAAATATTTACACATACACCAATTAAACAAAGTCACAGTTATATATGTGCTTTGGGGTAAATATTCTTAGCGGTTGCACGATAAGACGCCACGATAGCGTATTTATTTACTGTGTCTTCATAGATGCCTTTTTATTCTTGTAGCCTGGTCTAATTGATTTTTTGAGTGATTAATTATGCTGATTGGGAGTAAAGATGATGTATATATATTATCAAATAATTCTCTGGACATGCCTTACTCTCTTTCTCTCTCTCTCTCTATATATACATATATATATATATATATATGTGTGTATGTATATACATATATATATGTATGCATAGACATATATATATATATGTGTGTATATATATATATATATATATATATATATATATATATATATATATATATATATATATATATATATATATATATATATATATATATATATATATATATAGTTTTGCGAGGTTTTTGATGTTGCAGATGTGCAACGAAGGATTGTGATAGACTATATATATGTGTTTGTGTCTATATTGTATCTGTATTTTTGACCGTCGGTCAGTTAATGGCAACATTGAGGACCGAATAAATTAAATTAACCGATATAAAAGACAGAGAAGCGAAAAGCGAAAACCAACCAAACAGTGAGTGTGTTCTGTTATTAATTCTGGCAATCTTACACACATATGACCCTCCCCCACCTTACCGGATCCTGACCTCTTAATGCCCCTTACGAGCTGAGGATCCGCTAAGGTGAAACAATTGTTCATGATATGGTGAACTAACTGTTGTGTAACCACTTCTACCTAACCCGTCCCATGTTATTCCATATTGCATTTTGTACCAATATCGATCCGTGCGGGTTTGATGATACGATTGGGTCCCGACTCTCCATCGACACTTCTGCAGAATGAGAATATATATATATATATATATATATATATATATATATATATATATATATATATATATGTATGTGTGTGTGTGGACGTATGTGTGTTTCACGTGTATGTAAACCATTACGCCTCACAATGTCAACACTCTAAGATACGTATTTGCCGCTAAGTTCCTCTTTCATTATCTATCATTGTTTTATCATCTATGTAAATCTGGACATACCTTTGAGACAATTGAATAGCATTCACATAAGTTAAAAAATTGTCTTCGTCATATTTTATCTTTCTCTAAGAGTGTTGGATGTACGACCATAACATCATGTGTACTATTCCAGGATTGAGCTGTGTGTTGTGTTCTTGAGAAAGACATTTAATTTCACGTTGGACTTGTGTACTCAACTGAAAATGAACACCAGAATCCGCCGGTGGCTTAAACTGTCCAATGGACTGGTGTTCTGTCAAAGGTGAAGTGTTGTAGTTTCAGTTGCTTCACACCGGGATAAGCACCAGCAGCCGGGAAAAGCACCAACCCGATGAGCCTCCTGGTTCAAGAGATACTTTAGGTTTTAGAACATATTATCTCTGCTTATATTATCCGCTTGGTAAGGCGTATAGAACTACCGTGATTTCGAGAATTATGGATTTTAATTTGTTGTTTAATAAATATTATGTAATCTTGTCCTGGAGTCATATATCATGAATTACTACTCAGATTGGTTAACGTCAGTAGAGACTATTTCTAATCAGTGAAACTTTTTATCGTAAATTTAAGTTTGCTTTTATGATCTGCTATTTGGCATATCATATCTCTGCGGGTTTATACTCTTTTAAATTACATTACTATTGTCATAATATCTGGTTGATTCGCTTTCTCATAGCATCTAACAAGTTATTGAAATTATCAGAAACTTTATATCACAAAGACTGACGTATTCATTGTTGTTCTTTACACCATAAGTTCTAATATCAGAGAATGAAACTTAGAAATTCATATAATAGGATGATTAAAAAAATGCCGATCTTGGAGTTACGCCGATTCTCTCCTCTCCCCTCCATTCCTCCACCCACTCTCACTCGTTTATGTCTCTATTTCAAAGTTTAATCATGTCACAGGCTGTTATTTCCACTCTATTTAATAATAAGATTACCGCCCCAATTGTTTGTGAAATACAGGCGGTCGGATAAGTTTTGATCTACCCAAGTTTAACAAATATATCACTAGACAAAATCGGTTGCTATATTACAGATGCAGAAATATATCCTCATTTGTTCATAAGATTAATTAAATGGATGTTGTGAAGAGAGAAGCCTATCAAGTTTAAGGACTGCTGTTCTTCCACGAAAAAAATATAAACAACACTTATTCCATGCTTATAGTTTTAACAAGACGATAGAGTGATTTTCGACGATACAGTGACAAACGGCATTGGACGGGAGTCCAAATGAAACGTTAATAACTTCAGGAGACAGAGGAAGGTAGTTCATATGATATCTGCGATGTTTCACACAAAATTCATGAGAGAAAATTCTTACAAAACTAAAGACACATTATCCGTTACACACACGCTTGCATCCAACGTTTACATGTATATTTATACACACATACATATATATATATACACAAATATGTATATATATATATATATATATATATATATATATATATATATATATATATATATATATATATATATATATATTCACGCACACGCACACAAACACACGTACGCACACACACACACACACACATATATATATATATTTCTGTTTTGATACAACACTGATTCCTGGTTCTTTATTATATATATATATATATATATATATATATATCAATCTCTCTATCTAAATACTTGTATATCTTTATATGCATATATATATTTGAAGAGAGAGAGAGACAGAGAGAGAGAGAGAGAGAGAGAGAGAGAGAGAGAGAGAGAGAGAGAGAGAGAGAGAGAGAGAGAGAGAGAGAGAGAGAGAGAGAGAGAGAGAGAGAGAGAGAGATACGCGTGTATGTGTTGTAGATTTATGTGAATTCTCAATGATTATTCTTTTCATATTATTATACATCGTGTTGTATTGGCAGTATCGGTAGAGCGTCTGACCCATGATTTGCAGGGTCTGAATCCAAATCTGACCGAGGTTAACTTTGCCCTTCATTCTTACGGGGTCGATAAAATAAAGTACCAGTAATGCACTGACATAATTGGTGTCCTTGTGCCAAACGTAGAAACAATGATTTTATACATCGCGAACGTAATAAAAAAAAATGCTTGTTATTCACCATTATATATACAACGAAGATGTGTTTCGGAATATATTGTAATTGATTTAGCTGCATAAGGCTCATATTCAGCATTTTTCTGATTTTACGTAAATTAGATGTAATAGTATGCCCTACGTGAATTTAGCTACAAATACAACAATCAATGAATTGATATATATATATATATATATATATATATATATATATATATATATATAGATAGATAGATAGATAGATAGATAGATAGAGAGAGAGAGAGAGAGAGAGAGAGAGAGAGAGAGAGAGAGAGAGAGAGATATACATATAAATAGAGAGAGATATCAATCTATCATTAATCTCTCTCTCTCTCTCTCTCTCTCTCTCTCTCTATCTCTCTCTCTCTTTCTCTCTCTCTCTCTCTCTCTCTTTCTCTCTCTCTCTCTCTCTCTGTATATATATATATATTGAATAGCAGTTTAATGGAAACAATGTCAGATATACATAAATCTATCTCCATTATTTGACAAATTGAATTGAATAATCATGTTGAATCGGTTAGTAACGTGTGCGCTATTTTGCTAGAGAAGATTCCGATTGTTGTTGTTGTTGTTGTTGTTGTTGTTGTTGTTGTTGTTGTTGGTGTCGTTGTTGTTGTTGTTGTCGTCGTTGTTGTTGTTGTTGTTGTTGTTGTTGTTCTTCTTCTTCTTCTTCTTCTTCTTCTTCTTCTTCTTCTTCTTCTTCTTCTTCTTCTTCTTCTCATTATTATTATTATTATTATTATTATTATTATTATCGAAGCCAACACGAAAATAATAGCAGTAGCAAAAGAAAAGCAGGAAAACTGGTCCGGATCTGGGATGGAGCTCCTGATCCAAGCGGACCAAAAAAGCATTGAGGAGATCCCAGAGGTAATAGACCTCACTGACGGCAGCCACCTCACGGTAATTGTCGACGGCAGAAGACCTAGGTGTGTCGTTTGTGGTGAAGGAACCCACCTAAGGGCTTTCTGCCCTCAGGCTAAAAGGTTGAGGCCACCTCTCCTACCCACCCCAGTTACACAACCATCAACACCACCAGTAGCAGAGATGGCAGCAACAACTGTAGCTGCAACAACAGAAGCAACTATAACAGCAACAACCCCAGCAACAGTAGCAAAACCAACACCACTACCACCACCAGCAAAACCAACACCACCACCACCCAACGCTTCAGAACTAGCATCAGCGCCTACACCATCCACCACACCACAACCAAAACTAACGGCTGTGGAAGATTTTCCACTCCCCGGCCTATCACAACTGGAGACAGATTGTGACGATGAGGAGTGGGAAACGATATCCGGAAAAAAAAAAAGAAACCAAAAAAGAAAAAATTCTCTTCCTTCCACCTCCAAAAACAAAATACAGAGGGAAACAAATAAACTAAGAAACAAAAAAGTTAGGACAGATATGCCACCATCCACACCAGCATCACCAACCCCATCAACCCAAACACCAACACCATCACCATCATTAACTCCAACACCACCATCACCTACACCACAAAAGTCACCAAAATGCGAAACAGAAACAAACCCACAACAAACGCAAACAAGACAAAACAACCAAAACGATACACACTACACAGCATTAAATTTGAACAACAAGCAATTATTACACTACATCCAACACAACACCAGCATCACAGAAAAAGACTACACAACAACCCCAAAATTCACACCACCTCCACACATACAAATCACTCGCATCACACAGAAAACGTACATGACACTAAAACAAAAATTCCCCAAAGACATCGGAGACTTCCGACAAGCACTCTCCAGGAGGATTTATAAGGACATCCTTCCTGAGGAGGCCACAAGCAGTGAAAAGGATGGAAAAACCGTCCTTCCCCTACGAGAAGTAAGGTAAGTGGTCTTTCCCATCTTTTCCACTCCTTTTCAACATGACCTCACTCAGAATAGGCAGCATAAATGCGCGTGGCTTGGGGTCGTCATGGAAGCAGGGCCACCTGCTCAACGACCTCAGGTCACTAAACATAGATGTAGTGGCCATCAGCGAGACCAGAATCTCCGAAGCACAGGCTTTCGCACCGATCTTCGGCGGCTACGATGTGTACACATCTCCCAGCCGTCCGGGATCGGGGGAGGAGTTGCTGTGCTTTTTCGGTGAGGTTTGGATCTTGCCATACGGGCCATCTTCCTGGACCCAGAAGGTAAGTTGGTGGTGCTGGACGTAACCAGCGGAGACGGGCAATCTTTCAGGTTAGTGGCCGTCTATGCCCCGACAGGAGCAGGGCGGCCTGATTTCTTCCGGCGTTTGGAGACCTTTCTTGGAACGTCCCGCTCTTTAGTGTTAGTGGGCGGCTGGAACGGGATCTTAGATGCACGCTGGGATTGTGTGGGATTAGTGGATAGGGAAGGAGGGTGCAATAGTCTCACCAACCTGCTCAGACGTTTTGAACTGTCTGACAGGTACCGAATGGATTTCCCGAATGTACCAATGTGGACTTGGACAAATCGCATAGGGTCATCCAGATCATAACTAGATAGAGTATTTTGTAGGGAAATAGATAGGTCTAGCATAGGCTGTCCACAATTCAAGATAGTCAGCTACACGGACCACAAATTCGTGATCTGTGTGCTTGACTTAGATAGGCTTCATAGACAAGGACCCGGCTACTGGAAGCTAAACGCGTCCTTACCAGCGCGCAAGGCCTACAGAGACCGGATTAGCGAACTAGTTAAGCGGGCATTGACGGGGGCCATCGTCAACAACAATTGGTGGTTTGCTCTGAAAAGAGCAATTAGAATAGAGTCCATTAGGTTTAGTAAGACTTTAGCAATAGAGAAAAATAGAGCAGAGGGAGAATTAGTTAGAAAATTAGATGAGGCGCTTAGCAAAGGCATCGCGACCGAGGTACTTGCGGCGAAATTGGCCCTTGACCAATTATTCAATGCAAAGCACGAAGGCTGCGTTGTCAGAGCTAGGGTGCGTGCTCTCAGACACGAGGGGACGAAAGCCGTTCAATGGGCCCGAGTGGCGGAGGCGCGTCGTGGCAAGAAAGCCACGATCCGGTCTTTGGTGGACCACGATGGGCGCATGCTACTCGATCCCGAGCAAATGTGTGAAGATTTTCAGCGACACTTCGCTCAACTGTTCGGGGGAAGTGGCGGGCCGGATCGAGGGATGGACTTTAGTGTCTACCTCGACGGACTGCCGCGGCTTTCGGCCACTGAGGCGGAGTGTTGCGAAAAGCCGATAACAACCGCTGAATTACGGGATGCAATGACTAGTTGCACAAGGGGTAAATCGCCTGGTTTGGATGGTCTGCCCTATGAACTTTACGTACAAATGCCAAACTTGTTCGGAGGCCTCTTGGCGGACGTCTACTGCAACTGGCAACAGAACGGGAGAATTCCCAGCTCTGTGAGCCGAGGAGCGGTGGCGCTGCTGAGAAAGGATCCGAACATAGATAATTTTAGGCCCATAACTCTGCTAAACACAGAGTTCAAGATTTTGGCCAAGGTGCTAGCAAAGAGGTTGGCGCTTGTCGTTGGTGGTCTGGTGGGAGAGGCACAGACATGCGCCATTCCCGACAGATCCATCCACGACAACCTCCACCTCATGCGATACATCGTAGAGAGGGTAGCTAGGGAACCTGGCACGGGTGGGTCTTTGATCAATTTAGATCAGTCGAAAGCCTTCGATAGGGTCGACCATCGTTACCTAACGGCAGTCCTGAGGGCGGCTGGCTTTGGGCCCGTCTTCAGAGGCTGGATCGCTGCCATGCACAGCGACATCTGGTCTGTAGTGAGAGTGAACGGTCACCTTTCGGAACCGTTCAACATCATGCGCTCGGTCCGCCAAGGATGTCCCCTCTCGTCCCTATTGTACGTATTGACTCTCGAGCCATTACTGCACAAACCGGAGACGTTGAGGGGGGTCCCGCGCGAGCTAGGATGCGGAAGATCCGTGTCAGCATATGCCGACGATGTCACCGTAGTGGTGTCGAACGCCAAACACATCGAGGCGATCGGAGCGTTTGCTCTTTCGCTTCTTGTGGAAGGGACGCGCTCCGATGGTCAGGCGGTCCATCTGCTGTCAACACCCGCCACGTGGAGGGCTGGGCATGCCGTGGCTGATGATGCGGAGACACCCCGCTCAGGCTACGACATCTCCACCTCTTCCTCGACAGTGATCAGGTGTGGTCGCCGTTTGCAAGACACGTTTTTCCCCAGCTCGTCTCCTTGACGGAGCTGCAGTCCTGGGTCAAGCGAAGACCGAGAGGGAGCGCTTGGAGACTGGAATGTCTTCAGGCGCTCACAGCCCTCGACCAATCGGAAACTCCACCTTGGCGTTCTATAGGGGATTAGTGGAGGGGAAGAGCGACGACGTACCTGGAGAAACTCTAGGCGTCGACGAAAATCAACTAGCCAATCTCTTCGGAAGGACTTTCGGGCCGGGGCCTATGGACAACTTCCAGAAATCCCTGGCCTGGCAGTGCTACCGAGGAGCTTTGCCAGTTCGGGATAAACTCTACAGGCATGGAGGTGCCGTCAGCCGGGCATGTCCGAGATGCGCGCAGGGCGACGAAACCGTCCTGCACGCACTCGTCCAGTGTCCGAGCATTGCTGACTTGTGGGTTTATGTCGAACACCTGCTGTCACGTGTAGGACGGATCCAGCTATCAGCTGAGTCCATCGTGAGGATTGCCCCGCTCCCTTCCTTTAGCCTGGAAGGGCAGGCAGTTTTTATCTGTCTGGTGGCCATGGCGGAAGAGATAGTATGGTGGACACGTTTGAAAGGGCTGAAGACGAGCACTTACCTCTTCGGTGATGCTCTGATTAACTTTTTCAAATTTCATTTAAAAAGGAAAATCAGGGTAGAGAGAGAAGTGCTCTCTTCCCAGCATTTTGTTGAAAGATGGGTGAGAGAAGCAAGTATGGCCCGAATGAATGGGCCTTCTCTGAGTATGTGTCTGTAAATTAAAGGTGGAAAACTGGGAGAGGGCGCTTGCCCTGTTGGTCAGGGCCACTGTGGGCTTTTAATGGGCTTTCTCCACAAATGTCCCTTGGAAGTCTCCCCCCTATTGGGGAATTTTTCTTTGTTATTTTATTTCAACCTCTGTTTTTTTTACATGCAGAAATGCCCATTTGTACCGTCCTGTATTGTCATGTACTGTCCTTAATGTCTACTTTATGTGAACCCTTGTGGTTAATAAAGAAAACATTATTATTATTATTATTATTATTATTATTATTATTATTATTATTATTATTATTATTATTATTCTCATACTTCCCTCCATTATTCAGTATACAACCTACACACGGCTCTACAAACGGCTCAAAGCAATATGTATTCAATCCATTTTTACGTTATATTCATTTTCCAATTCACCTGTTTTTCCTTTTCACCCTCTCCGTATTTTACAAGTTTTTTTAAACATATCTTTATTATCTCTCAGTACATATTTCTCTGTTCTCTCTCCTCATTTTATTCACTTATATGCCTTGTTGATGTTGATTTATTATAATAAAGTTTTCACTATGACATTTGAAAAATACCCCATCATAAATATCGATACTTCATAGACTGGATATTTTCTCATTAAACTGATCCATTTATTTTTCTTTTTTTGGTAGGGTGGAAGAGAAATCAAGTAATTTTAGATCCCAACATTCTTTCTGGATATTTAAATGGAAAAGGGTTCCATATTGCTCTAAATATGCTGAAAATATTCTAATAGATCTTTGAAGCAGTTCAACATGTTCGAATATATTTTACTATGCACATTTTCAGGTTGCCATTGCTTACTGATTCTAGATTAACACAAATGGGTTTCAAGCATGATCGTAACAGAGAAACTCCTAAAGCAATAATGTTGATCATGATCACATTAAATTATATAACCTACACCTTCACTTGTAGTTGAGCCTTCTTTATTGCTTAAAAGAGATTGCTGGTTCTTTGAAAATTATGAAATGTTTTGGTTTTTTTTATCCGGGAATATATAATTGGTTTCGCTTGCTCAATTCAAGATGCCATGTTAGAATTTGAGAAAATTTCGTTTTAACTTTTAGTGTTTCTTAAAATGATGAATTAAATCTTGTGTAATGAATTTCTATAATAGTTTTAGCTTGTGCATTAAGTCAATGAATTATTGATTTCTTGTGCATGCATAATGCTATGAGTTGTAGCGTATCGTTGATTTAACACATTCCAGTGTATTATTGATTCTCATTTAATTGAGAGTCCGCTCATACACGTTTTGAAAATAGAATTGTATAGGATGAAACAAAGTATAGTGGCGCATTCGTTTCACTTCTCTCATTGAGTTTTTATTTAATTTAGAGTATTAAATTAGAATGTTAATTAAAACCTAATATAAAATAGGAATGTAGATCCCAACATACTACATATTTCTAAATATTTGATGTACGGGATTTAATCAGCATACACAGATAGGTGATGAAAACTAGAGAAAGTGTAGACGCCTGTGAACCTCAGTATATATCTAAGATAACATTGATAATCCGATGAAATAATTGGAGCCGCCAATAACTAATTCATAACAAATTCTTTGTGGAATGTGACGGGAAGAATGGCAGTGAATTGCATAATTATTCTTTCCAGAAGTATAACTACCCGGAGAATAATTAACGTGGGTGAATATGACATCGTCATTTGGTTTGGCTGCCTGTAGTTGAAGAATAAAATAAAAAAATAGAACTTGCTTTTGTGTCAAATTATCTGTAAATTTAATTGACAGTCAATGAATATATGGTTATGATTTAGTTCCTGAGGCTACATTGCGCTGCAGGGGGTAGTATACCATAGCCGGTTCTTTTTAAAATTCCCAGTTTCTCTTTAGCTTTACTTCTCAAAGATTTCTATATATTCGCAGATATAGGATACTGATAATCAGTAGGTGATTCTCAGATGCCCTCCTCCAGTCATATAGGATGTTACTATTCATGTTTAGTGCCATACAATATCAGAAACATATATCATTTCCCTGTAAAACTCTATATTATTCCAATAATTATCTCAGGAAATATATTTAGAATTTACTAAAATTCAAATAAAATCCGAACATCAATGTTAACGATATCTTACATTCATTTAATCTAATTGAAATCTACACATACTTAGATTATTTTCAGTAAATATTCATTGTTACATTCATTATTCTGAACAAATGAATCAGTTTGTTGTACGGAACTATTTTACATTTAACTTTCTCATTTAATTTATATTTGGTCAAGTAGTAATCCTAACAAAAATGATATGTAAAAAAAAGAAAGATTTTAAATGCAAGTATCAACTATATATCCCGTTCTATTTCCAGCGCCAGTAGGCGAACGGAAAACATTATAGAATGTATTTCTGGTATTTTCATATTAAGTTTGAAACCGGTCAACACATGATTTGATTTTCATTCACACTGAATCTATTTCAAAACACTAGTTAAATAATGGGTGCAAATCACCTCTACCACGACCTCTAAGATTCCTGCTCAGCATTGTGAGAAACCCCACTGGAAAACTACCATGACGATTTCCTTCAAGACAAACGCTTCAAAATTAATGCAGTGATTATTTGTAATCATCGGAGATCTGGAAGGTTATTGATGTTGATTACAATAATGCAAGCCATATAGAAAAGCACACCCGTTGGTAAGATTAGCAAAAGACAATGTTGAAAGGACATTTAACTAATAAAGAATTGATGCACACTTTTCCAAATCCTTTCATTTAAAGAAGATAAACTCAAAACGAAATGAATGATTTAACAATCATTATTTTGATATCTCGCTACTCGGAGTAAGTCAGCAATACGCATTAGAAAACTTGAACTGCTGATTGCTTAGTAAAATCGAAAATAAATCGAAAAATGTGATAGATTTAAACATATTCTTCTGTAATAACTTGCTTTCGAAAAAGCAATTATCTCCAATTAATTATTGGCAGTATTAGTAGAGTACCGGGCACAATGCTTAGTGGCATAAAGTTTCAAACTGTTAGGTTATGAATTCAAATACCACAAAGATTAGCTTTGCATTTAATGCATATATGGTGGAAGAAACAAACACCAAGTAACGCCCTGGGTTCGATTTACTCCACATTCCCCTAACATTGCTGGCTTTCTGACTTAATTCTATCGATATCAAGACAGAAATACATGGAGGATTTGGCGAATTTACAGAGTCGTTAAAACGGTGAATAAAATACATCGTGTCATCCATTGCGGTTCTCTGCATTTTGATGTCAAATCGAACTGAATAAACATACCAGTAGTATACTTGTGTGGATTTATCTGCAAGCCTTCTCTCTACCATGTTCTGTCTTTCTCTCTCTCTCCCTCTCCGTCTCTCTCTCTATATATATCTGTATCTCTCTCTCTCTCTCCCTGTTTCTTGAAGACATTATTTACGTTGAAACATTGAGCGTGATAGATTATGTACGGTTTAAAATGGCGAAGATACGTCATATATCAATAGGACGTCCTTGCGAATAGACTGCATAATAAGCATTTATAAGTAAAATCAGTGGTCCGGTTAGAGTTAAGATACATTTACCCTAAACCCTAATAATATGTTAACTGCGACGAAATTTAGGAATTTAGACTCCAAAAAGTACAAGTAAAAAAATATTTAGGAAACGCGAGAGACACTTCAGAGTTACAGGTCAAATAGCAAATGTTGACTAATAAAATATTCCATTTATGAAAATGTTTTGTGGACAGGAAATAACAAAACAATATAAAATATTTCATATACATGGGAGGATGGTAGAGGCTTGATTGGCAGGAGTCATATAGTGCGGGATGGCGTTTGAATTATGGAATTTAAAGACTGACTGGAGAAATGATGGTCTTATTTATTTTATATATGTATATATATATATATATATATATATGATTATATATATATATATATATATATATATATATATATATATATATATATATATATATATATATATATATATATATATATATATATATATAATATATATATATATATATATATATATATTGTTATACTTTGGGAGGGTCATGTTGGCAATAAGAAACACACGCACCAGTTTTTTCACTTCAATTTATTATAATAAATTTATAATAAATGTATAAATGTATAAATTTCTGGTTGGTTGGTTGGTTCCACAACCAGATAGTTGTTTATATATTGTCATAGTTCTTTCGTCACACACTTTGTGACCTCTTCAGTGACTGGGGATTCCTTTCTTTGTTTCTGCACCTCTCCTTTGTTCTGTCCTACGCCATTTTGTTTCTGTGTGTGTGTTGTGTGCTCAGTCTGCGCATGCGCCACATCCGGGTGTCTGTGTGTGTTTATGATCATTTATTTATTTGTTTATTTACATGTCACTGGCCGGTTGTTTGCTCCATGTGTGTGCGTGCCCCCATTTTGTCCCCAACTGCAAGTTGTGATGTTGCTGCTCCACTCATATCCTCCATCCAATTTTGGTTGTAATTATTTTATGTCCACTGCCTCCGTGACTTGTCTAAACATTGCGTCCCCTCCGTGTGTAGATTCCATTTTTACCTCCATGTTCTCTAACTTACCCTTGTGCTCTACCTTAGCATGTTGGTAGAGCACAGATGATTCTTTATATCTTGAAGGTCTCGCCAGTGTTCATTTATCCGTTCCCCTCACATAGGTGAAACAGCTCGTAGTGTAGTGGGTCACACTGCTTGGTCGGTTTTCGCTTCTGTATATTTTATGTCAGTTAATTCATTCGGTTCGCTCCTCAATGTTTACCACTGACTTACCAACGGTCAAAAATACACACGATGTCATATCAAAAACCTCGCAAATATATATATATATATATATATATATATATATATATATATATAACATTTTCGCTTTACATGGCAGATACAATAAATGTAATCTGAGTCTTTCGAATATTAATAATTGTTTCTACTTTAGGCACAAGGCCAGCAATTACCCAGTGCATTACTGGTACTTTATTTTATCGACCACGTAAGGATGAAAGGCAAAGTCAACCTCAGCGGGATTTGAACTCAGATCGTATAGGGACGTAACCATGCTGGAAAGCATGTCGTCCGACCCTCTACCGGTTGATTGGCAGTATCGGTAGAGAGTCGGAGGCCATGCTTTCAAGCATAGTTACGTCCCTTTACGATCTGAGTTCAAATCCCGCCGAGGTTGACTTTGCCTTTTATTCTTACGGGGTCGATAAAATAAAGTACCAGTAATGCACTGGATAATTGCTGGCCTTGTGCCTAATGTAGAAACAATTATTAATAATAACATTCGATTTGTTTGCAATGTTGCATACTGTTCAAGGGTGATACCCAGCAACATTAGTGCCTGCAGTTCTCTTCGCATGTCAACATAAGAGCAACACTGAAGTGTTCATACTGCTGACATGGCTATAAAACAGGCTTTTTTACAAAATTACAAACGAATCGAATGTTATTATTAATATTCGAAAAATTTAGATTACATTTATTGTATTCAGCCATGTAGAGGACATTTTCTTTTTAATTTGAATTTGACAAAGTCGGCCATTTATCGCTCGTATACAAGAAGCAGACTAGCCAGTCTGTTGATACGAAAATATGGCTGATTAGTGGATCTGTTAATATGCAGATCTGACTGATCAGCCAGTCTGCTAATATGCAAATCAAGCCAGTCAGTCACTGTGTATTTTTGAAAATAGCATATATTTTCACTAGCTCTGACAGTTTGGCAGGTGAACAGTCAGCTGTACTGATGAAGGGTGATACCCAGAAAAATTAGTATCTGCAGTTCTGTTCAGCTTCCAATATAAGACCAAGAATGAAGTGTTCCTTCTCTTGACATGGCTATAAAATTGAGGCTTATTTTCAAAATTGCAAACGAATCGAATGTTATTATTAATTTGGATTGCTAACATAAATATTAGAATGCATCGAAAATAATTATTTCTACTTCAGGCACAAGGCCAGCAATTCACCAGTACATTACTGGTACTTTTTTTTATCGACTCCGTAAGGATGAAAGGCAAAGTTAACCTCGGCGGGATTTGAACTCAGACCGTAAAGGGACGTAACTATGCTAGAAAGCATGGCGTCCGACTCTCTACCGATACTGCCAATTCCCCGCCCTTATGCATCGAAAATAATGTCGTCTATTGTTTTAAGCAAATTTTAGTAATTTTTGTTAATTTTAAAATATATATTATAGTTATAGAGATATATATGTACAATTACATTGGCAATGGTCCCCAACGACGTAATCTTCAATTATAATGTTCAATTATATCTATGAATACGTAGAGGTATGTAAAGTTTCCAAGACATCTGAATTCTGTTCTACAAGATCAGAATGTATTCTACTGGTGGATAAGGATGACGTCACAAAAAGCTAAATTATATTTTGCGGATATTTGTCTAGAGCTGATGTATATTGTGTAAATGGACAGCATATCTATATGTTATTTATATAGGAATCAAGGCATATTTACCTTACGTAACTTATCCGATATAATATGAACACGTGCCTAATAAAATAGATTTTCAAAAACGTATTAATTTTTTTAAATAATTATAAAAATAACGAAAATACTGAAAGGGGCAATGAAGGGCATATAGGTTTAATGGGAATATTGCCAGATAAATGGTAGAGTGAGAAGGCTGGTGAGATACAAGCTGCATCAGATTCCAACAACACAAACTATCTTATGGACTATCTTCTCTGGTGACAACGTGTCGCAGCAGGGATCACAAGGAACTCCTTCGTGACTTACAGGGAATTCTGCGAAAGTGGCGAGAGTACTTTGATGAACGTTTGAATCAACTGTATGTAGTCAATTATGATTTCCTGTAACTAATCATTGAAAAATCTGTGAATGTAGCTCTCGCAGTAACAACGACTTTAAATGAATTTCCAGTAGATATCTCGAAGCTGAAAGATGGAACGTCGCCCCGTGTGGATGACATGCATTCAGAACTCTTACAATATGGTTATGAGAAACTTCTGCGAAATCTTCACTCTTGGAATGTCAAGATATGGGCTAGCGAATCCGTACCTGAGGTCTGGAGAGATGCAGTCATGGCTTGTAACAGGAAAATGGTAACAAGGATTAACATATAGGGGTATTTCATTACTTTCTTTCGTAGGATAAATTGCATGTAGCGTGCCTCTGGATCTTCTACTGACACAGATTGAAGATTGTGTTCTTCTTGAATATCAATCCGTTTTTGTGCTAGACGTAGCGCTACTGAAATGATCATATCAGCTAGATAGCTTCAGGAGAACTGCGAGAAACAGTGTTTTGATATGTATCTGGTTTTTGTCGATCTCACAAATGCATTTGCTGCTATTAACAGGAATGCAATGTGGAAGGTTCTCCAGAATCGTTGTTGCCGTGATAAGTTACTTGCTGTAGTTAGGTCTTTCCATGATGACATGAAGACTTGGTTTAATGTCAGTGGTAATATGTTGTAGTGAAAAATGGAATTGAACAGGGGGATATTCCAGCACGGACACCGTTTATCATATACTTTGTGACGGTTTTCTATATCGCAATGAGGAGTTGCAGGCATGATGTTTACATCTACTAACGAACACCTGACAGCATATCTAGCATCAGGTGTTTGCTGCAAAAACAAACATAATTACCTCTATCATAATAGGCCTTTGGTATGATGATGATTAAGCCCTTGTACTACACACATAGATTGACATGCAACACCTTTTGAACGCATTTTCTGATGCTTGCACTTCCGAGCATTGTATGTCAGTCTCAAGAAAACCTGCCCCTGGTAAGCAGTACAATGAACCAAATATCTATGTGTATCGTAATGGTATTGCAGTGATTAATCAGTTTGTCTACCTGGAAAGCACACTCATCGAGCTGAAGATCCGCATAAGGTATATATATATATATATATATATATATATATATATATAAAGGTTTACATATATATATATATATTAAAAGTCATAGATATATATGTGTTTTGCAACAGGTCACGTTGTGGCTCAATGAAAAATTAATAAATTAAACAATCAGAGCTATATATCATACAATATGTCTTTAGAATCACTAGATATAATATATAACATTTCCTCTCCCAATTAGCATAATTAACCATATACAAATTCAATTAGACAAAGCTATAATAATAAAGGCTTCTATGAAGAAATCACTGACAAATAACCGAAAGCAGCTCCTTTGCGGCGGCAACGATAGATTATTTATCTAACATTTCGACATCATGTAAATTGACCAGATATGCATTCAACCAAACACAATTAGGTGTAGAAATTGAACTTAGAAGAATTGTGTACATACCAACTTATCTCTACCATGATTTCATCCGTATTTTAAGATTTCCGATAACGGAATGTTTAGAGTTTCAGTATCATCAGGAGCGAACTCAAAGTTAGACATTTAATTTTCCAAAGTGATCGCGCCAAAAATACATTCAAAAATGGCTAAGAATCGTGACGTGGCAGCGGTCAAGTTAGAAAGGATGTGATTAGTTGCTTACAGCGGGTAGGCTTAATGCTAGAAAGCGCAGCCTAATACCGCCAATTTGTATCTCAACCTAACGCGAGATTATTACATATAAAGGTTTACATATACATATATATATATATATATATATATATATATATATATATATATAACGTCATAGATATATATGTGTTTTACAACAGATCACATTGTGGCTCAATCAATTGATTTTTTATATGGTTAATTATGCTAATTGGGAGAGGAAATGGTATATATTATATCTAGTGATTCTAAAGACATATTTTATAATATATATATATATATATATATATATATATATATACATATTTATATATATATATATGTGTGTGTGTGTGTGTGTATTTTTGCTTCTCATTGAATGAATAAATATTCCCTTCCATCAGTACAGTTAGCGCATTATTTGAAGTCCTTCCTAATCATACACGTTTATATTTATACACACATACACAGTCAGACACACACACACACGCACACATACACACATGTGTGTGTGTGTGTATGTGTGTGTGTGTGTGAGTGTGTGTGTGTATGTGTGTGTGTGTGTATAAACTTCAACGTGTATGATTAGGAACGACTTCAAATAATGCGCTACATGTACTGATCGAAAGGAAATATGTATTTATTCGGTGTGAAGCAAAACTACCCTCACCACAGTAATATTCACTTAAGTATGTATTCTGTCAATGAGATAAAATAATCAAGGTTGATTAGATATTAGATGAATTGTTCGTTGAACATAAAGGCTGATATATTGCCAGTCTTTTTAGTGACATTGGTTGTATATTTTCATTTTGTTGCATTGGTCGAATGAATGCTTACTTTTTCATCTGGTATTCTATGGGAAATATGCTGGTCTATTTTGAATGTAGATATAGATTTTCAATCTCTTCCGCTCAAAATCACTAATAGATCATTAACTGTGAAGTGCACAGCGGGGGTATTGACTTATCTGCATATGTATCACATAGATCATAAGCAAATCATTTAATTCCTAGCAGTTTCGAAGGAGACGGAACATCATTGGACTGTTTTCTTAGTACAAAACACAATCACCGAATTAACAAACCTAATTCATGCCAGAATTGTAGTGCAGAATAAATATGAATCATTTCACACCCAGCTATAGCTTTTCATTTCTACTACACACTATAGATACACCCGGGTATTTGTGGCTTTTAAATAAAATGAAATATACTGTATAGTATTGCAAAGAAACGAGTGAGGACAGTAACTTAATTGAACATATTCTGTATCCCATATAAATCTTCACAAACAGTGTTTGTTGAACTAGAGTTCGCAAGTTATTGAAATCATCTGTCATGTTCGTTATCAGTAATTATATATCGCCTCATAATGAAGATTTGATATGCAACTCGTCTCATAACGGTAACATTTAACGCTAAAACAAAGATTGAAATATAGAATATTGAATATTAAATATTTATTTCTCGAAACGTATGCTAGCACCTTCATTATTTGAGTTTCTGTTATATCTCCGAGAATATAACTCAACGCCAAAGATAATAATATTATCTTTCTGTAAGGGGTAAGGATCGACAGATCTGGCCGTATGGGAAAGTAGAGGAAAGGACTATGAAAGCCATAAAGTATATGAAATGGGTGGAAAAGCAAAGACTCTAGAACCGCACAAGAAAAGAAAATGAAACCGGCGGAGGGTTGATAGGCTCTGGAGCTACGGCACTACTGGTTTAGACATGCACCCCACGGACAAGACCGCAAAATATTTCCGTGAGCAATGGCCAGCGAAGCCCGCTGCATCAGCCATCCAACCCCGCAGGGCTCCTCCCTTAGTTTGGATCTTGCGGAGTAGCTCGGCAGTACATGGTTTGAGTACGGCATCACGTACATTATGTTACTAGTATACATTGTAACAGTTGACATTATATAATTGCTTACTTTTGGCTATATGTGTGTTTTCTTGATACATATTTAACGAAAGAAAACACATGTACCATTGCAATGAAGAAATATTACAGCACCGATCGTAGAATATTAATGTTGTAATTTGAAACAGAACACTAAAATGATATCGATATACAATAGGTACAAGTCCATCGATTTGGGATTAGGTGAAACTCGATTAAAACGACTCCAGTGTGTTACTATTACTTTTTTTTATCGACCACGTAATGATCAAAGTCCAAGTTAACCTTGGTATGATTGTAAATCATAAGTTAAACGGATACGAGGCAGAGAGTCCGACGAAGTCCGATACTCCCAATACACCGACCTTATATATGTATCATTACTAATAACTTTTATGGAGGAATTATGGAGATGTTTTATGGAGTAAATGAAATTGGTGTGGAATGAGCTAGGTAAATAGAAGCCATTGAAATATTTATAGAGATAATACAATATTTATAAATACAACTAATCCCTAGATTAATTGTCGTTTATCAGATTACATAATAACAAAACAATATAGCTGTGATTGTTTATCAATAATATATTGCTTGCAATAAGAAACAATCACATAGTAGCTGATAAACATATACTCACCTAATAATAGTTTTAAAACATAAATAATTAAATTGTTTATAGTATAGTTTTTATTTATCTACGCAGTCTTCTTCTTCTTCTTCTTCTTCTTCTTCTTCTTCTTCTTCTTCTTCTTCTTCTTCTCCTTCTTCTTCTTCTTCTTCTTCTTCTTCTTCTTCTTCTTCTTCTTATTATTATTATTATTATTATTATTATTATTATTATTATTATTATTATTATTATTATTATTCTTCGTCTTCGTCTTCTTCTTCTTCTTCTTCTTTTTCTTATTCCTCTTCTTCTTCTTCTTCTTTTTCTTCTTCTTCTTCTTCTTCTTCTTCTTCTTCTTCTTCTTCTTCTTCTTCTTCTTCTTCTTCTTCTTCTTCTTCTTCTTCTTCTTCTTCTTCTTCTTCTTCTTAAGTCTTCATCATGTCGTTTCTTGTGTTGTTCTGCCAGAATCAGATATGTTGTCTATTTCATTAAGATCAGGTAATCTTCTCAAGATATAAAATTGATATTTCGACAATGATATCTAAGAATTTCGAAGATAATGTGTGTGAAGTTGTGCTTCTATCCAAGATTTACATATGTATGTGTGTATATCTGAATGTATGCGTTACTTGTTCAGGATCTGTTACAGGTTCGTGTGGCTGGCCGTAGCCTAAGAGTGCGCCATTGTTTGTAATAAGACGAGCGATTGCAATACTCTTAGCAGGGTTGGCAGAAGTCATGTATGTTCGTATGTTTGTACTTTTGGTTTCATAAGTTTACAATTTGTTACTAACAGTGAGAGAGAGAGATATATATATATATATATATATATAGATAGATAGAGAGAGCGAGAGAGAAAAAGAGAGAGAGTTAGTTTCTAACATAGACAATATACACTTTCTTAGAAATTTAGACATCAGCTTGTGTTCAGGCAACGATGGGTATTTTTGTGTGTGACCGTGTTCGGGTGTGTATCGGTGTGTGTTTGAATCTCCATGCTGGTGTTAGTTTGTAAACTTGTGTGTGTAAGTTTTGTGTATGGTTTGGCGCATATAGTGTTAATGCATTGTAGGAAATATTGAACTCGATGAGAGAGGGAGTAGTTGGACGTGGGCTGGAAGGATAGTTGTGTAATTGACAGGAAGATCGTGTGAGTGATCCTTGAAGGTGTTTTAATAGCGAAAGATAACATAAATCTTAACCAAAATGTTTGAGATAATTTGATGTGCTCTGGTCATTCTAGCGATATTTCGATACTGTTAACTTTCGCGTCGAGTGCAAGAAATGGGTCAAAGTAATTATCATTTCGTGACATTCCTTGTCTTTGACATCATTCTCGTTATCTTGTTTAATTATAATGGAAATTAATACCCTCATCATAATCAACATTATTAACCACTCGTTAATCTTGATATCATTATCATAATCATTACCATGTTGATGATGGAATATTGGTCATCAAACGCAGCAAGTCGGCATCATTGACGTTCCCAACATTACAGACTAATGATTTATCAACACCCCCCGCTTTAATTAATACCAACCGAAGCTGACATCTTGAGACACTCTACTATCTTATGATGACTGTCATGAATATCGTCGTCATTGTCATCATCATCAACAACATCATCATCATTTGTCAGCATCAACATCAGAACACATCACCATTATCACCACCACCACCTACATCATCATCATCAATATCATCAATATAATCCAAAGATATGAAATATATTGAGGCAATATATTATTCAGTATGAACAGAAACAAAAGCAAGCGAGGATTCTCCGTCCCTCCCAATGATAAAAATTATTTTCGTCACCAATTAAAATATACCCATCAGAAGATTAACGTATAACAAGTTTTATATTCTACAGTGGCCTGCACTTACTTCCGTGTTCAAATTTTATAAGCTGAGCCAATACTAGTGACGTTATACCTTCCTTTAAAGTGGCTATACATAAATACTAGAATTGAAAGAAAAATGGCAGATAAATGAATCCTGGTAAGGAACTGAATGTTAAGCAGATTTTATCTCGGTGATATTTGAACATATATATAATTCACAGAACGCCGGCAAAATATGCCATGATTCAATCTAGCCAACTCCTACATAAGCACCACCTCAAGGTTTGACTATTAGTGATCAATTGATAACAACTCAATATTGCGTGTTAATACATAGCCAATCTGCGTTTCTCTATGTCATATTACATATACGTTATATCAGTGACAGAATATCTGTATGATATAGTTAAGCCGTTACAATCGTCTGATTTCAAAATGTTATCGATTTAAATCTTCCGGAAATGCGGATTATAAACCCAGAATTTTGACATTATTAGTAAATATCAACGGTGGATCGACTTTCGTCAAATCGGACCGAGGAAACGATGTTTCCATGGGTCTTTCCAGTTGTTAATATTATATATCGGTCGCCACTCCAGGTAGAAGGAGCAACGTGAAATAAAGTATCTTGCTCAAGGAGATAACGCATCACCCGGTCCGGAAATCGAAATCACAACCTCACGATTGCGAATCCAATGCTCTTACCAATCAGCCACGCACCTTCACTTTAGTAAATATAACCGAAGTAAAAACATATTAGTGACCCTACTACATGTGGTAACATAACATAGTTAGATTCTGTATCGAACATCAATGGAAATACATTGATTCTTTTAGACTGACCTCATCGAAAGACAAGTAAATAAGTTAACACCGTTCTCAAAATATTTAACAATTGAATAATGATAATGAAGTAATTTAATGCAAGAAATATTTTGAATGTTATCACTGGTTTGTTCAATATCTGGCTTTTTTTTCAAGATTCTATACAAGAGAAATCTGACGAAACATTACATCATTTCAAGAACATTCTTTACGTAAATATAATGTTTTAGATAGACGTAATTCTTACGACGAATATATATTAAAATATCATAATGTGTCTATTGAACAATATGTATATAAAACAAAACACATATTGAAGATATTTTCTGGCTGTCAAAATATACCAACCAAAGTATAAGATGTCATTGATATATCTATAAACGCTTGATGTCTTTTTAAGTAAATGTAATCCTGTGTCAGACGAGCCATTCTTTACTCGTATAATATAATTAAGGGTTTCATTTGTTTTTGTATATATATATATATATATATATATATATATATATATATATATAGACGAAGAGAGAGAGAAAGTGAGAGAGAGAAAGAGAGAAACAGTTAGGGTTGCAAGAGAGAAAATTAAATTCAGTTAGCAACAATCATTCCATTTATTCAATATTTCTTTGTCAATAATTACGCGATCAAATGTGAATGATTGACCGTATCGTTAGAATGTCAGACTTCATGTTTTATGACATAGAATGACGACCCTTTAACTTCTGATTTCAAACCCCGTCGAGAATAGCTTTGTCTGTTTCTCCTTACGGAGTCATTGAATGAAATTACCAACGGTCACTGGGGTCGAATTTCCCTCCTTCAAAATTGATGAGCCAATGAGAAACTAATACTTACGGTCCATTGCCCCTAGTGACATGCAAAATGTTATCAATATCACATGACCCCGTGGCGGTGGAATGGCAGTATCTGTAGAGAGTTGGACACCATGTTTGCAGCATAACGTTACGCTCCTTTACAGTCTGAGTTCAAAATCCCGCCAAGGTTAATTTGCCTTTCATCCTTACTGGCTCGATAAAATGAAGTAACAGTCACGCATTGGAGTCCATTTAATCGATTTTTCCTTCCTCCCAGATTATTAGCCTTGTGCTTATCAATATGCTATAACATCATCCTTATTGATGAAATTACATCGTCCAGTGAGTGGTCGACAATCAAGATAATTTGCGTTGTTTGCTCGTACCACGCGTTCAGTATTTTCCGTGTGCATTACTTTCCTCGCTGCCCCTTTCTCTCTCCCTCTCTCTATTTATTTCCATCTCTCTCCCTCTCTCTCTCTCTCTCTCTCTCTCTATATATATATATATATATATATATATATATATATATATATATATATATATATACAAACAAATTATAAACGTAAACATGTAAGTATGTTTTTTGAAACGGTGCGCGAGTTTGAAATTTAAAATTAGAAATTATAAACTTTCACCGTATTTTAGACTAAAGAAATTTCTAGCCTGATAGTGGGGTTTATAACCCTCGGATAAATGGAAAAAGATGAGTGTTGCCGTACATGGGAGTCGAACTCACATCTTTGGTTATCCAGTAGCTGTTGTCACTGGTGGGCAGGATGGTGTTGGTATTGGTGGGTGGGATGGTGTTGGTGCTGGTCTGCTGGATGAACATTCGAATTTCAGAGGCAATTTGTCGATAGAGTTTATGATAAGATTGCTTCGAAAATTGCTGATCAAATCGATCCTACTTGAATAGGTGAAATTATAATGTAGCTGATATTGCTAGTGGATATATCAATGATGATTGTGATTATGGTGGTAAATATAATTATGCTGCTAATGATGATGATGATGATGATGAACATGGCGATGTTTAAGATAATGATGATGATGATAATGATGATGATGGTGATCTTGACGTTGGTGATTATTCTAATGATGACGATGACGATTATGGTGACGATCAAGACGATGATTAGTGTTTTTGCTCGTGGTTATATTGACGATGATTCTAATTATGATGACTACTATTATGATGATTACTATTATGCCGATCTTTATGATGAGGATGATGAGGTTTATGATGACGATCGTGATGGTGGTGATGATTATGATGATGACGATGACGATTTTGATGATGATGAAGATGATTAGTTTTATTGTATTAAAATAGCCAAAAATGAGATAAAAGAGTTGTGGGAAAGAGATCAGATGTAATTGTTTCCTCGACAGAAATGTTAGAACGTAGAGACATGTGTAAGGAGGCAACGCTTCAATGTAAATTCTCCTTCTAACAGAGACCAGCACGATAAGATTATATCTACAAAACAATAAAAAGAAATATAATATAATAACAATGGCAGCAACAAGAAATCGATGACAAAACAGTGATAAAGGAAAAGAGAATGCCTGTCTTTAATCTAAAAGAGAATCGGCTTTATTCTCTTCAATTGTTGGTAATTTTGATTACAAAATAGATATTTCTTCCTAATCTTTCTTGCGTTTTAAATATGTCTTCATTTGTATTCTTGCATTTATTTTTATTTTATTTTTCAAGGAAAACTATTACTTGAGAAGAAAATAAAATATCTTTCATATTTAGAAATTTTGAAATCAAAATAATATCCCAAATATTTCAATAAAAACTTAGAAAATATTATCATCATTGTTGTTTTTGTTGTTCTTGTTGTTGTTAATGATGTTGATGTTGTTGTTATTGTTATTACTATTATCATCAATTCATCGTCTCATGCCTGTTTCAAATGTACAACCTGGTTCATCTCCGTGTTCCTGCAGAGTGTATATCATTACGTACTTATTTGTGCGGTGTTTGATTCAAAATATTCCCCTACCTCAATATTGTTTTGTTATGAAGTTGATACTGTATATTCCACGTTATTTTAAACTTTAATCTGTTCTGTACGACGATGCGTCTAATATGTTGTTTTAGACTCTATTAATCTTGAAGAGTATATTTTGCGTGAGTTGTGGTGTTTTATTTCAACAGGTGTTTAATTTATAGACGGTGTGTTGTGTGTGAACATTCTTTTTTCTGTTTTATCCGTGCTATCAAATCGATAATATTTCTCACGGGTTATTTACTCACGTTATGTTTTAGAGAGCGATATTCTATTTTTTTAGAAATTAGGACCCCAGGCATGTCCAATATGTTTTACACATATATTTTTCTCATGCATTTTGTTCCAATTAATTTTGACACAAATTTTATCTTCATACACCACAACCAATGTGTCTCAAATTCAATACCCTCTCATGATCAGTTTAAATCATGTTTTCTCATAATTTAGTTTGACCAGGAATCACACTCATACTATTATACAGCGTTTGTTTTAATCTGGAGTTCCTCGGTCATTGTTCAGTTTTAAGTTACGATTATTATTCTTTATCCAGCATCGCATCTTATTAACTGTGCAGTTGTTTTCTCTCCATTTCCATTTAGTGTGTTCGTAAGTTCATATTTATAATGTCTTTTATCTAATTAACCATTTCTGTTTTCTGTATTCTTTCAACAGAGCTAGCTTCTCTATTTAATTTAATATTTTTTAGCATATAAACCGGCCATATTCGGCCATGATTGGCTCGCCTCTTTCTGTTCAAACCAGCCATAGCTTTATTTTATCGACCCCGTAAGGATGAAAGGCAAAGTTAATCCCGGCGGGATTTGAACTCAGATATAATATCAACATGTTATAGATTTGATATTTTGTGAGATAATTATGTGAGATAAAGCCTTTACTGCGAAAATACAATAGAATATATGAAGTAATACAAATGCTAAAGAGTTAAGTGTCTTTAGTACATCTATGACACATGATTTATTCGTTGCTAAGTAGTTCTGGCTAACATGTGTTGCTAGTTTGTGGTAATGTATATATGTGACCACACTCCCTTTTCTCCTATTCTACCTTTGTTTGGTTTCCAGTGGGGGCTTCGATGAGCAGCCACTTGCTTCCTGGATATTCTGCTTAAGATTAACAATTGTTCAATGAGAAATAACCGTACATATTGCAGAATAAAACTGATGTTTAAAGATGTAAGATATTATAAGCAATCAATATATTGCATTATATTTCTGGGAGAATCATTTATGAATGTTACCTCTCCAAAAGTTTCAACTATTGTTCAATAAGAGAACGGTACTCTCACAGGCGTACCATGCTGGGTTAAATGATTTAAATCACGTGGTTCGAAACTAGCTGAACCTGACTAAAATTAATCAAGTTGTGATGACTTCTGTAACGTATTCTTTGTATTTTCTCTATATCAAATAATTGTGTTTTATATATGCTAATGTTTTTCTGAAGACTGATAGCAGGCTTTCAGTCTTACCACAAAGAGAGTTTGCGGTAACACAAGAAAATCTTCCGCTGGACACCAATATCAATGATGCAGTAAACATCGCGTCTGATTGGTAACCGTTGCATGATAGATTGGAGGCTCACAATTTTTCATGGTCTACAATTTACGAGTTATGGGTCGAACCTGTTGACAAAAATAATTTTCTTTCAAAATAGAATCAGTAGAAACAGCTGAGAGAATTGTCACGCATTTAGTTATGTCACTCTATATTATGTTAAGCTACTGCGGCATTCATCACTTTCTTTCATTGTTTTCCCTTTTGTATTCAGTAAAGTAATATATAATTAGCCTATTTATATTTAGAGATTATCATATATTATCAAGGTTTCTAGTGTGTGACAGAAAAGAGAGACACACAATTTTGATAAAGAAAAATAACCTAGAATCAATAGTATTGTCGATTTTCTCTCTGCCACTAGCATAAAAAAAGGACGATTGTCGTCTAAAAGCGTTTTCAAGCTTTTTCCTTGCATACGAATCGAATATTATTATTATTCAATATAAAACGCGCAAATAAAGTATACCATTCATATACTGGAGTGTATAAGTATATAACACTTCCCAACTGTTTCAACTTTTAGCTATGATTTATTTCATCCTTTTGATTTATGTATTACAATCCCGCTGGAAAGCCTTACTATAAAGAACATTGCTTGTTGTTTATTGTCTCAGAGCTTGAAATAATATATCACAAGGACTCAAAATTCCACAAGTTATTTTGTAACTCAGTCTAGACTGGTATGTTTCACCTTATATAGTTTCAGTTTCTGAGAACAATACATATGGACATGAAGTAGAATTTAAAATTATAATTTGTTGCATTATGATTTATAAAAGATAGCCAGTCACATCTAATATAACAAGAATAAAATATTCTAGATAAAATTAGAAACATACTATTCCTTGCTGGTATAAAGACAAATTTAATTTCTTCAGACAAGACATTCTAATTTCGTTTCCTCTTAAAAATAATAACAGCAATAATATCAACATAGAAAATGACATGCTATGAGAAAGGTTACATTAACAAAGTTGCCAGCACTTCTCTAAAAGCAGGGTATACTCGATGTGATGAACAATGCAATGATCAGATGTAACAATTATTGAAAATCTTTAGATATTGTAAATCGACATATCTGACATGATGTATTAGAATTAATCGATAATGTATTCGTGATTATCGTTCAGTACTATCAAAACGTTCAACATGTACGGCAATGACCATCAATCAGACAGTTTTGTCCTCGAAGAAATAGTTTAGCAAAAGTTGGTTTCCATTTATTTCAATAAGAGCGCAGACATTGTCTGGTGGAGTAAAGACACAACAGGCGGGCGCTCTCATACCGATATTAGATTCCACTTGAAGAGAGACCATGAAAGAAATATTTTAAAGATTTTCAAATGAACTATGTTACTTTCAACACTCTGTCTCCATATTCATTGCTTGACCCACACATACATGCACACACACACACACACATACATATACATACACACATACACACGCACACATACATACATACACACACACACAAATATGTATATATATATATGTTTGTGTAAGTGTGTGTGAGTATTCACACTAGACGGTAGAGACATATTCAGACAAATATGTCAATACATACACACTGGCACATAAATGTATTGGGTTGTAATATACATCCCCCCGTTTCTTTTATGAAGAAGTTGTATAACAACTGCGGGAATTTATGTTACGACCCAATATATCAGGACATATATGTGGGCAAGTGTGAAGACGTATGGAAACGTTAATGAAATAAACGTCTATTACCACTGCATTTCACTCCTCATTTTCTATCGTTTAACTTGGGCTGCTATTTTGCTGTGCCCAAATATCACCAGGAGCGAACATTTATGGGTAGTGGAATATATATATATATATATATATATATATATATATATATATATATATATATATATATATATATATATATATATATATATGTGTGTGTGTGTGTGCATGTATGTATATATATACATACTACTGTACGTCTGTATACATATAGGTATGTACGTATACATATTTTTATATATATATATATATATATATATATATATATATTGTTATACTTTGGGAGGGTCATGTTGCCAATAAGAAACACACGCACCAGTTGCTTTCACTTCAATTTATTATAATAAATTTATAATAAATTTATAAATTTATAAATTTCTGGTTGGTTGGTTGGTTCCACAACCAGATAGTTGTTTATATATTGTCATAGTTCTTTCGTCACACACTATCTGAGCTCTTCAGGGACTGGGGATTCCTTTCTTTGTTTCTGTGCCTCTCCTTTGTTCTATCCTACGCCATTTTCTTTCTGTGTGTGTGGTGTGTGCTAAGTTTGCGCATGCGCCACATCCGGGTGTCTGTGTGTGTTTATGTTCATTTATTTATTTGTTTATTTGTTCAATTATTTATTTGTTTATTTACATGTTACCTAATACAAGAAAAAGCTAGGATCACCACACCAAGAGAGACACTAATATTTATAAGCCTTATACGTCCTGAAGAACAGTACATTACTCAAGAATGTGATAAACACTTTAACAAGAAACTAAAGTGGCTTAAGCAGATAAAGCTAAATCAGGATACTATAGAGAATACCAATAGATATCCCTAAAAAATTGACGGTATAAATATGGCCGACACCTCATTAACAGATGAGTTCAACAACAACAACAACACACATATATACGGCAACACAGTAATAAATGACGATGAGTTATCTGTATTATGTTTACCCCCGAAATTTGCGACATTCAAGAAGGTAAATATGATTAGTTGTCTGTCAGAAATAGAAAAATCATTTACAAAACTACGCTGGAGCGTCAAAAACAAAAAAAAAGCAACAATATACGCACACACATATACAACAAACATCCCAACAACTACAGACTCACAGACACAAACAACAATAACAACACACACACCAACAACAGCAACAATAATAACATACCCAGAAACAACAACAACAGACACGCAGACACAAATAACAATAACAACACACACAACAATAATAACACACACAGAGACAACAACAACACATATCAACAACAGCACACATCAACAACAACAACACACACACATTCAATGCCTCTCACCACCACCACAATCTTAACAAACACACAGACACAGAAAACAAGTAATGACAGTAGCACAGAAATCACAGAAATAAGGGAAAGTAATAGGATTAAAAGGAGAAGGTAGACTAAGGACAAAGAAAATAACCAAGACGAACACACAGACACACAAAATAGGGTAGATAACAACGATGAGCCAGTGGAAAGAGACAGGAGTAATTATGAGAGACATAGTAACAACCATGAGGCTGTTGGTCGAAATAGAAATAGAAACAACACAACTAACAATAACAATAACACTAGTACACATAAAGCAGCAGCATGGAATTCTACTTTTTATAATCCCTCCGATAAATCGTTCCACCTGCGACGAGTCCACGCCACAACTTTACCATTTAACAAACGCACGCAATTGCCGTCGCAGGTCGATGAACAAACATAAGCACAATTTAGTATAGCTAGATCCGAACTTAGAAATATTATAGAACAGTATAGCAAGAAGCATAATAGAATTGAGGCCCAGCAACTGGGAGAAAAATCTGCAAATGGTTTACGTAAGCTCATGCAGCGTTCGCGTAATGGAGAGATAGCATGCTTTCCAACAGACAAGTCTGGCAGAATGTCAGTTGACAGCCTGCCAAACTACATCCAGGCAATGCAACCCCACATTACTAACACAAGAGAGGTAACACCACAGGAGCATGAGGATAGAGAAAAAGCCCCCTCAATGTCCATATGGTGATGTGGACGAATATAATGCAGCCCAAGAAAAGGACTGCCAACAACTTCCAGGTCTGGAACAATGACGTGCCTGCGTTGTATGGGATTCGAAAGACCATAAAACGGGCAGTGACCCTGTCGCGGGACCACCAACACGGCCAGTCTGTGGAGCTAACATTGCTAGTAACTACAGACTGTCCTACTTCCTCTCCCTGATCATACGCCCCATCATTGAAATGTCCCCAGATGTGTGTGACAGCACGGAGGACCTCCTCAGCAGAATCGGCGTGAGTAACCGATCTAGGGACCTAACAAACTGCATAATAGGTAGTATGGATGTTGTGTCCCTGTATCCATCTATTGACGTGGATTTTGCTGTGGAGAAATGCTTAGAAATGATCAGTGAGAGCAATGTTGAGTTCCATGGGATTGATACCAGTGAGCTGCGACTCCTACTTAAACTTACCTATAGTAATAATTACCTAGACACATATGACCTTAGCAACCTGTGCCCTACAAGACCAGCAAGAGGCAGACCACCTACCATTACCTCAATGGCCAAGAAAGCCCACACAGATAGATGGAACGGGTGGACCAGAGCCATACGGACACCCGAAAACTACGATGAACTGAAGAAAATGATTGCACATGCGGTAGGGGCCAGCATAAAACTAACCCTTAAGGAACATATGTTCACATTTAATGGAAAAACATATGCCCAAGAGGAAGGAGCAGCCATTGGTTTTAGCATTGCATGCGACATAGCTAACTTATTCATGGTATGGTGGGACAGTAGACTTAAACTTAAACTTAAAGAACAATTAGAAGACCCCTTAACCCTGATAATGAACTCTCGCTGCGTTGATGATATAAACATCGTAGTTAAGACACCCCCACTAGAGGACAGTCAGGAACTAGAGAAAAGCACAATGGAAAGCATCCAGCAAATAGCTAACTCCATCCACCAGAGCATTAGAGTTACTATAGACTACCCACGTAAACACCCCAACCATCGATTACCTGTACTAGACACAGAGCTCTGGTTAGATACCATTAATAACAAAAAACAAATCCTCCATTCCCATTATGCCAAACCCATGACTTCCAAACTTCTGATCCACCGAAACTCGGCCGTTTCGGACCATACCAAAATCAACATATTGATTGCGGATTTGGTACGGGTGATGAGAAACGTGTCCCGCATGTGAAACCCCGAAGAACTAGAGAGACACATACAACACTTTATCCACCTTATGCAGTTCTCTGGCTACAATCAGAGAGATAAAATCAGAGTGTATAGAGGAGCCAGAACCAAATGGGAAAAAATGGTAGATAATGACATAAATGGGCCCTGCCCCTTGTATAGGAGCACATTTTGGAGTAGAATATAAAGAACTAGGAACAAGGCTAATAGAATAAAATCATGTTATGATAGCAATACATACGAGAGTGTAATGTTCATCGACACAACACCTATAGGTGAATTTGATTACAAATTTAGAAGGGCCCTAAATAAACATAAACTCAATATTAAGATAGTAGAAAGACCAGGTATCTCCGCAAAAACACTTATTAGCAAGACATACCCTTCCAATGACCCATATTTATAGATAAGAAATGTATAAGCTGTAAAATAAGCCCCCATATTAACTGTAAATCTAGAAATGTAGTGTATAGCATAAGATGTACTGAAGGACAATGTAGAGACACAAATATAGTGTACATAGGTGAGACAGATCGTAGTGTAGGGGAACGGATAAATGGACACTGGCGAGACCTTCAAGAAAGTAAACAATCATCTGTACTCTACCAACATGCTAAAATAGAACACAAGGGTAAATTAGAGAACATAGAAATAAAAATAGAATCTACACACAGAAAAGACGCAATGTTTAGACAAATTACAGAGGCAATAAACATAAAAGAATTACAACCGAATTTAAATAGAAAATATGAGTGGAACAGCAACATCACAACTTATAATTAAGGACAAAATGAAAACACACACACACATAGAACAAACAACCAACCAGTAACATGTAAATAAACAAATAAATAAATGAACATAAACACACACAGACAACCGGATGTGGCGCATGCGCAGACTGAGCAAACAACACACACACAGAAACAAAATGGCGTAGGACAGAACAAAGGAGAGGCACAGAATCAAAGAAAGGAATCCCCAGTCACTGAAGAGGTCACAGAGTGTGTGACGAACGAACTATGAGAATATATAAACATCTATCTGGTTGTGGAACCAACCAATCAACCAACCAGAAATTTATAAAGTTATAAATTTATTATAAATTTATTTTAATAAATTGAAGTGAATGCAGCTGGTGCGTGTGTTTCTTATTGGCAACATGACCCTCCCAAAGTATAACAATATCGGTTTCAACACACGATTTCAGATAAAGAATCTTGCTAAAAAAATTCAGAAACGAAATATCTATATCTATATATATATATATATATATATATATATATATATATATATATATATATATATATATATAAACTACTATAATAACAGAACACATCCGCTTCTTAAAACGCTGTGTTTCCTTCAAAATATACACAGCAAACATATCAAAACACGTAAATAATTTATTATTGAACAAAACACAGGCTGAACGACTAAAACACACAATAATAGTTAATATGAAAAGAACAACATACACAAACATTAACGAACTTTTCTGACAGAAACGCATTAACGGTAAGGAAGTCCGAAATCTCACCACACCAAACGAGAGTGATGACTTTATGAGCGTCATTCGATGTGAAACGAAATACGCCCGAAACAAATGCAATAGGCATTTCAATAAGAAATTATAATGGATGAATAAGAAAAAAAACTAGAAGAAAGAAAAATAGAATATTCACAAAAATACCCAGATAACATCAACAATATCCGTAAGACTGATGTAGAACTATCGGAAGAATTTACCAATGGCCACACAGTAAATATTTGTGGGAACACTTTAATCAGTGAACAAGAACAACACATCCTGCAGCTACCACCGAGATTTGCCATCTTCAAAAAGATTAACACTATCGAGTGCAAAACGGAGCTGGAAAAGTGTTTCACAAAAAATACGTTGGAATGCAAAAGTAAACAACAACAACAACTATACGGACAACAACAACAATAATAATAACGATAGTAGTAATAAAAACAATAACTCTGAGTATAGAAATAACAGCTATACTAGTAATAGTCATAACAATAACAATAGCAGGAGAGTGAAACTAGTAATAATGGTAATAATATTAACGATAGACAGAACAATAACAACAACCACAATAATAATAATAATAATAGAAACATTAATTACAGAGACAGCAGCAGCGACCACACTAGTAATAACGGTAACAATACGAGTAATAACAACAACAAACATAGGGGTAATAATATAAATAATATATGTAGCAACATTAATGATAGACACAACAACAAAAGCAAGAAACATAATAAAAGTAACAACCACAATGGTAGAAATAACAGTAACAACAACAATAACGGTGGAAAAAACAACAACAATACATCTAACAATCACAGCAACAACACATCTATCTATCATAACAATAATAATAATGCTAATGATAGGAACAACAACAACCACCATAATAACAATAATAGCAACACACAAAACTATGACGATAGATATAATGACAACCCCTTAGAGAAACTATTCTTCAGCCCAGCTGACAAAAAGTTATAAGATGGGTAAAATCTATCCTACGAGGTTACCCTTTAATAAAATAGTTTGCATACGACAACAAATAGATGACGAGACAGAGGCACAGTTCACCCTAGCTAGAAATAAGATTAGACAAATAATAGACCGGTACACTAAGAGACAGAGCAGACCAGAGGTCCAACAACTTGGGAGGAAACCTGTAGATGGCTTGGTTAGCGTCAAGCAGCGCACAAGGGATGGTGAGGTAGTATGTCTACTCACGGATAAGCCTGGTAGTATGTCAATAGACAGCATGACGAATTACATCATGGCTATGCAACCCCACATCAGCAACACGAGCGACATTGCACATTAAATACATGATGGGAGAGAGGAAATCCTCAACGCTCACATGATGATGTGGACCGACATCCTAAAGCCAAGCAGACGCACTGCAAATAACTTCCTGGCGTCTAACAATGGCATACCACATTTGTATGGGCTCTGCAAAGACCACAAGACAGTCGACGACCCGACAACAGGACCACCAACAAGACCTGTATGCGGAGCAAATATAGCTAGCAACTACAGGATCTCCTACTTCCTCTCAATGGTTATACGCCTCATAATCAAGATGTCTCCAGATGTATGTGACAGTAGACGGGACCTACTCAGCAGAATCACTGAGTGCAACAAAAACAGGAACCGATCCAACTGCATAATAGGCAGTATGGATGTTGTATCAATGTACCCATCCATTAACGTTGATTTTGTTGTGGAAAATGTGTGGAGAGAACATTGAGAGTGAGGTGGAGTTCTGCGACGTCGACACAGATGAACTGGGCCTCCTACTTAAACTTACCTACGACATTTACTACCTAGACAGCCATGACGTTAGACGTTTCCGCCCCAGTAGACCCATAAGAGGTAGACTCCCACACCACCACAACCATAACCTCAATGGCAAAAAAGACTCCCATGGGAAGGTGGATTGGGTGGACCAAAGCTATACGGACCCCACAAAACAATGATCAGGTAAGAAAAATGGTCGCACATGCAATAGGGGCTAGTATCAAAACTACCCTAAAGGGCCACATATTGATGTTCAACGAGAAGATCTACACCCAAAACGAGGGAGCAGCCATTGGCGTCAGCATACCTGGTGATGTTGCCAAGCTTTTTATGGTCTGGTGGGAAAGGTGACTCAAAGATCTCCTTGATGAGAGCTCCATAGACCTCAACATGTACTCTCGTTACGTAGACGACATCAATATAGTAATAAGGACATCCCCACAAGAGAGCACTAACAAGTGTGATTTAGAACGTAGCACAATGGAAAGCATCCAGCAGATAGCTAATTCCATACACCTGAGTAAAACTTTAACTATAGACTACCCTTCCAAACACCCTAACAATAGACTATCTGTATTAGACACGGAACTCTGGTTTAAGACTATAGACGAGAGAGCCCAAATTCTCCACTCACACTATACTAAAATCATGGCCCCCAAATACCTGATACTCAAAAACTCAGCAATGTCCAGTAGTGCTAAGTTTAATATTCAGATCGCAGACTTGGTACGAGTGATGAAGAACGTGTCCCGCATATGCGACCCAACAGAAATGGAAAGACACATCCAACACTTCATCAACCGCATGCAGTTCTCTGGCTACAACCAAAGAGACATAATCAGATTATACGAAGGAGCCACAGAGAAGTATAAGACTCTCATAGAATAGGACATGAAAGAAATTTACCCATTATACAGGAGCAAATCATGGAATATCTTAGATAGGACTAAACATAAGATAGGGAAAGCCGCCTCATGGTACATAAACCAGAGATACCAGAGTGTACATTTTGTGGACGCTACCCCTGGAGGGAAATTCGTTAACTAGTATAGAAAGGCCCCGAGAAAGACCCACTTAAAGCTTAAGGTGGTAGCATAGCCAGGAACCACCATAAAATCCCTGATCAGCAAAACCTACCCTTTTAAGAAAACCCACTGTACTAATAGGAAATGTATCATATGTAAAGTAAACCCCCGGATGAACTGTAAAACCAGAAACGTAGTCTATAGCATACGATGTACAGAGGGTACTTGCAGAAACATGACAACAAATTACATAGGCGAGAAAGCTCGTAGCATAGGTGACAGGATAGACAAACACCGGGGGGAACTAAAAGGACGAAAAAACGGTTCAGTACTATAGGAACGTGTCAGACAACACAACGGTCACATAGACAACATAGAAGTTGGAATAATATCTAAACATAGAAATGGCCCAGCAGATAGGAAAATCAGAGAGGGCGGCGAAATTGAACTTAGAAGGCCAAGGCTAAACAGAAAAAAATGAATGGAATACAACAACACCCAAACAAAGAACATTGAGCTAAGAGAAGTATAAATACATAAATAAATAAATAAATAAATAAATACACAAGCACAATAACAACAAACACATATAAACACACATTAGTAAACTAAGATATAATACAATAACCAATACACAGTCACCCAAACACGAACACACATCAAACAAAACATTATACACAGACGCAAACGCATACGCAGAGAAGACAAAAACATCAAAAAATAAATAAATAAATAAACAGACTAAATAAAAATGGCGTAGGCATACAATACTACGGGAGGAAACATAATAGCACCACTGACAATGTTGCAGATGTGCAACGAAAGAACTTTGTTAGACTATATATGTGTTTGTGTCTATATTGTATCTGTATTTTTGACTGTTGGTCAGTCAATTGTAACATTGAGGACCGAATAACTTAAATTAACCGATATAAAAGACACAGAAGCGAAAACCAACCAAAGAGTGAGTGTGTTCCAATATTAATTCTGGCAATATTATTACACATGCGCAAAGAAGACAAAATAAAATAAACAAAATAAAACAAAATAAAATACAGAAGACAAAATAAAATAAACAAACAAACAAATAAATAAATATATAGACATACTAAATACAAATGGCGTAGACATACAATGTAACGGGAGGAAACAATAGCACCACTGACGATGTTGCAGATGTGCAACGAAATGACTTTGATAAACTATATATATGTGTTTGTGTCTATATTGTATCTGTATTATTTTTGACCGTCGGTCAGTCAATGGCAACATTGAGGACCGAATAAATTAGATTACCGATATAAAAGACACAGAAGCGAAAAGGGAAAACCAACGTATATATATATAGATATATAGATATATATATAGCCGAAACCGCTTCAGCTCAGCCGTCGGGGTTAAACATGTTCATATATATAGAGAGAGAGAAAGAGAGAGAGAGAGAGAGAGAGAGAGAGAGAGAGACAGATAGAGAGAGAGAGAAAGAGACAGAGAATGAATCAGAGAAAGAGAAAGGTAGAGATAGAGAGAGAGAGAAGGGGGAGAGAAAAAGAGAGAGAGAGAGAGAGATATTAAATGTCTGCTTTGCCGAGTCCAGCGAGTGCACAAATCAAATCAGCTCGCACGCCATGGGAAGAGGTATAATGTGTAAAATGTAGGTAAAGCCCACAACCTGAGGTCAAGCGTGTGTATGAGCATGTGTCTGTGTATCTTTGTATGTGCGTGGATGTTAGGAAATGTCTTTCTAAGGGCTTATACGAAACTCCAACACTTTTAAATGTTTCTTTATTCAATTTCTTGAAATCTGATTCTTACTCAAAAAATATTTATAGACACTGGAAATGTGCGTCTTATAACATTGTGATACTTATCTTATTATTGCGACACACACTAACAGTTAGTTATCATTTTAGTTCAATTCTGCCTAAAGCTGTAGAATATATTTTTTTCAGAATGTATCCTAAAATAGCAATGGATCTTATTTTGTTTAGCTCCGAACATCACATAATAATGTCATTTGTTTTGTTTTTTCTAAATTTAATGTCTTTATTCTTGTAATTTTAAACCGATTTTGTTAAGTGATTTGGCAAGTTAATTCCTACAGCAATGTAACTAAATACACAATTCGCGTAGTAGACTTAAATATCCAATTAAACGTATTAAATAGGCTTTGTTTATGGAACATTGGTTTCTGGAATTAAATTATACTATTTACAGCTGAATTCTATAGAACATAGTGCTGATTCCTATTATATAATTTAGTATGAATGATTCTATTTGAAACAAATTTTCACATAACCTCTATAAATAACATAATACTTTCTTGTCAGTCAGAGCACAAAAGATATTTAACAAATCTCATCCAACTCACACCACCCGAAAAACATTTACGTCTAAAATCTGTTTACAGTATAGTTTTCTTTTACGTCATATTGAAATTGTTGGTATGATGATTAAGATAGCCATAGAAATAACAATTGAATATAATGTCTCACGGAATTCATATGAAATAAAACAAGAAACATACATGAATAGAAGTGAATTGAATTATAATTTCAACTGTTTATGATGTTGAAATGATTTTGATTCATCGGCATCAAAAGATTTGAGGATTTTTCAGAAGTGCTGCACTAGCGTTTACACGCAAAAGCTAAAATATACACATATATGAAATAATGCATTACTGGAATTATAATAAGGCTGTTATTCTTGCTGAGTTCTTTTATATATATATATATATATATATCTTCCTCAAATTTCACTCACTCATACCCTGTCACTACCTCTCCTCCACTCCTCTTTCTTCCCGCTTGACCAGTCTGATTTCTTTTCTCGCGCACTCTTGGCCAAGCCGGTATGAATTTTTTTTCTCTCTCTCTCTCGTCTGCGTCTTCACAGAACTTATGTTTACCGAATTCGCAGACCAGACCCCTTCTTCTTCCTCCCGTTAGACCTGTGCGAAATTCCTTCCTTGCTCACATTTCAACCAGGTCTGATGGTCTTTATTCTCTAGTTCACGATTTTATCGAGTTTATATTCATAGAAATCTGGGACTTGTCTCTTTCTTCTCACTTTCTGTTGCTTAAACCATTTTGTTTGTTCACCCTAACGTTCTCTTTATTTACGTGTCCCAACGACTTTTTTTAGCCGTTGTTCGCACCAACCTGAGGTATATGGCCCTTAAAGCGATGAAATGCCTAGGACGGTTGGAGGGTCACTGATGAAGGACTCACTTTTTTATATGTAACCCATTTGCAACGCCGCAGCTCCATTATTATCATATATATATATATATATATATATATATATACTAGCATGAAGGCCCAGCCGTTGTTCGGGGTCAGTAAGTTACCAAAGCTAGATTGCGCCACCCATTTTATGGCAGTACTTGTATGTCTGCCAGGCACTGGGTGAATGAATTGCAGACTTGGACTGCCGAAGCAGGAGCTGCGCCAGCAGCGACAATTGTAGTTTCGCCTATGGATATTATCGCTGTACAAAGAAGTGTTGAAATTTATTGTTTCACAGTACTTTCGCAACACGCGCGTAGACGATGCCGGCCGAACAACAGAGCTGCGATGGAGTTGTTCTGCATGGTTGTCTAAGGTTTTTTTCTAAATCTAAGACAGTAGGGACGGGTGTGATATGGGGGAGAGTTAGCTGCTGTTTTTGTAGCTTTAGTGACCTCAAAGAGGCTATTATTGTGTATGGTAATTAAACTGATACTTCTTTCTTCCACGTTTGTTGAGAGATGTTTAAAAAAGTTTTATCGCTATTTTTTTTTTGTTGTTGAACAAATTTATCTGTTGCTTTTGAATAATTGTTGTTTGGTATGAAATGTAATAAGTTCTCTTCGTTGTCATTGAAGTAAATACATGTTTGACCGTTCCACACTCAAAAACAAACGTTCTCTCTCTCTCTCTCTCTCTCTCTCTCTCTCTCTCTCTCTCTCTCTCTCTCTCTCTCTCTCTCTCTCTCTCTCTCTCTCTCCCTCTCTCTCTCTCTATCTCTCACTCTCTTCTCTATCTCTCTCTCTCTATCTCTCTCTCTCGCTCTTCTTCATTTCTTTCTCTCTTCTTTCATCGGAGTTGCTAAAAGAAATTTGTAAGAAGGGGTTTAAGCGTATATAAGAGAAATGTACAGCATGTATGTAGTTTTACCGAATTTTAAGGGGAGTAGAGAGAGGAATTAGATTGTATTAGAGGGGTAAAGCGTCATGTATTTAGTGTTATCAATAACTTGTTATCCCATATATACATATATATATATATATATATATATATATATATATATATATATATATATATATATATATATATATATATATATATACATCGGATAAAACGAACAACCTATATGGGATTGAAAAAGTAAAATATAATAATTTAATTTTAAAAGACCTGAGAAAAAAACTATAAAAAGGCCTCAAGCGAGGATTTATCGGACATAAATAAGGAACCATATAAAAGTATCGCCAACCTAGGAAACGAGCATAAAACAGAACCTTTCATACCAAAAACAGCCGAAGATTAATATGAAAGACCTTACAACACTTTGAGGAAGATTTACCACTAAGTCTCGTATCACCTTCTAAATCTGATCTAGGAATCATTAACAAGAATATAATATATAGGATTATACCAACACTTAAATTGAAATCACAACTAAATCTATGGAAAGGTACAACGGAAGTTATCAATTTGTTCATAAATATTAAACATAAAAATAATTATAAGTTTATTCAAATGGATATCGCCAGTTATTATTCCTCGATAACTCCCAATCTATTAAATAAGGCGCTATCATATGCATACAAACACACAGACCTATCTAGTGAGGAGATACATATTAAAGTGAATTTTGAATTAATTTAGATAATAAATGAACAAAATATATTATATATATTGATGGGGATATATGCATTTTAATATATTTTAATAGATATTTAATAGTTATTTAATCAGGCATTGAAGATAAATTATTTTAATTGTGTAGTATAACATTAATATAATATATTACCTTATAATAAAACATTGTCATCATCTACAATGAGCTAAATTAAATTAAATTAATTTAGGCATATAAATTTGTAATTAACTTAAATATTGGATTGTTATAGAAATTAATATATGCCTAATAATCAGGATATAATATAAACTTATAATTAACTAAAGCTAATCCTATACAAGCGGTATTCACTGATAAATATTATGGAAAATTTTGAATTTTGAATTTTGAATTTTGTCTAGCAATTGAATACAAAGGGTTTTTATTCTCCCATTTATTTTATCATTTCCTTTTCCTTTTCTTCTTTTATTTATTTCCCTTCTTTTTTCTTCACATCTTCCCTTTCAACTCCCCTTATATATTTCTACCTTGCTTTACGTCCTCTTCTTCTCTAAGTTTATCATACTATTTGCGGTATAAAAATATTGAGGGTTGGTGAAATAAATTACTTCCACTACAGGAATTGAATAATAAAAACCTTAGCGTTATGTTGCATATCCAATCTCTCATAACGTTGAAACAACATTGTACCTTTGAAATATGTATAATAACATATATATTTTGGTTATGAGAATAGTTTTCATTTATTAATATTTTGAATAATATATATATATATATATATATATGATATATGTGATATATATTTATGCTTATTGAGCCCTCTTTGGATTTTAGTCTTCACTTTTATTATTATTACTCTTTGGCTCCCTTGGTTGAGCACTCTATTGACTTATATTCATCATGCAGAAATAACAATTGAATAGTTCTACTATGAAACATACCCGTACCTAGCAGGAAGACATATCATCTACCTGTTTTCCTTCGGTTGCAACGTTTTTCGAAATATTTACTTCTGTGTTCACAGAATGATTTTTTTTAGTTTCAGATGATCCAGTTAAGGATGAAAGCAGTGATTCTTTGCTTAAACTTTAATCTGTCATTATAATATATATATAATGTGACGGTATATAAAAGTTCGTTGAAGTAAATGAAGAATGAATGTTTGAATAAGATAACTGCTTACCAGAGAGTTTGACTGGATGGTATCATTTTACTCGTTTAACATAATTATCGAAGCAGGAGCAATATGGTATATATTTCCAGGAGAGATGACAGAGTATATAATATAAGCAATTACAGCATCAAGAAAAATGTATAATTCGACGAGTGAAACAATTTATTGATGTGTTTCCGTGTCTATTATTATATGCTGACTATTATATATATTGTTCAATCATATCCAATAATTAATTAATTATCACAAGTCTTCAGAAAGAATAAAGTTATGTGTGGTAGAGTCTTTCCAGCATGCCGTAGAATTCAGGAAGGAAATTTTCACTTTAAAAATGTTATTTCCTTTTACGAAAATATAATAGTTCGAGATTAAATAGAATGAAAATAAAATAAGATAAAATAGAGTAAGTTAGTGTGATATGTAGAGAGAATTAGGAAGAGATGGGATGGACGTAAAGTGTTACGCGTTTTCATTTTGTGCACTGACCTTTCATAGGGGTGAAGGTTCCAGTGCTCGCCATATATGGTCAATAGTGTATAGTAGAGAAGGGGGAAAGATAGATAAGTAAATGTTGAACGTTAATAATAGTGTACAATGAAAAAGGTGGTGAAGGAATTAAGAATGTTTTAAAAGCTACTGGACTCTTTGGCTACAGTTTGAGGTGTTCGAATGCCATAGGCTAAATGTGATGCATAGCATGTAGTACATTGTAGGTAGTAGAAATCGAATCTTCTTCTAATCTAGGTTGCATTTAGCAAAGGATTAAGTAATCAAGTTTAATATATAAATGGCTTCTACAGGACTAAAACTGTTTCATTCAAAAGATAGCATCAGCGCTTTCCAGGTGAATGAGACAGTTCTAGCAATGTCTATATTAAACTAAATATTTACAATATACTAATGTATTGAATTACTTACTAATTATGGTCAATCCCGATTGATCATGGGACTCACACACCCACACTTACACACACATACGCACACACTCACACATTCACACACAGATATGTATGTATTCATATACACCACCAATCCCCCGGAATAAATTATCACGTATCCTTCGTCTAAGTGACATTGGCAGTATCGGTAGAAGGTCGGACGCCATGCTTTCCAGCATAGTTACGTCCCTTTACCATGTGAGTTCAAATCCCGCCGAGGTTGCCTTTGCCTTTCACCCTTACGGGGTCGATAAAATAAAGTACCAGTAATATACTGGATTATTGCTGGCCTTGTGCCTAACGTAGAAACAATTATATTCATATAGATATTTCTGTAATAATTGTTTCTAGTTTTGGCAGAAGGCCAGCAATCATCTCAATGTATTACTGGCATTTTATTACATCGACCCTGTAACAATGGAAGGCAAAGTTAACCTCGACGGGATTTTAACTGAGACCGTAAAGGGACGTAACTATGCTGACAAGCCTGCGTTCGGTCCTCTATCGATACTGCCAATCCTCCGTCCTATGTAATAATGGTTGATAGTTTAGTGTTTTGTTGATACATATATGTATGTACGTGTACATACTTATATATAAGAAACAGCCGTACTAAGATTGGGAAATGAAATTTCGTTTGATTTTTTCCGTTTATCGTTTTCGGTGCACCCGGCCGATTAACCCACTCGATATGCAAATTGGGCTTCTCAGCCGTTAATATGCATAAGGTAAGTATATACGTTCAACAATCTGGCAGGAAGATATACGTTGCTGACGATAGCTAATAAGCTTGAAACTAGTACAGCGTTCCTTTGTCAGTGTTGAACAAACGAGTAACGATGGTTGCTAGACACCACGGCTTAATACGGGATGTTTGTTTACAAACACACCGACCATTATAATAAATGTTCGGTGAATCCATACGTACATATATATGTGTGTGCATATATATATATATGTATATACATACTACAGTACGTCTGAATACATATATGTATGTACGTGTACATACTTATAATTATAAAATAATTCATTTAATATTCTTCGTACAATAACCTATTATTTTGCGTGTGTGTTTACTACTCTTAAATTTCCCCGAAATTTCAACAACTTATATTTAACATTCCTCCACCCATGTCGTATCACAGACAGAATCAGTAGTTGATTGGATTGACACATTTGTTGGCAGACCCTCCTCCCTGTCACACACACACACACACAGTCTCTCCCACTTTCTCTCTCTCTCTCTCTCTCTCAATATATATATATATATATATATAAATATATATATATATATATATATATATATATATATATATATATATTTATATATATATATATATAGAGAGAGAGAGAGCGAAAGAGAGAGAGAGAGCGAGAGAGAGCGAGATAGAGAGAGAGATAGATATATATATATATATATATATATATATATATATATATAGAGAGAGAGAGAGAGAGAGAGAGAGAGAGAATTCACAAGAATCAAAGCTATGTTCAAAGCATTTATTCACTTACAATTGTTTCATCCAAATCTAGGCTTCGAGTCTTCGGAGTATTTTTCAATGTTTGTACACACAATTGACCTCCTTTCCAAGGCCAGAGACATACAGATAGATATATATATACAGATGTACAGTGGAGTGACATATATCATACTATACTATTTTTGTACAGCAATTCAAATTCAAAATCAAAATCAAAATCAAAATCAAAATCAAAATCAAAATCAAAATCAAAATCAGAATTAAAATAAAATAAAAATCAAAATTAAAATACATTCGGCAGATAACACAGATAATGCAAGAGGATAGTTTGATAGTCAGATCTAGATGGCATTGTATGCGTTAGTTACCCATGGAGCATGAAATTGTGTCTCATTTTTATACTATTATTGTGTTGCAAGGTGTTTCACGTAATGCATGCACTTTAAGCGGGTAAGCAATATTATTATGGTGGTTGTAGTGTTAAGGTATTTGTTGTATAGAACAAAAAAGTATGTGTGCAGAAAAATAAAAAGAAAAAGAAGAAGCAAAAGAAAGTTATGGTTTTCGTATCTACCACCATTTTCACATTCAGATATAGTAAGACATGTTTCTACATCCATCACATAAGTAACGATGATTCCGTATTGAATGTTTGATGCATTAAAATAAATTATTTTAGCGTATTGAGGCTCAGTGTTATTTAATCCAAGTTTATAGAATAGGTTGATTCTGCTGCGAGAATTTACAGCTGTTTATTACCCGGAAGTATGTGTGTAATTAAGGGCAGTTAATGCGTAAGAGGAGGTAACTAGCTGAATCTCATAACTAAATTCATTGTTGTAACATACATTATAAGGCGCCTCATTTGAGTCCCTTATAAAGACGTTTATACATTTATATCTAGTTTCCAATTTTAAATACAGTCTACTCTATCATGATGTACTAAAGGTATCTATATTAAGTTGATTACTCCCTATTATATAGTGCTACAATTGAATATTCCATACAAAGTACCATACCTTTATATCAAAGTTCACTGTAAATGAAGTCTACTCTCAGAACATATCAGGGGACCTATTAGAATGTTGTCTACATAACCCCTGGCAAGTTATGGAGCAGCGTATGGCTGTTTGCATGGCAGAACAAAATACATCTCTAGGGCAGACAAATACATCCCTCATTTACAATGTCATTAATCTATCCATCAAGTTATACTTGCATATATAATTCATATATAATTCATACATACTTCATTGCAGTACCCTACATATAAGTTAGACATATCTCTTATGTTAATAAATCAATTTTATATATATCCAATCTTATCACCCCATACATTTACTTACAAATGCATAAATAATTCATTGCCGTATCTAGTATTTAAAGTGTATATAGACTGTATTGTATCATTATATACTTATAGGTAATTGAAAGTAGTTATATTAAAAGTAGGTGTTTATGGGGATATTTCCAGGGTATAGAGTTATAGATAGATGGAATGATTTGTGTCGAGATAGGGTGGTTCAGAGAGTGTGTAGTTGTGGTGTAAGGTGTGACCTTGAGGTGCGGTGTTAGACGTGGTGATGGGTTTAAGTCCGACATTGTTATATATTGGGTTTAAAGTTTTGGAAGGAGTGCCGGAAGCGGTGCTGGCACGACGCAAACCCTTCCGATTTTTTATTAAGAAGGTTATGGTTTGAGAAGATTATAGTATGGGTCTCTAGTAGACAGAGGTTACACAATTTATGAGGTGGTTTGTACGATGCTGCCTTACCTATCACTTCCCATTGAAGTGTATAAGATATATTTCTAGTTTTTAGATAGTGTATGTAGCTAGAGAGTGAAGTTGAGTTGGCTAGACTGTGTTTTTTGAATGAATGGAGGTGTGAATTGTATCTGGTTTTGAAGCAGTTCGAAGTAGAGCCTATATATGTTTCAGAAGAGTTGCCAGTTCCGACGGTGCATGAGTATATGCTGTCCTTGATTAGGCAGTTTTTTATCTAAAGGGCAGGTTCTATTAGATCTACAGTTAAAATTATTTTGGATGTTAACCTGCCGGTTATTATGTTGAGTAGAAGTCTGTTTGCTAGGTATTGCACTATGGCTATGGGGGTATTCGCTCCTAGCGTTATTGCTTTCACTAGTGCTATTACTATTATTACTATTGATATTAGGGTTTGCAGGTATTACGTTGTTTTGAAGGTTTACCCCCTGCTGTGTTTTAGTTTGTTGGAAGTAAGTATTAATTTTTTCTTTTATTGCTACTACCTATGTGGTATGCTATGTTAGGCGTGGTAGAGTAGGAGATTTTAATGGTGTTTTTATTTATAAGACTATGGTACTTGTGGGCAGATGGGAAGTTTTTATCTTGGTGTGGGAAGAAAGCCTTGGGTAGGTTGGTAGAGACGTTCAGATTGGAAGGGGGGTTGAAATAGTTGGTGGTGCGAGTACGGAGTTAATTATTATAAAATAGCAGGAGGCTGGACTGGTGTAATTCCTTAAAAGGCTTATTATATATATTATGATCATTTCAATGACCGGGTTCAGTATGAAGCCGGTGACATCATCGGGTGTTCGAAATATAACAAAGGAATATAGTAGAGAAAATCCATGGGGCTGAAAATCAAAGACATGTGGGCGTCTGAACATTTGTCACAAATATTGCAAACATTAATAGCAGAATTCTTAATTCTAACCAACATATAATTAGCGATAATAACAATAGTAATAATAATAATACAATACTTATTGAGTATAACAATAACCATAATTTAAACGCATATTGTAGAACCCCTACAAATATTAACAATGATAATATGAACAGTTTAGATTATAGAAATAGCATGACATTGAACTGTAACCTGAGAAGGAAATCCGAATGCCCTTTACAGAATAATTGCCTTGATAAAAAATTAGTATATAAATGTACCATTAAAACAAACAATAATATTACTTATATCTACATAGGTGCAACTTCATCGAACTTTAAATTTCCATTTTCCAATCATAAAGATTGTTTATCTAATCCAGATAAAAAATATTCTACTTCATTATCACAATGAATATGGTATTTAAAAGAGAAAAATATGAAATACTCAATTTCTTGGGTTAAGCTTAGAAACTCAGAATCCCATCGGAACCATTCCATTTTCCAAACTGAAATCTTTGCAATTTCGAGTTGTATTAATAATTACTAATTATGGTAAGATAATTAATAAAAAAAGTGTGTTATTTTCAAATTGCATCCATAAATCTACAAAAACATTTCAAGCATCATATAAATTTAGGAAAAGTCATTGACTGGGTGAGAAAATAACACACTTTTAAAGACATTGACTGAGTGAGAAAATAACACACTTTTATTAATAATTCTTGTTTTTGTTAGTAATATGTAAAATGTTTTACCTCACTTTATGGAATGTATATCGGTTCTTTTATATAGTAAGTTAATCTCTTGATTGACTTAATATCTTTAGTTTGGTTTTTAAATCCTCATTTTATGTCTTGAATTTTCTATATTTGAGATCTGAAATACCTTCAGGATTTCAAACCTTTTAGTTAATTTAAACGTTGTACGGAGCTTTTGTTTTCATTTATCTTGTATAATTTTTCGTTTTATCCAAATTGATTAACAATCTGTATTTAACTTGACCTATAGTATTGAATACAATAAATTTGGTTGAATCGAAATAATAATACTCTCAAGAGTAATAAGTAATCCTATATGTAATTGACAACTATTGATTTAAATAGTATTGTTTATCATATTTATAATTCTAAACATTATATAAAATGAATATACAGATGCTGATATAAATTAAGTTATGATGAATACTCTCATACTTATTTACTATATTTATAAATATTGATAAACATCATTGGTAATTAATAATGTTTCAGACTTTGAATTTTGTAACTAAATTTTTGAATATATTTATTAATTTAACTATGCTCCTGATTATCTTTGAAGAATATTTTATATTGTTTAATTGTGATATAATATAATAGTATAATTTGACCAAATATAATCAAATACAACATAAAATCTCACAGTATTTAATTGATTTGATCGCTTCCACCTGACTTAACATTTGAACAAAAAAACGGTCACGCAACATGTCCCTTTCTTCTTTCTTTCCTTCTTGTTTTATCTCTTTTCCTTACGCGATTATACATTATATCATCTCTATCTCCCTCTCGCTTCTTTTTATCTTCATATTTTTATCTTTTTCCCTTTTCTCTTCTATTTATCACACACACTCTCTCTCTCTCTATCTCTCTCTCTTCTCTTTTTATCTAACAAGGATATTTACATATTTAAATATTTAACATTTATATACTTATGTGTTTATTTATTTATTTATTCTATACTTTCTCATACTCACCCCCTCCTAATACTTATATCTCGATACTTATCCCTCTCCATCATATTTAGTTTGTCACACTTTTACTTGTGGTATATACATATTGAGTATTGTTGTAATAAATCACTGCCAAAACTGGAATTGAACCATCAGCAGAGTTGAGGTGTGTCATACATCAATTTATGTATTTTATCTGATGAGGACGTACTGAAAAAACAGCACAGTACCTCCGAAATATATATAATAAAACATATGTTTTGATTACGTGAATGTACCCATTTATTAATAATTTGTATAATATTAATAACTCCTGAAAAAATGTCTTGTTGACTGCTTTTAATCTATTGTAAAACTATATTCATTGAATAATCAATGAACCTTGTTTAACATTTGGTTATATATATATATGTATATATATATATATAATGGAAACATTTGAACAGGAACAAACCAGAGAGGCAGTACAACGAATGTTTATTAATTTCACGCTCTGGAGAGTGGGGTGGATATATATATATATATATGTATACGTAACTTTTTTCTCTCGCACGCTTGACCAGGCCGGTTCCCCTTTTCTCTCTCTCGTCTACGATTTCACAGAACTTATGTTCACCGATTTCACAGACTGGACTCCTTCATTCTCTCGTTTGACCTGTGCGGAATTCCTTCCTTGCTCGCATTTCGACTAGGTTTGATGGTCTTTATTCTCTCTCGTTCACGATTTCACCGAACTTATATTCATGGAAATCTGGGACTTGACTCTTTCTTCCTCACTTTTCGTTGCTTTACCATCTTTGTTTGTTTACACTCTTGCTGGTTCCCCTTATGTACGTGTCCCAACGACTTTCTTTAGCCGTTGCTCACACCAACCGGAGGTATATTGTCTTTAAAGAGATGAAATACCAATGATGGTTGGAAGATCACTGAGGAAGGATTAACTTTATTCATATGTAACCCATTTGCAACCAAGCACCACGTTTATTCTCATATTCACACATATATTTTCCCGCGCTGTGAGCCGTCTATTTCGTTCTTACTGCTTCCTCTTTCTCTGTATCTTTACGCTCTCTAACAGTCACTATCTATGTTAGCCTCTTCCTCAGCCTTCACTCACTCACTCTCTGCTACTACCTCTCCTACTTCCTCCCGTTTGACCTGTGCGTAATTCTTTTCTCTCGCACACTTGACCAGGCTGGTTCCCATTTTTCTCTCTCTCGTCTACGATTTCACAGAACTTATGTTCACCGAATTCATGGACTGGACTCCTTCTTTCCTCGCGTTTGACCTTTGCGGAATTCCTTGCTTGCTCACATTTTGACTAAGTTTGATGGTCTTTATTCTCTCTCTTTCACGATTTCACCGAACTTATAATCATGGAAATCTGGGACTTGACTCTTTCTTCCCCCACTTTTCGTTGTTTTACCACATTTGTTCGTTTACACTCTCGTTCGTTCCCCTTATTTACGTGTCCCAACAACTGTCTTTAGCCGTTGTTCGCACCAACCGGAGGTATATGGTCTTTAAAGCGATGAAATACCAATGAAGGTTGGAAGATCACTGATGAAGGATTAACTTTATTCATATATATATATATATATATAGGAACGATCGACTTTCGTCAAATCGGACCGAGGGAACAATGTTTCCGTTGGTCTTTCCAATTGCTAATACTATCTATCGGTCGCAACTCGAGGTAGAAGGAGCAACGTGAAATAAAGTGTCTTGCTCAAGGACATAACGCATCGCCTGGTCCAGGAATCGAGCTCACAACCTTACGATTGCTAATCAAATTGTCTAACCACTCAGCCACACGCCTTCACATATATATATATATATATATATATATATATATATAAATATATATATATATAAATATATATATAGAAAGGATAAAAAGGACGATCGATTATTCCTTCATTGCATTTATTGATAGGTGACGCGCGTTTCGCCACTGATCAGCTGAAGGTTCGATCTATATCGATCCTACCCGACTCAATAATCGGCAGCTCGACGGACCCTCTTAAAATGCTATAAGAAAATGAAATACATGCTATGTGGTAAAGTCAGAGTTTCAAGAGTTTGACAAAATGAGTTGTTTTGATTGGTGGGAAGGATCAAGGCGATGTACTGGCCTGTAGTGTATATGGGGGTGGGTGTGATGGTGAGATGTTGGTGACGGTCTGTGGATGAGGTGGGCTGTGGTGTGGTGGTGGTGGGTTCGCCTTGGCGTGTAGAGTATGTGTGGGTGGATGTGATGATATGGTAGTAGTTAAGGTTATTTAGTAGGATGGGCTGTGGTATGAGGTTAGTGGATTGTCAGTAGACGGGTTGGCGTGTGGGTGGGGGTGTGGTAGTGGTGCAGTTGTCTATGGTAGCGGCGTTTGTGGTGGTGTGGTGGATGTATTGGTGGCGTCAGGTCCTTACATAGATATATAGTTAGACGCTCTTCGTCTGACAGATACTATGTATATACGTATACGTACACATATATATGTATATATGTGCACATATATTGTTGTATAAACACACACAACATAAAACACGTACGCACATCCTTGCCCACACATATCGGCATACGCTCACACACAGCCATATGTATATGTACACACATGTATGTGCATGCGCGCATGCGGACACGAATATGGAGAGTGGGGGAGTATCGGTGGGGGTGGCGAACGTCAGAGATGGGGGAAGGTGAGAGGCGATTTAGAAGGTGTTTTACATATATACACATACACATACATACAATGGGTATGGGCACATGGACTCACACTCATGTATGCAAGATATACACATACACACTGGCACTCACGTATACTCACACATATATATATATACGTATATATATATACACACACATGTATACACACATACACGCACATATTCACATACATGCACATATATGAGCTCACCTACACATACAGTCAGATTTACCCATATACATATATGTAGACGTACACATACACACACATACATACACATACATATTTGCACACACATATGCATACACATACACATATATATACAGATATATATATATACACACACATAGACATATGCATACTGTGTTGATGAAGTATGGAGTTGTGTTTTGTGGTGGTGGTGGTGGAGTGTGAGGGACAAAAATATATATAGCGGATCGAATACCGGTTAAAAGGTGACCTAAGGAACGCGGGGGAAAACCGTTTATGGACGTACTGCCATGTGTGTTGTGGACATGGTGGTGGTGGTGGTGCTGAGGTGATATGTTCGACAAGATGATTACATGATCAGAGGTTACGGTGTGTTATATGGTAGGCAGAGGGGGGTTGGTGGATATATAATACAGTCGATTTGGGAGCGAGGGATGATATGTGTTGATGATGTTAATGCTAATGATTGTTGAAGTATGTGGATGTATTTAGTTGTGGGGCTGGTTGTGTGTGCGTGCGACAGTACAATTACAGGGTCGAATTTAGCGTGGGGTTGTAGGTTAGGGTAGATAGAGGGAACATGGGGGGAGGAGGTTGTAGGTGTGTATGGTAGACATATGACGATGTGTGGTGTAATGGTGGTGGCGATGGTGTGATATGATCGACATTGTATTTACAAGGTCCCTTGTCATTGTGGATTGCAAGGTAGAACGTATCATAATGATACCGATGTAATACGATGTTGCAACTATGAGGTGTGTATGTTGATGTGAATGTTGGTGGTGGTGATGGTGATGTGTGCGACATGATATACAAATGCGAGCTTAGAAATGGTAACATGGAGTACAATACAATTAGCTCATTGAGGTGGGCGATGTTGAGACGGGGTATAGGTGGTTATTAATATGGTGTGTCATGGTTAGTGTGATTTTCGGTGTGGGTTATGTATGCGGCATTATATACAAAATACGGGCTTACGTATGGTTAAATTCAATGCAATGAAAAAAGAAAAAGTGAAGTTAGATTAAAATTAAAGTTCGCTGAGATGGGCGATGGTGATGCGGGGCAGGTGTTGTTATTATTATGGTGGGTCATGGTTAGTGCGTGGTCTTCCCGCGAAAGTTTGTGCAGAAAAGGTGTGCATCCTAGTGTGTCTGCATTTGACAATTATGTCCGACCTATAGTTTATGGCGGATTCAAGTTTAATTATTTACGCCGCCTCAGCTAGGCATAATCTGCAGTGGTTTCTGTCACTGGGAATGTATGCAATACGTAGGTTTACTGACCACGAGATCCGGGGTTCAATATTCCTGTCCTTGAGGTCCTAGATCAGATCGGCCAGTTTTGTTTGGGGTCGTTTCGATCTATGTTTGAAGAACCTTCTGTGGTTATACCAGCGCTCCTTAAACGTAGTGGATGTCGCACCTATATATGAGTACTCATTATTGCCGGCAGTGACATCGCACCGGTAAACAATATTATTAACGAGGCACTCCCCGTTTAGTGGGCATTCGTCTCGTTTTTTGCAGTTGCATTTGGGAGTAACCGGTGCGGTGCAACGTTGGCGGTTGGTGTCGTGCGGTGGCGGTGTGGTGTGTGTTTAATTGTGTTGGAGTTGTGTGTTGTTTCGTTCTGAGTTGTGGTGGTGGTTTGTTGGGGGGAACCCATGTGTTTTGTATTTTTGCCCTATTAGTGCGTGCTATTGTGTGGCCTAGGTTTGGTGCTGTGGAGAAAGAGAATTTTACGGTGTGTTTATTGAAGAGCTTGTGATATTTATGTGTTTGTTGAAAAGATTGTTCGAGGGCCCTGAAAAAGGTTCCCGGTATGTTAGTGGCGACGTGTATAGAATAGGGGAGGTTATACCACGTGATAGGTCTACTTCGGTTTATGCGTTGTTTAGATAGTTTTTGTGTGTTTTTGTCAGGCGTGTGTTAATGAAAATCTTAGATACTTCAATAGACACTCCAACCACCCTAAGAGCATAATTAACTCTATAGTTAAAGGTGTCTCCAACAGAGTGTCCACACTGTCGGCCAACGAAAACATCTTCAAGCAGCACGCGGAATACTATGACTCCGCACTTATTAACGCTGGTTATACTGAGAAGATTTCTTACATCGACCCTAATAGAACCGCAACACAGCTAAACATAGCAGGACCCTTAGAAACGGACTTAGAAGAAACCTCCACACATAGGACACACAATAACCTTAGACGCCCCCTAGCCGGCACCGCAGACAGCACCACACATAACTGTCTAGGAGATAAAGCCATACTCTCCAGTCCCAATAACAACTCCGACTATCGCACACGTTTGCGTACCAATAGAGACAAGGAACATAACGCAAATAGACTACCTGGAACCTATTTGAAACACACGCCTGACCAAAACACACACAAACTCACTAAACAACACATAAACCGAAGTAGACCTATCACGTTGTATAACCCCCCCCCCTATTCTATACACGTCGCCACTAACATACCGGGAACCTTTTTCTGGGCCCTCGAACAATCTTTTCCACACACACACACATACTACAAGCTCTTCAATAAATATACCGTAACATTCTCTTTCTCCACAGCACCAAACCTAGGCCACAATAGCACACAATAATAGGGCAAAAATACAAAAACACATGGTTTCCCCCCAACAAACCACCACCACAACCCAGAACGAAACCACACACACAACACAACAACACACACACCACACCAACACCGCACGACACCAACCGCCAACGTTGCACCGCACTGGTTACTCCCAAATGCAACTGCAAAAAACGAGACGAATGCCCACTAAACGGGGAGTGCCACGTTAAGAATATTGTTTACTGGTGCGATGTCACTGCCGGCAATAACGAGTACTCATATATAGGTGCGACATCCACTACGTTTAAGGAGCGCTGGTATAACCACAGAAGGTTCTTCAAACATAGATCGAAACGACCCCAAACAAAACTGGCCGATCTGATCTGGGACCTCAAGGACGGGATATTGAACCCCGGATCTCGTGGTCAGTAAAAATACGTGTGGCATACATCCCCAGTGACAGAAACCACTGCAGATTATGCCTAGCTGAGGCGGCGGAAATAATTAAACTTGATTCCGCCATAAACTATAGGTCGGACATAATTGTCAATTGCAGACACACTAGGATGCACACCTTTTCTTCACAAACTTTTGCGGGAAGACCACGCACTAACCATGACCCACCATAATAATTACAACACCTGCCCCGTATCACCATCGCCCATCTTAGCGAACTTTAATTCTAAGTTAACTTCACTTTATTTTATTTCATTTCATTGAATTTAACCATATGTAAGCCCGTATTTTGTATATCATGCCGCATACATAACCCACACCAAAAATCACAATAACCATGACACACCATATTAATAACCACCTATACCCCGTCTCAACATCGCCCACCTCAATGAACTTATTGTATTGTACTCCATGTTACCATTTCTAAGCTCGCATTTGTATATCATGCCGCACACATCACCATCACCACCACCAAAATTCACATCAACATACACACCTCATAGTTGCAACATCGTATTACATCGGTATCCTATGATACGTTCTACCTTGCAATCCACAATGACAAGGGACCTTGTAAATACAATGTCGATCATATCACACCATCGCCACCACCACCACACCACACATCGTCATGTGCATACCATACTCGCCTACAACCTCATCCCCCCATGTTCCCTCTATCTACCCTAACCTACAACCCCACGCTAAATTCGACCCTGTAACTGTACTGTCGCACGCACACACAACCACCGCCACCACTAAATACATCCACATACTTCAACAATCATTATCATTAACATCATCAACGCATATCATCCCTCGCTCCCAAATCGACTGTATTATATATCCCCCACCCCCCGTCTGCCTACCATATAACACACCGTAACCTCTGATCATGTAATCATCTTGTCGAACATATCACCCCAGCACCTCAGCACCATCACCATGTCCACAACACACATCGCATTACGTACATAAACGCTTTTCCCCCGCGTTCCCTATGTCACCTTTTAACCGGTATTCGATCCGGTATATATATGTTTGTCCCTCACAACTCCACCACCACCACCACCACAAAACACAACTCCATACTTCATCAACACCGACAAAACATACCTCCACTCCCCAACCAACAATACTGTGTGTGTCTGTGTGTAAGTATTTTTACTCATACGGGCGTTTTAAGTGTGCGTGCGTGTACGCACAGTAATGTGTATGTATGTGTGTGTGTATGTGAACACATGTGTATGCATATGTCTATGTGTGTGTATATGTATATATCTGTATATATATATGTGTATGTGTATGCATATGTTTATGTGTGTGTATATATGTATGTGTATGTATGTGTGTGTATGTGTACGTCTACATATATGTATATGGGTAAATCTGACTGTATGTGTAGGTGAGCTCATATATGTGCATGTATGTGTACATGTGCGTGTATGTGTGTGTTGTCGGTACATGTGTGTGTATATATATATACGTATATAT
>OZ024742.1:353874862-353889862 GCA_964016885.1 Eledone cirrhosa
CAGCAGATAGGCAAATCAGAGAGGCCAGTAAAGTAGAAATTAGAAGATCGACACTAAACAGAAAGTTTGATTGGAATAACAACAACACCCAAACAAACAACACTGACCTAACAAAGTATAAATAAGTAAATTTAATAAAATAAATAAATAAATAAATGAATAAATACATACACAAGCACAATAACAACAAACACATAAACAGACACTAGTCACCCATCCCACAGCAAACAAAACAATATACACACACGCAAACGCATGCACAAAGAAGACAAAATAAAATGAACAAACAAGCAAATAAATAAATAAATATATAGACACACTGAATAAAAATGGCGTAGACATACAATACAACAGGAGGAAAAGATAGCACCATTGACGATGTTGCAGATGTGCAACGAAAGATTTATGATAAACTATATATATGTGTTTGTGTCTATATTGCATCTGTATTATTTTAGACCGTCGGTCAGTTAATGACAACATTGAGGACCGAGTAAGTTAGATTACCGATTTAAAAGACACAGAAGCGAGAAGTGAAAACCAACCAAACAGTGAGTGTGGTCTGTTATTAATTCTGGCAATATTACACAAATATGACCCTCCCCAAGTATAACAATATATATATATATATATATATATATATATATATATATATATATATATATATATATATATAAATGTAAGTATGCATGTATACGTACATACATATATGTATACAGACGTACAGTAGCATGCACATATATATATATATACATATATATATACATATGCATACAGGTACACATACATATATGCACGTATCAGTTTAGCGGCGCTAACATCGCTTTGTTCGTTTGTAAACAAACTGAACAGCCTGAATTTATGCCATACGGTGTTAAGGCAACCACGTCACCTTTTTGTTTAACACTGACACAGGAACGATGTACTAGTTTCAAGCTTGTTAGTGTTGAACAAAAAGGTGACGTGGTTGCCTTAACACCGTATGGCATAAATTCAGGCTGTTCAGTTTGTTTACAAACGAACAAAGTGACGTTAGCGCCGCTAAACTGATACGTGCATATATGTATGTGTACCTGTATGCATATGTATATATATATGTATATATATATATATATGTGCATGCTACTGTACGTCTGTATACATATATGTATGTACGTATACATGCATACTTACATTTAAGTAAGTGCCATACTAAGAGTGAGAAATGAAATTTCGTTTTCATTTTGTTTCAATTTATCGTTTTCGGTATGCCTGACCGATTTAACTCACTCAATATGCAAATTAGGCTGCTCAGCCGTTAATTTTCATAAGGAAAGTATATACTTTCGAACGTTCAACTATCTGGCAGATGGGTAAACGGTGCTGATGATAGCTAACAAGCTTGAAACTAGTACATCGTTCCTGTGTCAGTGTTGAACAAAAAGGTGACGTGGTTGCCTTAACACCGTATGGCATAAATTCAGGCTGTTCAGTTTGTTTACAAACGAACAAAGCGACGTTAGCGCCGCTAAACTGATACGTGCATATATGTATGTGTACCTGTATGCATATGTATATATATATGTATATATATATATATATGTGCATGCTACTGTACGTCTGTATACATATATGTATGTACGTATACATGCATACTTACATTTAAGTAAGTGCCATACTAAGAGTGAGAAATGAAATTTCGTTTTCATTTTGTTTCAATTTATATATATATATATATATATATATATATATATATATATATATATATATATATACATATATATATTATTAGAAAGTGAGTTTTTTTTTACAAAATGAAAAATAACCGAGGTGTCCTACACGAGTGAAAGTATAAAGAAAAAAAGATGTAATCGAAAATGGAAACTGGTGTCTTATTTAAAAAATTATATATATATTTATTTGGTTCCTTTACAGGTTTCGCAGTTCTTCTGGTTTTCAAAACTAGAGTTGAGATGGAGGGTCTGTGGTTCTACTCACATCTGGTTGGTCTCTGAATGTTACTTGTTTTATATGGAAAAAGTGGCTCGTAATGCCAGGTTTTTCGAGAAGTAATTTGATTGGTTGGTCAATAATTATATTAAATTTCGCGCCAGTTCGTGTTACAAAGTTCTTCAAACAAGGGGGGGGGGTTGTCACAGGTTGTTGTTTCATATATGAGTGTTTGAATTTCTTTTTACTTTAAAAAAAAAGGGGGGGTTTCACGAAGGTTTTTTTTTAATAAACATAATTTGATTGGTTATAAATGAAATTATGGCAGTCACGTGAACAAGTTTTCATTAAATGTTCGCGCCCTTATTTGGAAATTTATTCTGTAGCCTTTTTAGAGAATTTTATGACAAGTAAAAGATAATGTCAAGAGAAATTGGATGGCAGAATTGTTCTGGTTGAGTGAATATGGTTAGTTCGCTGGGGTGTCAGAATTCAGATTTTCTATTGAATAAAGAATGTAAATATATGTATGTTTATTTGTGTTCTTGCGTGTGTGTGTGTTTGTGTGCTTGTGTGTGTATGTGTGTTGTGTGTGTGTGTTTGAATTTGTTTTTACTTAAAAAATGGGCTCACGAAGGCTTTTTTTAATAAACGTAATTTGATTGGTTTTAAATGAAATTATGGCTGTCACGTGTACAAGTTTTCATTAAATGTGCGCGCCCTTATTTGGAAATCTATTTTGTTTATTTAAAAAAAGCATACGTGAGCCCCCTTTTTTTAATAGTAAAAGGAAATTCAAACACTCATATATGAAAAAACAACATGTGACCCCCCCCCCCTCTTGTTTGAAAAAACTTTATAACGCTATCTGGCGCGAAATGTATTATACTTATTGACCAAGCAATCAAATTATTTCTCGAAAAACCTGGCAATTCGAGCCACTTTTTCCTTATAAAACAAGTAACATTCAGTGACCATCCAGATGTGAGTAAAACCACAGAACCTCCATCACAACTCTACTTTTGAAAAGCAGAAGAACTGCGAAACCTGTAAAGGAGCCAAATAAATATATATATATTTTTTTAAGATAAAACTCCAGTTGCATTTTCGATTTCATCTATTTTTCTTTATATATATATATATATATATATATATATATATATATATATATATATATAGTAATAATAATAAATTTGAAGACTAAAATCCAAAGAGGGCTCGATAAGGATAAATATATATCAAATATATAAGAACCGTAGAGCAAATATTTATTAAAATAACACATTAAAGTTTAAGCAAAGAATCGCTGCTTTCACCCTTAACGGGATCTTCTGAAATTAACAAAGTCAATCTGTAAACGCAGAACTGTATATTTCAAAAAACGTTGCAACCAGAGGAAGATAGGAAGACGATACTTTAGTTCGTGGAAACGTTCGCTGGCAAAGAACGGGAAAAAACGAATATAATACATCATTAATAGGAGCGGTGAAAAACAATTACGCGCAAAGACAGAACCACGTATATGATATAAAAGAGGTCGTAGACTAATGTATTATATTTGTTTTTTCCCGTTCTTTGCCAGCGAACGTTCCCACGAACCAAAGTATCGTCTTCCTGTCTTCCTCCTGTTGCGACGTTTTTTGAAATATCCACTTCTGCGTTTACAGATTGACTTTGTTAGTTTCAGAAGATCCCGTTAAGGGTGAAAGCAGCGATTCTTTGCCTAAACTGTAATCTGTTATTTTAATAAATATATATATATATATATATATATAGGAACGAGTAGGACTCCGACGGCTGAGCTCAAGCCGTTTCCACGGCTAATTCTGGACGTCTAAACGGCTTGAGCTCAGCAGTCGGGGTCCTACTCGTTCCTATTACCCACTCTACCACCCTAAGTATTGAGCACTTTCGTGCATCATGGTCCACCTGGTTCCTTACCACATTTCCTCCGTTATATATATATAAGTTATATTTAATTTGTTGGGAGTCCAACAAAGTTAAAATTTTTTATCTGATATAGTGCACTCAAAGGACTGGAGTAAAATCTCAATATATTAATAAATGGAAACTATATTTATAATACCATAATTATTTCATTATATATATTTCAAGGTCAACCAAGGCAATCTTAGTGCGCTTTCATCAGATAAAATACAAAATTGTTTCATAAATAGTTACATAACCATAGAAAACAACCTCGGCGGTTGAAAATTCGCTGGATAGTGAACACTTATTAAGTATAATTCAAAGTTATGTGTGAATATGCAAATGAATGTCCGAATAATTGAAATATTAGAACAGTTTATTTAAATTATGCTGTGGGAAGAAGAGAGAGAAAAGAAAATATTAGTATATGTAGAAATAGAATGAAGTAATACAGCGAAGAAAGAAGCTTATCCGAGCATGAGTTCATATAACGTAAATAAGTCTATGTTTATGTTACATATTTATGTTACGTGTATTTACTAATAATTGTTAGAATTCTATTATAATAAATATTTATTTACTATTATAAAAATATAGAAAATTAGATATATGGAAAAAAATAAAGATATATTAAAAAATACAGATCTATTAAAATATATTAAAAAATAGATTTAAAATAAATATGAAGTAGAAGCATAGGATAAAATATATATATAAGGATAGCTATATGAGTGCATAGATGGATATATCATGTTATAAATGATACATCATGAAGGAAACTAGTTTATATTTAGTGTAAGTATTTAAATTAAATTAAATTAACTGAGTTAATAAGATTACTTATATCTTTCTAATGTTTTACATTGGAAAAATATTGAAAATCCCAGTTTTGTTTATATATCAGTTATTATGAGATAATTTTGACAAAGATATGTTTAAAGTTACATTCAGCCAGTATTAGTTATTGGTTATAACTCTAATATTAAATAATTAAAAAATTAAAAGTTTTTAAATGTATTAGAAAATATTAAACCATTTAAAAATTAAGATCATAAAATATGAAAAATTCTAGTCAAGGTTCTTGAAAATTCCTGGAAAGACTTTCAAAGAGATGTTTAAAAGATCTTAAAAAGACTCCGAAGATACTGAAAAACTTTTTTAAAACATTTCAAAAGTGTTTAAAATTAATTAAAAACATAAAATTATTCAGGAAATATAATTAAATACCTAACATCATTCATAAAATATAAAGAAATATTAAGAAACGATATTAAGAAATATTTAAAAATACTTTAAAATATTTAAAAATATTTAATATATTAGAAAAACACTAAAAAATATAGAAAAAATATTAAGATAACCCAAATAATCCTTAAAAAATAGTCTTTTGGGAAATAAGTAATTTTTTTTATAATTTAAATAATTTTTCTAAAAAGATTATGAGATATTTTGTAAGTAAGATAAATAAAGATAAAAAATATAGATATTTAAGAAGTAATAATATTAATAAGTAAAGATTTAAGAAGTAAATTATAAATATTTAATAAGTAAAAGATATTAAAATTAGAATTACATTAAATTTAAATTTAAAGATTTATAATTTATGAACATATATGCATATCATTTAAGAAATGAAATTATAGGTGTTTGGATAAAGTAAACGTTATGTAGAAAAGATTAAAAGTGTAATTATATATTATTCATAGATCTAAAAGTTGAGTTTTGTCGATGTTTACAAGAACTAAATAAATTGTTACTTAAATTAATGCAGTTCTTACATTTAAGTATGAAGAACATTTCCTCTACACACAATTTGCAAAATGTGGATAAAGCAGTGTTATTGTAAGCGGTTGCTGCGGAAATTATATTCCAAGTTAAAGAATAGTCTCTATTATGGGATTTTAAGTTCCATATCAAGTTTGATAGAGAAGTTGAAGATTTTTTAGCAATATTATTAAACGAGCATTTATGGTTATTGAAACGAGATTTAAAGTCTGTATGTAGAAGTTGAGCCAACATAGTTAAAAGTATTATCATTTGTTTTGACATTGCATTTATACACCACATTTTTAACTAAACATATTTTTTAAACGACAGTTAGATTTAATTCCACAATTACATTTATCAGAGTTTATATTATTCGGAACAGTATTATTATATTGGTTATTGCGAGAGGCATTAGTGCTATTCTGGTTAAGCTTTAGATTTCTATTATCGATTCTATTTATATTTTGTGCTAGGTTCATAGTAGTAGAGTAAGATAGTTTAATTATATATCTGTTAAAGATTGAGTAATGTCTATGGGCCTTGGGAAAATATTTATCAAGAGATTTTAAAAATAGTTTAGCTAAAGTTGTTTTAATACTTAGTGAAAATGGAGGAGCATACCAGATTATGTTTCTAGTTCTACTTATTCTGTTAGTTTTAGAGTTTATGCTAGGTTTCTTATTATAATTATAATTAATATTATAGTTAATTGCATTATCATTGTTGTCGATGTATTTAATTTCATTTATATAGCCAGATCTACTTAAATCTTCGTTATAATAGTGTGCCTCATCTTCAAATATATTTTTATTCTATGAGATTCGAAAAATACGTTGTTGTACAGAATCAACGATAGTGTTCTTAATGGATCTATGATGATTAGAGTTGAAGCTAACATAGTTTAAGTTATCATTAATTTTATGGAATGGATAGTATAGCCCAGTATATAGGTTTAATATTACGTCTAAAAAGTTTACAATTTTATAATTATTCTCTATTTCTAACTTAAGATTATAAGTATTAACAAATTGTATTATTGATTTTTTTTTTCTATTGATTTCACAATTATGATTATTTTCAATTAACAGCAGCATATCAAAATTACGATATAAACCACCGGTCATCTCCGGTAGTTTTCTATGTAGTGTATTGTTAATAAAAAGCCCCACAAGATCTGTTATTTATGCCGAGTCTGATGACCCCATATTGATATCGAAATTATTATCTCTATCTGATCGGTTCAAAGATGGCTGTTGAATTTAATTAAGGTTTTCCGTGCTGTTAAAAAAATATACATTTCATCATTAGATAAATCAGTATATTTAGATGCGTAGCTTTATTAAGTAAATTAGGAGTTAATATTTCATAATATTTCTTTATATTTTCTGAATAATTTTAGGTTTTCTATTATATTTCCTGAATAAATTTAGGTTTTTAATTAATTTTAAACACTTTTGAAATGTTTTTAAAAGGTTTTTCAGTATCTCCAAAGTTTCTTTGAAATCTTTTAAAGTCTCTTTGAAAGTTTTACCAGGAACTTTCAAGAATATTTTTAATATTTTATAATCTTAATTTTTAAATGGTTTTAATATTTTCTTATACATTTAATAATTTTTAATTTGTTTATTATATAATATTAGAGTTATAACCAATAACTGACTCTGGCTAAATATATCTTTAAACATATATTTGTCAAAATTATCTGATAATAACTGATAAATAAACAAAATTGTGATATTCAATATTTTTCGAATGTAAAACATTAAACACATATAAGTAATCTTATTAACTCAGTTAATTTTATTTAATTTAAATGCGTACACTAAATATAAACTATTATCCCTCATAACGTATCATCTATAATATGATATACCCATATATCCACTCATATATCTATCCTTATATATATCCTTATATCTATATATTATCCTATGCTTCTACTTCATATTTATTTAAAATCTATTTTTTAATATATTTTAATATATTTTAATATATCTTTATTTTTTTAATATATCTTTATTTTTTAATATATCTAATTTTCTTAATTACTTATAATAGTAAATACATATTTATTATGATAGAATTCTAACGATTATTAGTAAATATAGGTAACATAAATGTCTAACATAAACTTAAGACTTATTTACTTTATATGATCTCATCCTCGTATAGGCTTCTCTCTTCGCTCTTTCTTCACTCTATTTCTACATATACAAATATTTTCTTTTCTCTCTCTTCTTCCGACAGCGTAAGTTAAATAGACGGTTGTTTTTTTTCAATTTTTCTGACATTCATTTGCATATTCACACAGAATTTTGAATTACCCTTAATAAATGTTCACTAACCAGCGAATTTTCAACCGTCAAGGTTGTTTTCCATAGTTATGTAACTAATTACAAAACATATTTTGTATTTTATCTGATGAAAGCGCACCAAGATTGCCTTATAAAATAATTATAGTTTTATAAATATAGTTTCCATTTATTAATATATTGTATATATATATATATATATATATATATATATATATATATATATATATATATATATATATATATATATAAATATATAATTAATAATAATAAATTTCACGACTAAAATCCAAAGAGGGCTCGGAAAGGATAAATATATATCAAATATATAAGAACCGTAGAGCAAATATTTATTAAAATAACAGATTAAAGTTTAAGCAAAGAATCGCTGCTTTCACCCTTAACGGGATCTTCTGAAATTGACAAAGTCAATCTATAAACGCAGACGTGGATATTTCAAAAAACGTTGCAACCGGAGGAAGACAGGAAGACGATACTTTGGTTCGTGGAAACGTTCGCTGGCAAAGAACGGGAAAAAACGAATAAGATACGTCATTAATGGGAGCGGAGAAAAACAATTACGCGCAAAGACAGAACCACGTGTATGGTATAAAAGATGTCGTAGACTAATGTTCTCTGAGGTGGTTCATAGAGACGTTCTCTGGCAATGAACGAAAAAAACGAAGATAATACGTCATATGTGGAGCGTGGAGAACAATAGCACGCAAAGACAAAACCACGTAAATGGTATAGCAGAAGTCGTAGACTAAAATTCTAACTAGGAGACCGAATGAATCTCCGCTACAGAGTTAAGAACAAAGTAAATAAATACAATACAGAAGTAATAGAAATAAATAAATACATACACGCAAACAAATACGTACAATCACAAGCATACGCAAAACATTTACCATAGGTATACAAAACCACGCACATATAAATATGTGTGGCGTGTATACGTGTATACAAATAAATAAATAAATAATTATATAAACGTATATACATAAATAAATAAATACGTAAATAACAAGCGCACACACATACCTACATGTAAAAACACGAATGTTCGGAGACGTAAGTCAACCAAAATATGAAGTACACATATACACATACCCTACATACGTATGAACCTGCATATTCACACAGACGCAAAACTCCCGTATACACATAGCCAAACCATAAGTACCAGAATAAAAAAAATAAAAAAAGTTTATACGCCATAACATAAGCAATCAAATATACGTACGAGAAGGTATACGTACCTTCACGAAACATACGGGTAATAAATACTTACCTATGCAAATAAGTAATTGTATAAACAAAACATATACTTAGCTCCCACATCAAGACGTAAAACACCCACGTATAGATCGTAATATCCGTTAGGGTATAACGTGGGGCTGTAATACAGGAAGGTTTTGTGCAATTTATGTTTACAAGCCGAAACTGCTTCAGATTTTTTGTTTAAGATGTGGTCTGTGGCGTAGAGTATTTCCAGGGCCTCAGCGGCGCAGAGGTCACAATGTCTTTTATTTCCGTTATACGATCTAGCCCTAGCTAGGATATCCCAGTGTAACTTATATTGAGTGTCGTTGTCTTTTAGACTCCAGATATAAGCTGAAAGTGACGTCATATTCCTTCTTAGAGGGTAACGAAAAGAATGGGTATGCGTGTAAAGACGCTGCTTGAATCTGTGTTACGGTTTTGTCTTTGCGTGCTATTGTTCTCCACGGTCCACATATGACGTATTATCTTAGGTTTTTTTCGTTCGTTGCCAGAGAACGTCTCTATGAACCAACTAAGAGAACATTAGTCTACGACCTCTTTTATACCATAAACGTGGTTCTGTCTTTGCGCGTAATTGTTTTTCACCGCTCCTATCAATGACGTATCTTATTCGATTTTCCCCGTTCTTTGCCAGCGAACGTCACCACGAACCAAAGTATCGTCTTCCTGTCTTCCTCCGGTTGAAACGTTTTTTTAAATATCCACTTCTACGTTTACATATTGACTTTGTTAGTTTCAAAAGATCCCGTTAAGGGCGAAAGCAGCGATTCTTTGCTTAAACTTTAATCTGTTATTTTAATAAATATATGTATATATATATATATACATATGTGTGTGTGTGTGTGTGTGTGTGTGTGTGTGTGTGTGTGTGTGTGTGTATGTGTGTGTGTGTGTGTGTGTGTGTGTGTGTGTGTGTGTGTGTGTGTGTGTATACATATATATCTAGGGCGGGTAAAATTCCCGAGATCTATGGACGAGTTCTCTCTAGTGGTATCTGTCTCTCATTATCGCTTCCATGTCCTGCCTCTCCAAGAGACCAGTGTCTGTCCTCAGGGTATCAACATATGTCAACATTGGTCTTCCTCTTCCAGGGTGTCCATGTAAGGGCTGCCAGAGGAGCATTGAGTGCAGTGTCATCTCTGGATGTCGGTGAGCATGTTCAGCTAACCTCAGTGTCCTCTGTGCTACTCTCACGCTGACCTTTGGGAGGTTCCCGTACAGATCTGAGTTCTGCGTCCTCAGTGTATACTGATTAATGTTCAAACACATCCACAGAATTCTTGCGTAGCAATCATCCATCATCTGAGTGACTTTGTTGGTCAGTGTCCAAGTTTCAGAGCCGTACAACGGCTACAAATGTCAATTTTTGCTTGTATAATGCCCCAAACAACTTTACTGAATCTCAAGAAACAATATTGGAAATGTCACCCACAAAATGAGATTTTGTTATAATATTAATATATTATAATACTTCCCTGATTCCATAATAATTTGTTAATCTATTAATGTCTTCTCCATGTATTGAGATACCTACGTATTGTAGACTGTTAAATCTTTTGAGTTATAAATTGCTATATTTATATATATATATATATATTGCATCAATTATATGTACGGCCACAATGGCTCCATAATAATTCTATATGTGATATATATAGAGTCAGTATGGTACACATCGCCGCAGGAGCTAACCGGATATAGCATTATATATATATTGCATCAATTATATGTACGGCCACAATGGCTCTATAATAATTCTATATGTGATATATATAGAGTCAGTATGGTACACATCGCCGCAGGAGCTAACCGGATATAGCATTATGAAAATAACTAATCTTATTATTTTAGAGAAGTACCGATATGTTCACCACAAGAGATAAGGAAATTCGTTCACGTATATTACTCATCGTCATTATGTCTTACATATCCCTCGCGTCTCAAGAATAATCCATTAGATTTATGTTAAGTTACTCTATGCACTGCAATAGAAATGTAAATATGTTCAGAACTGAGTGCATATGTTTATTGTTTCAAAATGCATGCATCGTGTAATTGCTGAGGTGCAAAAAAGTTGCCCCACATGCAATCAATCTTAAGTTTCAGGCAGTGTTCTCCTGATTGATGTTTGCGTAAAACTAGAATGACACTAATATATTTATAGCAAAAACTAAATAATCCTCATTTCTAGAATGTAGATACTATTAGTTTTTTTTTCTCATTGACCTTTGTGAGACCTTCAACTTTTCGTTATCAGATGTGGACACCAATATATATATATATATATATATATATATATATATATATATATATACATATATGTATATATATATATAAATATATATATATAAATTGTTGGCTATATATATATATATAAATATATATATATATATATATATATATATATATATACATATATATTTATATATATATATATAAATATATATATATATATTGTTTGCTATATATATATATATATATATATATATATATATATATAGTTGGTTAAGATTCAGTCATGGTACTGACTACCATGACTGAATCTTAACCATCTTCTATGTGAGGGTATGTCATGCATAATATATATATATATATATATATATATATATATATATATATATATATATATATATATATATATTAAAGAGTGAAACAAGATTCAATGAGTATATAATAAGAATGATTATCCATAGTTATTAATAATAAAATACAAATATTAATAAAATAGATGTTCTTTTTATCAATTAAATTGTATTATACATATTTCGGATGTACCACAGTACGTCCTCATCAGACAAAATATGATGATACACGGCGTACCTTAGATGTTGAATGGTTAAGGTTTAATCATGGTAGTGATTAACCTAAGAGAAAATTCAAAAATGTATACCCTAATAATGAGAAAATGCGAAAACGTAATAAATTCAATAGAGAATGTGTGAGTAAGAAAAACGTTGTTTAATGTGACAGCTATAGAGATTTTAAAATGTAGGATACTGCATGTTATGGTTATCTAGTAAAACATCTCATGACTTATAACTGTCCACGAGGGCCCCTGAAAGAGGATTTAAAGAGAGGGAAGATAGAGGGGAGTAATATATGCTGAAAGAGAATTTTTCCGAAAAGCTAGACGGTTAAGTTTCAAGATATTTATTTTGTGTTATTTTAAGGGTGAAGAATCAAGATTTTAGGTATTTTTAAAAGTTGCTGGTTATTTATATTTATTAATTTTATAAATTCTATAAGTGTGTGAACATTTCTAAACTTCTGAATATTATGAGGATACAATTTAAAGGATTTACCTGGCCAGCAAAAGGAAAATTTACACTGTTGCATATTTTCCTAAATGTAAACTTTAACGAAGATTACCTATAACAATGTTAACATTTTCGGTATGTAAAGCTTATGAAGTACTTATTGTTAGGAATATTTAAATAACGATTATGTATATAGAGATATAATATTGGTCCAGTATATTTTAGGTAAATGATAACGAATATAAATAATAGATTGAAGCATGCTAAAGTAAATAGATACCTATATATAAAAGGGTGTAAATGCATGAGTTGTTCACAGTTCATAATAAATAATAATCTAAACATTTAGAAGTTATCTAAAAATTATGTATAGAGAGATACATGGAGGTATATATAGATATATATTAAGTATTAGTGATACAGTATACTTTAGGTAAATGATAACGATTATAATCTCATATAAACATTTGAACGTGTTACAGTTAAATACATATATATATATGAGAAAAATAATATTAATTGCATGAATAATTCAGAGTTCAAAATAAGGTCCGTAATAATTTATAATTTGGATATTTGCTCTATATTTGAATCATGGATATAAAAATACAGTAGGTATATTTAAGAACTTACAAAAGATAATTACATACATATTATAAATAAAAAATAAAAAATGTAAACACATGAATGATTCACAGTTAAAAATAAGTTCAGTAAAATTATACGGGTTGGATATTTAAACTAAAATCTAAAACTTATATAGGAAAATAAAGATAGAGAAATAATGGTATGGATCAAAGTTAATAATATTATGTAATGTATATCAACGTGTCAGTGTGTTATTGAACAAGTGGCATTCATTCGAGCGTTATTTCTTCTATAGATAGTTATAAGATAATGCAATATTAAAGGCCATTAATGTTTTTTGCTGATGATTATATACGTCTGAAAACCAAGTTTTTAATAGTTAAACTGTTTCTTTCTCTTTTTTCCTTGGTGTATGGGAGGCTAAGAATGTAGACGTAGCTTTATGAAGGCAACTAGAGAATAATTCACTTGTTTTGTTAATAAGGGTCTCATAGTTATTAATAATCAACAGGGTCTCCATTGCACAGAATGCGCAGTTATTTGATATACTAGAGTTGCGGTAAACTCCACAATTCTGAAGTTTTGTCCAAAGAATGGAGTATTTTAAATTCTTCTCTTTTAACGACCCTATGAGCTGTGATAAAGAAGTGGATGATTTCCTCTTAGAGTTCGAGGATGAGCATATATGGTTCGCAAATCTGGTATTAAATGTAGAAGTCGAACCTATGTAGTTGTATGCGTTGTGATCAGTTTTTACGGTGCATTCATAAACCAAATTACTATCTAGACAATTATTTTGCAAAGGGCAGTCAGTTTTATTTCTACAATTACATTTATGTTAACTCTATTATTAAGATCATTAAGCTGGTTTTGTTTTAGGATTTTAGTGTTTAATTTGGCAATGTTTTGGGCCATGTTCATAGTTGTAGAATACGAGAATTTAATGGTGTGTCTATTAAAAATGGAATGGTATTTATGTTCAGTAGGGAAAGAGGTGTCCAAAACGTTAAAGAATAATTTTGCAATTGTTATTCTAACTGCGACCTAAGCAGGAGGGCTCGACTGATTTAGTTCTACTTCTTTTCCTCGATTTATTTGGTGTTTGGGTGTTTGAATTATAATTATTAGAGTTTCTCTTATATATGTTATTATTTTTATCAAGATTAATACTTGGATTATTATTATCTATATATTCTATACTATTCACATATCCTGCTCTTTTTAACGTGTTGTTGTAGTATTCAGCGTTTTCATCAAATATAGCTTTATTGGCTGATAGTTTATTAATTCGTGTTTGCACACTATTTACTATAGCTTTTTTTACAGATTTAGGGTGATTGGAATGGTTACTAATATAGTTTAAGATTTCATTAGGCTTATGCAAAGGGTAATAAAAGCCAGTGTTTAAGTTAAACGTAACGTCTACGAAACTAACTATTCCGGTACCATTTTCTACTTCTATCTTCAGGTCACACATTTTAAAGAATTCTATTATACTTTCCTTTACTCTATTTAGTTCTATATTGTTGTGTTTGTCCACGATAAATAAAATGTCGTCCCTATATAAAACACCTGTAATCTCCGGCAGCAGTTTTCTATTTATCATATTTAATGAGAAAATTCACAAAGGATCTGTGATTTGCGCGGAGTGGGATGCTCCCATAGTGATATCAAAGTTTCTATCTCTATCTGAGCGGGTCCAATATTCATTGTTGAAGTTATTAAGAGTTATTCTGGCTGTTAGTATTATGTCAATTTCATCAGTGTTTATATCAGTATGCTTATGAGCATAAGAAAACCCGTATAGAGCAAATATCGAAACTAAAAATTATTACGGATCTTATTTAGAACTCTGAATTATTCATGCATTTAATATTATTTTTCTTATATATATGTATGTATTTAACTGTAACACGTTGAAATCTATTATA
>OZ024742.1:353894862-353924862 GCA_964016885.1 Eledone cirrhosa
TACAGTGCGGGAATTCTGAGATGGAATGTTGCTAAACAAAAAGAAATGGATAGGAAGACTAGGAAGCTATTGACTATCTACAACATGTTCCACAAGAGGAGTGATGTCGATAGACTCTACCTAAGGAGATCTGAGGGTGGAAGAGGTCTTATCAGCATAGAGGACTGTGTTCAGATGGAGAAAAACAACCTATACAAATACGTGACCTATAGTAAGGAGCCAATGCTCAGAACTGTACTGAAGGAGGGGACAGTAGGCCAGGGGATGTCCAAGGAGGAAATAACATCAAGGAGGAAGAGCAGCCTTAAGGGAAAATCCCTTCATAGTACCTTCTTTGAGAAAACTGAATTTAGAGATCCACAGACATGGAACTGGTTGAGAAGAGGAGACCTCAAAAAGGCTACAGAAGGAATGCTAATGGCTGCGCAGGAGCAGGCCCTCAAAACGAAGTGGTTGAAGCACCATATCTACAAGGAGGAGGCTAGCCCACTGTGCAGGATCTGTGGAGAGAGAGAGGAGACTGTGGCTCACATTGTGTCCGAGTGTAAACACCTAGCCCAGACCCACTATAAGGGCTGGAGACACGATCTGATGGGCAGGGTGATCCACTGGCACCTGTGCAAAGTAAACAATTTACCACATTCTGAGAAATGGTATGAGCATAGGCCAGAGGCGGTGATGGAGAACAATCAGGTGAAGGTGCTGTGGGATTTTAGGATACAGACGGACAAAAAACTGGAACACAATAGACCTGACCTGGTGGTTGTGGACAAAGAAAAAAGATCGTGTCTGATTGTGGATGTGGCCTGCCCGTTCGACACGAGAGTGCAAGAGAAGGAGAGGGAGAAAATTAACCGATACCAGGACCTAAAGTGGGAGGTGAAAAGGATTTGGAACTGCCATGAAGTCAAAGTGATCCCGATCGTCATAGGCGCACTGGGGACTATCTCCAAAAGTGTCCAGGGATGGTTAAAGAAAATCGGCCCCTTCACGTTTTTTGGAACGCTTCAAAAGGCATGCTTGCTTGGAACAGCAAGAACCCTCCGATACGTCCTGAATATCTGAGGCTGCAGGTAGTGGCTTGATATTCAATCCAACGGACTTTCCAGTTAACCAACATCAATGACTGAGATTCAAGGAATAACAACAATAATAATAATAATAATAATAATAATAATAATAATAATAATAATAAGCATATTTAAACATATAGAACAAATAGAAACCAGTATATAAAGCACTAAACTTGTGAATATTTTTTATATTTAAATTTTGACATTAATATCTTTCTTCTCTGTGTATATAATCTAAACTATAATAAAGTAAGGAGTCCGGTACTGCGTCCAGAATATATTTTTGTTATCCCAATTGTAAAATAAGTTAGATTACTTTGAATAAATAATGAGTGAATGGTACATAATTTATTTACTAAATTTAGTTATTCTTGATTAAATATAAATCATGTTGTTGCTTATTTCAAGATATACTTCTTTTAAATGTTGAACACTTCCGTTTGGCGCTCGTTTAAATAACCGTCCATATATTTCCGTCACTAATTTTCTCCTAATGCAATTTATATATAATATCGTCTTTTTGTAATGTTTCATGGATTACTTTACTGATTACATAAGAGAGTGTAACGCAGTCTTCGTTCAATTTCTCTGTATATTGTAGATTACGATTTTATTTCATTTATCATATCTACATAGATATATACTTCCGTATAATATCAATATGCACCCTACATATGCTAGCAGAAAAACCACCCGTGAATTTTCTGCTAGCATGTAAAGTTTGCACCTGAAGGTTGGTTTTTCTTCTAGTAATTACACTTATATCACTAGTTAAACATAAGGCTCAAGATAAAAAAAAAAGAAAAAAAGACACAACTCTTTAGAATTTTGAAAATGGTTATTCTGATATGTTTTATTAATAATTTCAATGATTATTTTACGATTTTCTCTATTTTTCTTAACCTACTCCTTTTTTTCATAATAATATCCTTTTGAATATGGCTTTCTCCAAATTAAATGGATCTTGCTTTTATATATTTATATGTGTTTAAAAAATTAAATAATTTCAAAAAATTGTATGAGAATTTAAAGTGAACATGGTACCGTGAATAGTAAGGTAGGCACTCAACGATATATGAAATAATTTGCATTTCTTAGTCTCATAAATGCTGTTGTCAATGATTTATCTCCATTACATTACACACACATTAAAATAGCAACATTAACATACACACATACACACACACACGCACACACACGCACACGTACACACGCACACGCACACACACACACACACACATACACACACACACACACACACACACACACACACACACACACACACACATATATATATAAATATATATATATAGGGCGGGGTTGTGATTGAGTGTTTGGATATCAGTTTACAAACAATAAATATATATATCATATATATATATTCATTTTATTAAGTGTTGTTAATCTGGAGTGTCACCAGTTTATCACAGTGTATTCCGAAAAGAACGCTTATAAGTTGACCCTATAAAAAGTCTCACTATTTAACCTTAATAAAATTAAAAATAAAATTCAACTTCGTTGCTGAGAATTCCTATCTCTCAGCCGTCAAGCTATATTGTTTCTACTTTTGGCACAAGACCAGACATAACCCAGTGCATTACCGGTACTTTAATTTATGGACCCCGTAAGGATGAAGGGTAAAGTTAACCTCGGCGGGATTTGAACTGAGAATGGCAAAGTCCGTAACTCTATGCGTCAAAGCATGGTGTCAGACCCTCTACCGTACAGCCAATCCATCAGATATATATATGGGGAATCACAGACATATACTGATATCAATTGGGGATGGGGAATATATATGCAGGAGAATTATGTCCTTGTATGGAATGCTCCTACATCCATAATATTTAAGTATATATGAAAGTCTAAATTTAAATGCCGAGTGTTAATATTTATATATATATATATATATTTATATATATATATATATATATATATATATATATATATATATATATATATATATATATATATATATATATATATATATATATATTGTTATACTTTGGGAGGGTCATGTTGCCAATAAGAAACACACGCACAAGCTGCTTTCAATTCAATTTATAAATTTAGGAATTTATAAATTTCCGGTTGGTTGGTTGGTTCCACAACCAGATGGTTGTTTATATATTGTCAAAGTGCTTTCGTCACACATTATGTGACCTCTTCAGTGGCTGGGGATTTGTGCTTTGTGTTTTTAATAGAATAAAGTCATGGTATGATAGCAATAAATAGCAGAGTGTAATGTTCATCGATACAACCCCTAGTGGCGAATTAACCTACACATATAGAAGGGGCCTAGATAAACATAAACTCAATATTAAGATAGTAGAAAGACCAGGTGCCTCCATAAAAATACTTATTAGCAAGACATACCCTTTTCAAAGACCTCCCTGTATAGATAAGAAATGTATATTCTGTAAATTAAGCCCCATATTAACTGTAAAACTAGAACTGTAGTATATAGCATAAGATGTACTGAAGGACAATGTAGAGATAAACATAGAGTGTACATAGGTGAGAGAGCTCGTAGTATAGGGGAACGGATAAATGAACACTGGCGAGACCTTCAAGATAGTAAAGAATCATCTGTACTTTACCAACATGCTAAACTAGAACATAAGGGTAAATTAGAGAACATAGAAATAAAAATAGAATCTACACACAGAAAAGACGCAATGTTTAGACAAATCACAGAGGCAATACACATAAATGAATTACAACCAAAATTAAATAGAAAACATGAGTAGAACAGCAACATCACAACTTACAATTAAGGACAAAATGAAAACACACACGCACATAGAACAAACAACCAACCAGTAACATGTAAATAAACAAATAAATAAACGAATATAAACACACACAGGCCCCTTCTCAATGTGTAAGATAATTCACCACTAGGAGGTTGTATCGATGAACATTACACTCAGGTATTTATTGCTATCATACCATGAGTTTATTATATTAAAAAAACAAAGACAAAAATCTCCAGCCACTGAAGAGGTCACAGAATGTGTGACGAAAGCATTTTGACTATATATAAACAACCATCTGGTTGTGGAACCAACCAACCAACCAACCGGAAATGTATAAGTTCATAGATTTATAAATGTATTATAATAAATTGAAGTGAAACCATCTAGTGCGTGTGTTTCTTATTGGCATCATGACCCTTCCAAAGTATAACAATATCGGTTTCAACACACGTTTTCAGATAAAGAATCTTGCTAAACAAATTCAGAAACGAAATATATATATACATATATATATATATATATATATACATATATATATATATATATATATATATATATATATATATATATAGATAATTTAATATAACTACTAACATAAGCGCTCAGATGTACGCTAATGCCAGCAAATACACAGGTTATGTCATAGTACCTAGGTGGTCCAATGCAGGAGAATGCAGAACAATAATATAAAAGACGTAAAATAAGAAAATTTAAAAAAAAAAAATTTTTTTTAAATTTACTTACTTACTTAAATTTTCACTCCAACTAATTAATTTCTGCAATGGGATAAAGACAGTTACGTAATGAACTGTTGATAATTTCATTGCGTCATCAGGGAGGTCATTCTCAGCCGAGTCTCCAGGCGATGCGCGGACACTGGAGACTCATATAAAAATAATAATAATTCGGTAAATGGAACAGCTATCGAGGACTGGATTCCAGCTACCGAAAATTCTCACTGCTACTGATCATATGGCCGATTCTAAAGAATCAATCACGTGACACAGAGGCTAGTCAGTAGGAATGGGATGGTAAGATGACAGGCACCTACTAACACCCCCAAAAAATTTAGAAGTGGTTTTGGCAGGTTTACTCGACAAATCAGTGATTTGGAGATAAATATAGATAATTTTATATATCTACTAACATAAGCGCACAGATGTACGCTAATGCCAGCAAATACACAGGTTATGTCATAGTACCTAGGTTGTTTAATGCAGGAGAATGCAGAACAATAATATAAAAGACGTAAAATATTATTATTATTTTTATATGATTCCCCAGTGTCCGCGCATCGCCTGGAGACTCGGCTGAGAATGACCTCCCTGATGACGCAATGAAATTCTCAATAGTTCATTACGTAACTGTCTTTATCCCATTGCAGAAACTAATTAGTTGGAGTGAAAATTTAAGTAAGTAAATTTAAACAAAATTTTTTTTTTTTTAATTTTCTTATTTTACGTCTTTTATATTATTGTTCTGCATTCTCCTGCATTGAACCACCTAGGTACTATGACATAACCTGTGTATTTGCTGGCATTAGCGTACATCTGTGCGCTTATGTTAGTAGATATATTAATCATCTATATTTATCTCCAAATCACTGATTTGTCGAGCAAACCTGCCAAAACCACTTCTAAATTTTGTTTGGAGGTGTTAGTAGGCGCCTGTCATCTAACCATCCCATTCCTACTGACTAGCCTCTGTGTCACGTGATTGATTCTTTAGAATCGGCCATATGATCAGTAGCAGTGAGAATTTTCGGTAGCTGGAATTCAGTCCTCGATAGCTGTTCCATTTACTGAATTATTATTATTTTTATATGAGTCCCCAGTCTCCGCGCATCGCCCTGAGACTCGGCTGAGAATGACCTCCCTGATGACGCAATGAAATTCTCAACAGTTCATTACGTAACTGTCTTTATCCCATTGCAGAAACTAATTAGTTGGAGTGAAAATTTAAGTAAGTAAGTAAATTTTTCAAAAAAATTGTTTACAAAAATGTTCTTATTTTATGTCTTTTATATATATATATATATATATATATATATATATATATATATATATAACGAGAGAGATTGGGAACGAAGGAGAAATACACCTGACCGTGATGCCAAGCGGTTTCGATATGCGGTATGCAAGTTTTAGCAAGCGTGTACATACATCAAAGCCTTGCTGAGAACACGATATCGTAGTTTATCGTAGGGGACACATCTGAAATGTGCTACATAGTCAGAAGGAGCCTAGATACGAGTATTTGTAAAGCGTTCTCCTTCTCCACACTGCCTTGTCTGCACCTGTGTATATTTACAATCGTTTAAGAAACATCTCATTTTTAACCTTATTTCATTATTTCTATTGTTCTATTTCTATATCTAACCATCTGAATTCATTTCTTACATTAAATTCCCCGAGTTGGAATTTATTGTATATTGGCAGCTGGCAACATCCGAATTTATAACAAACTGTGAGTAATTTTCTATTTTCCCGTAATAGGTACGTCATTTGATTTGTATATATTTCTCTCATATTAACCGCAACATTATTTCCTTTATTTTGTTATATTTTCTTTTGTACCATTTTTGGATTATTATTTTTTCTGTATTCTCATATTTTTTTCAATTTATCGCTCACTCTCGCATTTCTGCCATTTTTAATCTCCTTCTTTGTATCTCAAGCTCTTTGTATCTCACAACATGATACATAAACACGCATGTTTCAGCTAATTACTAATTTTATCTCAATGCTGCATAGTTTATATGTTCAACAAAAGCTCTTTTTCATATTACCTTAGGCAGTTTACGAGAACTTATACATCTCTTCTCTCATCTATTATTTGTTTGTCCTCTCATTTCACGTCTGACCCAACTGGAGCATCTGTTACTTCACCATTGCTGAAAGAACACATTCCACTATTCAGGCGTTCCATCTATATGCTACATATTTTTTTCTGTATTTCGCCATTCTTTGCTTTAATGTTTACTTTTCTCTATTATTGTCTTCCTATAGAGCAATGAGTCATATTGACGTCATCTAAAACTGTATACATTTTCCTGCTTCCCGATTAAGACTAGCTATATCCAAACCCGACCAAACATTTTCCAGCTTCCCGATTAAGACTAGCTATATCCAAACCCGACCAAACATTTTCCAGCTTCCCGATTAAGACTAGCTATATCCAAACCCGACCAAACATTTTCCAGCTTCCCGATTAAGACTAGCTATATCCAAACCCGACCAAACATTTTCCTGCTTCCCGATTAAGACTAGCTATATCCAAACCCGACCAAACATTTTCCAGCTTCCCGATTAAGACTAGCTATATCCAAACCCGACCAAACCTTAGTTTCTTCTATGGCAACCGATGGCGGTGCTTTAGAAAGTAATGAAATCTAATCTGATATAAATCCTGAAATATAAAAGCATGTCATCTGACTGCTTGCCAAATCACTTCTCAAGTTTCATTGTCAGTTCTATATCCCATTATAACATTACATTTGCCAAACTAGAAGACTGATGCTATTTGACAAACACCATATTTTATTTCCTTCTTAGGAATCTAATACAGCAATGTTCTCCCATTATAACAATAATTTATTTAAATAATTCTCATAAGATATTTGTAATATTAATTCTCTCTAAGATTTTAAGGTGCTGTCTTCTTTATCTTTTGACATGTACATTTATTCCCTTTTCTTCTTATGATTTGCATGGTTTTATTATTGATATCTTCAGTTTTATACTATTTCTTATCGTCGAGGAGTATACTAATATTTAGTTCAGGATTTAGAAATTGTTAACTTTCAGCTCGACAAGATATATAACAGAACACGGATCTATTAATGTCCAGGTCTGCAACTAAGATCCACAACAACACTTTGTTAAAGCTACACCTAAAGAAAAGCCTGTATGTTAACCGTGAATCTATTAGACATCATAGTCAGTCGTGCATCTATATAACAGCATTGTTTATTCAATATATAAGATGTAACTTAGAATATAAACACACTAAATATGACGTTGTGAGAGCTGAAGAATATCTATGAATAATTCTCATCGATGAAATTTGCCATATATTTAAACAGCCACTGCAACAAAAAACAACATTGATAATGTCTATAATAACATTATTAAAAATCATATCATTTACTACAAATATAGTTTGAGTATAAATAACACTAATTACAGGGCGTGGATTGGAAGTATCAGTAGAGTGTCGGACACCATACTTTGCATCAAAGAGTTACGGCCTTTTGCAGTCTGAATTCAAATCCCGCAGAGGGTAACTTTGCCTTTCGTCCTAACGGGGTCGATAAAATAAAGTACCAGTAATACACTGAGATAATTGCTAGCCTTGTGCCAAAAGTAGTAACAATTCATTGCAGGGCGAACAAATTGTTGCGAACAAATTGTTGCCACTGGATAATTCAGCTGTCGACATTTGATGTTTTTTAAGCTCCAACGACGTCGGGAAACATAAAATCATCACCACTTTATTTATTATAAGCGCCTCTCCTGATCAACATTCAGAAATATGAGCAGCAAAGCTCTATTTGATGTTTAACATAAATGGATATCACAAAGGTGCACATAACACATACGTTGAGAAATATGAAAGGTATATGAATTTCGCTGTGAGGTCCATATAGGCAGTGTTGTATTTTAAACATCTGCTATAAATTAAAATCAACATGCAGATATTCGTGTCGATATCTTTTTACCAAACTTCTATGATTGTAACTTATTTGATAAGATAGCGTAAAACATTTCTACAATTGCATTAAATCACCTAAAACGATCTCTTCGCAATGTATAAAATGTTTGACTTAAGGTGACGGACATCGCTGCAGCTAACATGACATTATAAATGATACATTTTACCTGTATCTAAATTCGGCTAGAAACACCGTATTGCAAACTTACGATGGGGATTTATGTGGTGTAGCTAAAAATGGCAGTATTCTAAATGCAATATATAAATGTCGAAGACAGAAAATTATCAATTGTTACGATTATTTAAGAGGAAATGAATTTGAAAAATTTCATTACGAAGCATGAAGAAGTATATGACCGGTGATAAATGTATGACATAACAAGGGAAAGGTAGAAATATTGATCAGAAGAATCTGCGGCAAAAGCCTCGTCTAAGAATATAGTAAATACATTGGTAGAATTATGTATTCCTAGAAATACGTGTAATGTCTCTTATATGTGAAGTTGACGATAGCTTATGGGAATTTTACATAGAAATGTGTTACATGGGGGGGGGGGTCACGAGTGCACACTATTCATGTATTTGAGACTATTCAACAGTATTCGTAATATAATCGGCTTGTCTCCCAACAGCCCCGGAGGACAGAATAGCGAAGGCGATTCCTCGGAGGAAGGCAAGGGAGACGCGCTGGAAAAGCCACACCACCTCGTGGGGATCACACCTGTGGCTGGCCAGCTCAGCGCCTATGGTGGTGAGTAGGGAGGTAGCCCTAGGGCCGAGGACACCAGAAGTCTCCACAGCCAAGTGTACGACCGGAAATCTGTCGGAGAGCGACCGGTATTTGAGGAGTGTCCTCCTCAGCTCGATGTGCAGCAGAACCTGGGTTAGTCGCAGACTGCTCCAGGTTGCCGCTGCAGAAGGTGTCGGTGCAAGTGGTATCCCAGACGAAGGGTTTGCCCCACCGGAGCCTCTATGTAATATTCTGACCATCAGATTTCATCCATAGTTGTATAATGCAGTATATCGTACTAAATATTTTATCTGATTAATCGTGATGTCATCAGAAAATAGAGAAACTGACATTTAGTGGTAACTGGTATTAACATGGAAGAGGGCAAGTCAGAATTGACGTTAAAATATACAAATATGACAATGTATATAGCAACACAGATAATAATGTTGAATTCACCTCACATCACTATAGAAGCATAAGCAGTCAATAAAGGATAAAACCTTTCCCTATGGAATGTAACTGGACTTCAATTTGACGTAATGCCAATGCAAATCCCTTTCCTTTCACGTAATGCATATAAGGAATGAACAAAGCAATTATGGATAATAGCTGTGTGTATCCAGGGTGTTTCAGAAATCGCGATAGATTTTAACCACGGTCTATTGTATTATATATATAAGACACTTAACACTATAACGTCATATTATTCGCTGGCCATAGAGATTCGTGTGTTTAGTAGAATTTACATATCACTTTTGTCTATTCATGACAAAAGGGCAATGCGGTATTGTTATAACTAAGAGAAGTACAAAGGTTCTTGTGCTAATATAACAGACAAACACATCCCAAATAACACTCAATAAATTTTACAAAATTTTGAAAACATTTGGTAATATTGAACTAATGTAAACGGAAACATTGTTGATGTGTGAATTTTCAGCATTCCCAGGTTTTTAAGTAGCTGTGACCGTACATCCTACTCTCACTTTATACTCCATATAATATTCAGGAATTTCTCGAATGTAAAGTGATATGTTTCATAGCTCATATTCCGATAGACACACTCCTTTAAAGCGCTGTCATGAACACATTCTAATCATTTATTAGGAAATATGAAAACCATCATGTGATGAATTTCGCAAATAAATTTACCACGTGTAAACATTTAGATTTAAAATTTAAAAAAAATAATTCGGCACGGAGTTGGTTACGTGCAGGTTTAAGCCCCCCGATCAGGAATGGTTATTCTAAACATCATCCGGGAAAAGGCCTTCTCTATTCTATACAGATAAGTATAGACATTTCGTATTTCTAATGAAATACCGTCTGTTTATAGGCATGTTAACGGTATGATGTTTGCATAGCTACGGCTTTCAAAATGTTTAATTGTAAACATATCGCGTTTTCTTAGAAATACAAAATTTCTATACATATCAGTTATGCATGTGGCTAAATCCTAATTGTATTCTATTATGTGTTGAGTAAGCTTATGCAGCTTCATACGCAAATGACATTAATCACCTCGGTTACATAGGTGACAAAACTATATATTCTCGCCTGTTTTCAAGTCTAGCAGTTGCAAGTGTGATGAAGATCTGTTAAGTACGAAATGCATCGACGATTGTGCCCCTTGCTTCTGCTGGACACCACCAGAGTGCGTCAGCTCCGGTGCTTTATGCATAGGTACGGCTTTCTAAATGCTTACCTGTAAACATACCTCTGTATATATATGTATATATATATATATATATATATATATATATATATATATATATATATATATATATGTGTGTGTGTGTGTGTGTGTGTGTGTGTGTGTGTGTGTGTGTACGTGTGTGTGTGTGTGTGTGTGTGTGCGTGTGTGGGTGTCGGATGGTAGCTGAGATGCTTCCATAGGCGGTATACCGGTTGAGTACTCTATGCTCTTACAGAGCAGAGTATGTTATAAAATAAAACAAACAACCAGTAATGCCCCTGAACTCAGTTTATTGTGTGTTACAATTCTTTCGCCGGCGGACAGCTCGAGACACGATCATTGTGTGGATCCGTTTGATTCTAAACCCGCAGTTTCGACGGACACCTCTAATGATTTCAGAGTTGTCCCCCGGCGAACAATAAATTGAGTTCAGTTGCATCACTGATTTTTCATTCTATATTAAATATATATATATATATATATATATTATATATATATATATTTAAAGAAAAAGAGATGAAATCGAAAATGCAACTGGAGTCTTATTTTTTTTTTAAATATATATATTTATTTGGTTCCTTTACCGGTTTCGCAGTTCTTCTGCTTTTCAAAAGGTGAGTTGAGATGGAGGGTCTGTGGTTTATATATATATATATATATATATATATATATATATATATATATATATATATATATATATATATATAAGTTTTAATATAGATGAGATTCTACAGGACTAGAAACTGTTTCACTTTTTAGAAATCATCAGGAATCTAGCTGTCCAAAATAAATGTTGTGGTATTTATATATTTTCATGTGGTAGAAGAGGGTGGGGAGTGTGATGGGTGGAGGTCATTGGTTGAAAGAAAAGGGAATTCATTAAAAGCTACTTCTTTAAGGCTATCATTTATATTTGGAGGGACAAAGGAATGGGAGTGAGTGACTCGGCTGAAATAAGCGACCTTGTGGGCATCTACATTTTACATCACCTGAAAAACATCTTTACTGGTAACCGGAGGTTTATACAGTGACGGCGGCCTCTTTGCCCTGCACAAGGTTACCACCAGCACCACCATTGGTTTTCTGAGAGACTTAAGCTCATTCTTTCGTAATCTAGGATTTAGTATAACTATAGAATCTAATATTACTAGGGCCAACTATTTAGATGTCACTCTCGACCTAGATACTCCTTTCTATTACCCGTACCACAAACCCAATGAGTCCCTTAGATATATTAATGTTAATTCTAACTAGCCCCAAAACATCACTGATAACTTAGTAAAAAGCGTCTCTATTAAAATCTCTGGCCTCTCGGCCAATGGAGATATATTTAGCGCCTTCGCCTCCCACTACAATGAAGCCCTCGCCCGCAGCAGATTTAAAGAAAAGATAACCTACCTAGAAACCACCGCAAGACCGCATAGGAGGAATAGTCATAGGCAGATTAGCAGCTACTACCCTCCCTTCAATAGAGAGGTCTCTAAACCTATAGCTAGGATTTTCTTCACTTTGCTGAACACACACTTCCCCATACAATATAGGTACTACACCATCTTTAATAAGAACACAATAAGACTCTCCTACTCCACTACATCTAACCTAGCTAGGATTATAGCCAATCACGATTCTAAAAAATTAAATAAGCCAACCATCTCCGAACCCAATACCGGGACTGAGACCTTGTGTAATTGCCTAAATAAGGAAGCCTGCCCACTTGAAAACAAATGCCTGACAAATGATATCGTATACAAATGCGATGTCATCTCAGGCACCGATGATTGCAACAACAAAAAGACTTACATCGGCATGACTTCCCATAATGCTTAAGACCCGGTGCTATGCCCACACCCACTCCTTCAGGAGACCTGACAAATCAAAACAGACAACACTCACCTCCTTTGTTTGGGACCTCAAAATGAACTCCACCCACTTCACGCTTAAATGGAAAATACTCCAGGAAGCGGGCTCATACAACGGAGGACACAAGTGCTGCGACCTTTGTATCTCAGAGAGCTACGAAATATTATTCGCCCAGGGCCCGCTACTGAAAAACTCGCTGAACACTGCCCGAACTGCATACACAAAAATGTGCAACTTTCAAATAACTTAAGCCAGTGTAAATGCCCGATGGCTAAAAACCACATTCCCTTTCTTTCTTTTCTTCTTTTGTTAACGCCACCCGACAAAATAGCCCCTCTACCTCCTTTCCACCCCACCCCTACGCCTTCTCAACCTGAAACACCGCACTATGGTTATGTATGTACCTCTTACCTATCTGCATTTTCTGCTTGTAGAGCTGTTTTTGTGTGACCGTGTATATGTATATATTTATAAGTACATGTGTGTATGTATTTGTATGAGTGGCCGTTCGTTTGTATGCGTATCGGTGTGTGTACCTGCGGTCATATGTACCTGCATATTGGTATGTATGTGTATGTTTGTGTGTATATATATATATACACACATATATATATATGTGTGTGTATATATACATATATATATATATATGTATATATACACACATATATATAAATATGAACATATATATATATATATATATGTATATATATATATATATATATATATATATATATATATATTGGTGTATGTATATGTATAGATGTATGTATTTTGTGTGTATATATGTGTATATATGTGTGTATATATATATATATATATATATATATATATATATATATATATATATATATATATATATATGTATATATATATATGTATATGTATGTATATGTGTATGTATATATATGTGTATACATATGTATATATATATGTGTATATTTATATATATCTGTATATGTATGTATTTCACGTCACCAGTTGGTGCTACTGGCAACATGTATTCCATACAACCTGTCCCATGGTCGGGTCGTTGGCAACTAAACTGGCAACCCCACCAAGGTTTCTTGGTGAGGAGGGTTACTTTGGACATCCTGCAGGACTAAAAACAAAATCTGTCAAAGGGAAAAGGAGCTCTTAAGAGTCAATGACCATCCAACATTACCAGGAGAGATGACCCCTTATCCTTTGTCATGGTAGAATTCTAGAAGAAGGAAAAATCTCATATAACTCCTGCAACCCTGTAATTTGGATACACAAATGACTCTTTATTGTTATAATTTTAGATATTTCCTTAATGTTCTAAATTATATAACGATCATTACTTAATTTAATTTAATTTATTTTATTTAAATTCGGGTTACCTTCGTGCCATTGAAATCCTTAGCTCCTCTTTCAAACATCTTCGTGGACACTTTAGAAGTATTGTTAGTCTACTATATAAATTTAAATAAAACTCTCTTGCATTTTAAACTATATTTTTTGATATTGGGCATTTTATGATCGCAAACAATTCATTATTTTTACTTTTTCACTTTTTATTTTGAATATAGTCCTTATCCTTAGGACTCATGAAGTTTTGATATGTATATTTATAGTATATATCTATTAAATGATCATATTACAATAATTGATCTAAAACATTAATGTTAACAATATTTTCAGTAACTTATTTATTGTATTGTATTATGTTATGTCTAATTGAGAGGTATCATCTTATTTATTTAGACAATATAATATGTGTGTATCTTTTTTTGATAAACGTATATATATAATTAAATAATCAAAGTGTTTTAAGTTTAATTATAATGCCTGTTGATCATTTCGGCATTCAAATTGTTAATCTTAAAATTCTTTAAAAATTATAACTGTAATTATTTTATAAATTATATATTAACTTTTTTTCAATATAATATAAATAATTTAAGAATTTATAATACATTTAGTAAAGTTTACCTTCGTGAGGTTGTAAAAACATTATGTTTTTCTTTCTCGTGTTTGTAAATCCTTTAATTTTGATTTCATAAAATTTGATTTTATAAATTAAATATGATAGTATACTTTAATATTAATACAGATATTTATTAACTTGTATAACCTAAAATATTATTCATTACTCTGAAATAACTTAAATTAAATGATTTGAATGTTAACGGTCAACCAGATATGTTTGGATATATATTGTATATATGGATAATTATCTAACGACTTGATATTAACCTTCATATGATTACACCCAATTATATTTAAAATTTCGATTGATGAATATTTTTAGATATTTCAATAATTCAATAATTCAATGAATTCAGTTTGTTCCTGTTTCCTAAAGCTAAGCTCAAATATTGTTCTAATTAATATCTCCCTATATTATTACACTATAAAACCATGCTTTCTAGCATAGTTACGTCCCTTTACAGTCTGAGTTCAAATCCCGCCTAGGTTAACTTTGCCTTTCATCCTTATGGGGTCGATAAATTAAAGTACCAGTAATATACTGGGTAATTGGTGGCCTTGTGCCTAAAGTAGAAACAATTATTACACTATAAAAGTTATTCCTATGTTTCTCTCTCTCTGTGATCAACTCTCTTTTGTTTTCTAGGCTCCTACTAGCTATATTAGCTCCTCATCTGATTATTTTTCTTTGCCTTTCTTTTCTTTCCTCTTTCTTCAGTAATTTCAATTATTAGAATTTTTAACAGTTATATTGCTGCCATATATTTTTTAAGCTTTGTCACACGCACCCTCTCTATCATATGTATTATGTGTAGTTTTTTCATGTTTCAATATTTTTAGGTATATAAATATTGAGTTTTGTCATATTTTCCTCACTACCATGACTGAATCTTAACCATCTACTATGTCAGGGTATGTCATGCATTATCTTATTTTATCTGATGAGGACGTACTGTTGAAGTTAACTCTGTACCTCTGAAATATATATAATAACATATACTTGATCACAATAATCTCTATTTTGTTAATATTTTGAATGAATATTAATAACTCCGGAAAACCAAACGTGTTGAGTGCTTCCAATCTATTGTAAAACTCATTCTTTGATTTATTCATTGAATCTTGTTTAACATTTAAAAAAAGATATTATATATATATATATATATATATATATATATATATATATATATGTGTGTGTGTGTGTGTGTGTGTGCGTACAAACATATACGCTTACATACATACATGCATGCATACATACATACCTACACTTATGTATAATATTTTATCAACTCGTATTCTAAATCTAATTCCGTCTAATAAATTTGATTCTATTTAATGAATGTAAATTTACAAACTAAATATCCTCTTCAAGTTATCCAATAAAACCTACTTATCTAATAATTCTAATAGAAAAAAAATGAGATTATTACAGGATACATTTCTATATATCCCTTCAGAAATTATGGCATTGCTTTATTTTTTTCTCTTTTCAACGCATAGATTTATATTTGTAATTACTGCGTTTATATATCACTAATATCGACTTTCCTATCTCCAGCTTCGATGTTTAAGTCCACAATTCTATTCCAGCAATCTTTAATTAAATATATTCTAGCTACTTGTATACACATATTTTAGATTGTTGATATGTAGTTTAAAACGTCAGCTTTAACATATAAAAGGGATTTATTGTATTTTATGGTAACAAAATTGAATCCAAATAATGTTTGAGGATCGAGAGAGGAAAATTAATACATTAAACAATATGTTGTACAACATTGCTTTCCTCATGTGATGATATTGTTTTATTTTTAACTTAGTCTGTATTATATTGAAATTAATACTGCAATATAAACTAATGAATTCACTTGCAATTGTTACACATTTTCCTGCATATATACGTGTATTAATCTTGATATATATATATATTTAGAAGATCACGTTAAGGGTGAAAGCAGCGATTCTTTGCTTAAACTTTAATCTGTTGTTTTAATAATATATATATATATATATAGTAATAATAATAAATTTGAAGACTAACATCGAAAGAGTGCTCGACAAGTATACATATATATCAATATATAAGAAGCGTAGAGCAAATATTTATTAAAATAACAGATTAAAGTTTAAGCAAAGAATCGCTGCTTTCACCCGTAACGGGATCTTCTGAAACTAATAAAGTCAATCTGTAAACGCAGAAGTCGATATTTCAAAAAACCTTGCAACCGGAGAAAGACAGGAAAACGATACTTTGGTTCTTGGAAACGTTCCCTGGCAAAGAACGGGAAAGAACGAATATAATACGTTATATATTTGGAGCGGTGAAAAACAATTACACGCACAGACAAAACCGCGTCTATGGTATAAAAGAAGTTGTAGACTATTAGGTAGCTCATAGGGACGTTCTCTGGCAATGAACGGAAAAAAGAAAGATAATACGTCATATGTGAAGCGTGGAGAACAATAGCACGCAAAGACAAAACCACGTAAATGGTATAACTGAAGTCGTAGACTAAAATTCTAAGTAGATAACCGAATGATTCTCGGCTACAGAGTTAAGAAGAAAGTAAATGAAATACAGAGGTAATTGAAATTAAATAAATACATACACGCATCCATATACGTACATACACAAGCATACTCGAACACACTCGCCATAGGTATACAAGTACACGCACATATAAATATGTTAGTGTGTACACAAATAATTAAATAAACGTATATAAATAAATAAATACGTATATAACAAGCGCACACACATACCTACATGTAAATACACATATGTTCGGAGACGTATGTCAACCAAAACACAGCCGACATACGTACGAACCCGCATACACACACAGACGCAAAACTCACGTATGCACATAGTTTCAGAAGATCCCGTTAAGGGTGAAAGCAGCGATTCTTTGCTTAATCTTTAATCTGTTATTTTAATATATATATATATATATATATGTCGTTTCTGAATTTGTTTAGCAAGATTTTTTTATCTGAAAACGTGTGCTGAAACCGATATTGTTATACTTTGAGAGGGTTATGTTGCAATAAAAAACACACGCACCAGTTGCTTTCGCTTCACTTTATTATAATAAATTTATAAATTTAGGAATTTATAAATTTCCGGTTGGTCGGTTGGTTCCACAACCAGATGGCTATTTACAAACTGCATAATATGTAGTATGGATGTTGTGTCCCTGTATTCATCTATTGGCGTGGATTTTGCTGTGGAGAAATGCTTAGAAATGATCAGTGAGAGCAATGTTGAATTCCATGGGATTGGTACCAGTGAGCTGGGATTCCTACTTAAAATTACCTACAGTAATAATTATCTAGACACATCTGACCTTAGCAACCTGTGCCCTACAAGACCGGCAAGAGGCAGATCACCTACCATTACCTCAATGGCCAAGAAAACCCACACAGATAGATCGAACGGGTGGACCAGAGACATACGGACCCCCGAAAACCACGATGAAGTAAAGAAAATGATTGCACATGCGGTGGGGGCCAGCATAAAATTAACCCTTAAGGAACATATGTTCGAATGTAATGGAAAAACATATCCCCAAGAGGAGGGAGCAGCTCTTTGTTTTAGCATTGCAGGCGACATAGTTAACCTATTCATGGTATGGTGGGACAGTAGACTTAAACTTAAACTTAACGAACAATTAGAAGACCCCTTAACCCTGATAGTGTACTCCTGCTACGTTGATGATATAAACATCGTAGTTAAAACACCCCTACTAGAGAACAGTCAGGAATTAGAGAAAAACACAATGGAAAGCATCCAGCAAGTAGCTCACTCCATCCACCAGAGTATTAGAGTTACTATAGACTACTAAACCAAATACCACAACCATCGATTACCAGTACTAGACACAGAGCTCTGGTTCCTCCATTCCCATTATGCCAAACCTATGACTTCCAAATATCTAATCTACCGAAACTCAGATGATTCGGACCATACCAAAATCAACATACTGATTGCGGATTTGGTATGGGTGATGAGAAACGTGTCCTGCATGTGCAACCCCTAAAAACTAGAGATACACATATAACACTTCATCCACCGTATTCAGTTCTCTGGTTACAATCAGAGAGATAACATCACAGTATATAGAGGAGCCAGAACGAAATGGGGAAAAAATGGTAAATAATGACACAAATGGGCCCTGCCCCTTGTATAGATGCACATTTTGGAATAGAATAGTAAGAACTAGGAGTAAGGCTAATAGAATAAACTCATGGTATGATAGCAATAAATACCAGAGTGTAATGTTCATCGATACAACTTCTAGAGGTGAATTAGCTTACAAATTTAGAAGGGGCCTAGATAAACATGAACTCAATATTATACGGTAGTAGAAAGACCAGGTACCTCAATAAAATCACTTATTAGCAATACATACCCTTTTCAAGACCTCTCTGTATAGATAAGAAATGTATAATCTGTAAATTAAGCCCCATATTAACTGTAAAACTAGAAATGTAGTATATAGCATATGATGTACTGAGGGACAATGTAGAGAAAAAAATGTAGTGTACATAGGTGAGACAGCTCGTAGTATAGTTGAACGGATAAATGAACACTGGCGAGACCTTCAAGATAGTAAAGAACAATCTGTACTCTACCAACATGCTAAAATAGAACATAAGGGTAAATTAGAGAACATAGAAATAAAAATAGAATCTACACACAGAAAATACGCAATGTTTAGACAAATCACAGAGGCAATAAACATAAATGAATTACAACCAAAATTAAATAGAAAACATGAGTGGAACAGCAACATCACAACTTACAATTAAGGACAAAATGAAAACACACACGCACATAGAACAAACAACCAACCAGTAACATGTAAATAAACAAATAAATAAACGAATATAAACACACACACAGACACCCGGATGTAACACATGCACAAACTAAACACACAACACACACACAACCAAAATATGGCGTAGGACAGAACAAAGGAGAGGCACAAAAACAAAGAAAAGAATTCTCAGTCACTGAAGAGATCACCGACTGTGTGACAAAAGAAATTTGACAACATATAAACAACCTTCTGGTTGTGGAACCAACCAACCAACCAACCGGAAATTTATAAATTTATTATAATAAATTGAAGTGAAAGCAACTGGTCCGTGTGTTTCTTATTGGCAACATGACCCTCCCAAAGTATAATAATATATATATATATATATATATATATATATATATATATATATTTATTAAAATAACAGATTAAAGTTTAAGCAAATAATCGCTGCTTTCACCCTCAACGGGATCTTCTGAAACTAACAAAGTCAATCTGTAAACTCAGAAGTGTATATTTCATAAAATGTTGCAACCGGAGGAAGACAGAAGACGATACTTTGGTTCGTGGAAACGTTCCCTGTCAAAGAACAGGAAAAACGAATATAATACGTCATTAATATGAGCGGCGAAAAACAATTACGCGCAAAGACAGAACCACGTTTATGGTATAAAAGAAGTCGTAGACTAATGTTCTCTTAGGTGGTTTATAGAGACGCAGGTTCGTACGTATGTAGGGTGCGTGTATATGTGTACTTCATGTTTTGGTTCACGTGCTTCCGTACATTTGTCTATTTACATGTAGGCATGTGTGCGCTTGTTATATATGTATTTATTTATTTATATACGTTTATTTAATTATTTATTTATTTGTATACACGCACACACACATACACATATTAATATGTGCGTGGTTTTGTATAACTATGGCAAATGTTTTCCCGTATGTTTGTGTATGTACGTATTTGCATGCGTGTATGTATTTATATAATTTCTATAACCTTTGTAGTGTATTTCATTTACTTTATTCTTAACTCTGAAGCGTAGATTCATTCGGTTTCCTAGTTAGAATTTTAGTCTACGACTTCAGCTATACAGTTTACGTGGTTTTGTTTTTGCGTGCAATTGTTCTCCACGCTCCACATATGACATATTATCTTCGATTTTCCGTTAATTGCGAGAGAACGTCCCTATGAACCACATAATATAACATTAGTCTAAACGTGGTTCTGTCTTTGCGCGTAATTGTTTTGCACCGCTCCTATTAATGACGTATTATATTCGTTTTGCCCGTTCTTTGCCAGGGGACGTCACCACGAACCAAAGTATCGTCTTGCTGTCTTCCTCCGGTTGCAACGTTTTTTGAAATATCCACTTCTGCGTTTATAGATTGACTTTGTTAGTTTCAGAAGATCCCGTTACGGGTGAAAGCAGCGATTCTTTGCTTAAACTTTAAACTGTTATTTTAATAAATATTTGCTCTACGGTTCTTATATATTTGATATATATTTATCCTAATCGAGCCCTCTTTGGATTTTCTTCTTAAAATGTATTATTATTACTATATATATATATATATATATATATATATATATATATATATATATATATATATATATATATATATATATATAGTTGTTATATAGTAAGGTGCATTATTTTTTGTGTAAAATGGTCCAATAAATCTATGTTAGCAATATTAAATTCTCCACGCTTTTGTATATCTCCAATTCCATTCAAGGGAACAGCTAGATGATGTAAAACGGAGTATAAGTATCAAAATGAAAATCCGAAGGCAAGATAAAATTCCAATCATTTAATCACGAGACATGTTTCAATAAGTGATAGATCGATTGTGAAGCCATGATCGATTATAATTGATCTCATCAGGTGAATTTGAATTGTCTTCAAATTCTTGATACGAGGGTGAACAAATAACGATCTTCCCTCACAGAATTCATTCCCTCATATGAAGAAACACCAGACAGAGACACGGTGACTGCTATTAATTTCAGTTGAGGTCATACAAGTTGTCAGACTTTTATCGCTGCAAAAGACGCTGGACATCAATCAAATATGTAGGGATATAGTTAATATGAGTGGGTACACACACACACCACACCCATATACACAGGCTCGAGTTTAAAGAAATATATACATATATATATACACACATCAACACAGTATCATATATTACATATATATAGATAATGTGGGTAATATTATATAAACAATATTATCAAATTATATATATATATATATATATATATATATATATATATATATATAAATACATTATGAAGAGAGAAGAAACATTTAGATATAATTAGTAATAAAATGTATCATACCTAAACTGCTCCTAAATTCCTCGACTACGCAGTTTCGTGGCATAAACAAAAACAATATATCATAAAGATATAGAGTCCTTGCGAGGTCTGCCGACCTATCAAGAGGATACCTCATTTTACTAGTCTCAAGAACGCGTCTACACGACGTGAGAAAGAATCCCAAAAGGCGGATGGGGAGATAGTCACGCGATATAACGGTCGAGAAACAGAGCTAAGCCTCTTATAACCCCGAAGAAAATACCACGGAGGCGGAGGGGGTATTTATATCGAGGCCGTAGAAGAGGTGGTGAAGAAGGCGAGAAGTATGAGTAATGGAAGCTTTCCAGCTGTTCCCACACTTCAAAGATTGCTCCCCCTCCGCCTCCGTGGTATTTTCTTGGGGGTTATAAGAGGCTTAGCTCTGTTTCTCGACAGTTATATCGCGTGACTATCTCCCCCTCCGCCTTTTGGGATTCTTTCTCACGTCGTGTAGACGCGTTCTTGAGACTAGTAAAATGAGGTATCCTCTTGATAGGTCGGCAGACCTCGCAAGGACTCTATATCTTTATGATATATTGTTTTTGTTTATGCCACGAAACTACGTAGTCGAGGAATTTAGGAGCAGTTTAGGAATGATACATTTTATTACTAATTATATCTAAATGTTTCTTCTCTCTTCATAATGTATTTTTAACTCTGATACTGGTTCAGTCTAGTTCAACTGAATTGGTCTGCCCCAGTCATTCATTGAGCAACATCGGTGAAGTTGGCACCCTTAACTCACAGTTGGGTGCGGATGCATTCATGTATATATGTGTGTGTCCGCATGTATCTGTGTGTTTCTAAATATATTGTTATATATATAAATATATATATTCGCTATACAAGAATGCAATTCTATTCTAGCACTCAACGCCATATTCGCAATGACAGGCATGACGGAGTATATAATTAAAGATGAAAATGCGAAGTTGAAGGTGCTAGAGTCTTTTATTATTTGAGCAGTTATACATATTTCAATGACGATGAACATCGTGATCTCTTCAGACAGCAACAGTGATTAAAAGGTAACATTTTCGAGGCAATTTTATGTGGAAGGGAGTGGACTAAACAAAATGTGTTCTTGCTTTGGTTGTCCATCCTCTACTAGTTTCATGCTATCCAGGAAGCTCTACGCATGTGGCAGGGGTGTGTGGGTGGCTGACTCCTTAGCCTTCACCCAGAATATTACCAGGCTTGTATGTTCTCTATATCTACCAATCTCCCACCACAGAGGTTGACAACTCGATATGGTCACTGGGATTTCAAGCCAGCCAAAACTTACAGCTAGCTTTGGCAGTCGGTAGAATATCGAGGCATTTGTAACGGGCATCCGTTTTTGGAGGGATAATCACCCCAAGGCGAGTTGGTTCCCTGCTGCTATGGTTAATACAACTTGTCATAGAACATATTAAAAGTTTCACAACCGGAACACATTTCTAAATTTCATACGTTAAGAGTTTAAAGTTAAATAGACAATACACATTAATATACACATATATAAATAAATAAATATATATATATATATATATATATATATATATATATATATATATATATATATTTATTTTTTTATTTTTTTATTTTTGCGCAGCCAATCTTACAATTTTTTATTTGTACTTACTTATCCACAAGTTTTTTACACCCTGTATCAATATGGCTGAACGCCTTAATGAGTGTATACTTTCTATATATGTACATGAGCGACTACGTATGTGCGCGCGCGTGCGTGTATGTATATATATATATATATATATATATATATATATATATATATATATATATGTATGTGTATGTATATATGTATGCGTATGTGTATGTGTCTTTATATCCGTCTTTTGACATCTAGGTTTTATGTTTTGTTCCTTTTTTCTTCTCCCCCGCCCCCACACTTTTTTTACTTACTCATTTTTATGCGTCTGCATGCAAACGGTCAATATGCGTGAGTGTAAATATGTGTGTGTGTGTGTGTGTGTGTGTGTGTGTGTGTGTGTACGTATCGAACGTATGGATGTGTAAGTGTGCGTGTGTATATAAGCATGTCTATTTTTGCGTTTCCTTTGTGAGATATGCGTGTCTGTGTATGTATGTACCCTTTTTTGTCTTTTTTTCTTTAATTTTTTCTTTCTAATTTTTTTCATTCTAAATTATTGTTCCATTTTTATAAATATATCGAGATTGATACTTTCCTTTAATTGTTACACTCGCTTACCTCTTTTACTTCCGCATCTAAGTGTATGTGTATGTAGGTGTGTTTATGCGCCCGCCTTCATATTCTTATGATGTATCTATTCTGTCTGTAGATTACAGACATACAGATACATTTGCCCTAAATTATACATTTACGCACACTTTTTCACTATACGTATACATATGTGCATACACATATATGCACATCTGTGAGCGTATATACATACATATACACACACCTAACTATATTTCTTGAAAGATTATTATATATTTCATATTCTAATTCATTTGTCTATATTTTTTTTTGATTTTCTTGACGAGACTTTCCAAGTATTTACCCATGTTTTATATTGCCTCGTGTGACGAACGAATGAAGACGTTTCTTTCGTATTCGCCTCATTCGGGAAACCTCTGGGAATGAGGTAATTATATTGTATTGATTTTTATACATTAAATGTTGCTCTGATACTTACATAGAGCACTCTTCACTTCTATGACCTTATCTGTTTTCAACGGAAATTTCAATACTTATACAGCTCCCAAGGGAATGATCGCAGCATATTCTACATCTTTATGAGATTGGCACTTTCCAGCCCTTTTAAATTCGAGCACTCTTCAGTCATAGGATTTTAAACCAATACTGAACATGGATAGATACCCTTTGGAATACTCTGTAAAGAATATCCCAATACCTTCTAACACTCTCTACACGAAAATACTGATAGACAAAGTAGAGAAGGTTGTTAAAAGAATGAGATGGAAAGCTTTGATTCTCGATGGACAATTTAACACGGATTCTACAGAATATTTTGACATCAAAACTCATAAATACCCGCAAAGAGTAAAAGATATGACCGCCTTTGAATTAGACCTAGTTAACCTAATCAACAATATCAATTTTCGTAAGTACTCTAACCCTTTTCAATCTAAATTATCTAATGATATTTCAACTTTCAAATCTTCTAATAATAAGTTCATCTTCTCCGATAAAACTAAAAACCTATATGAAGTTAATAATAATTTACACGACCAACTATTAATAGATAATATCACCTCTAAATACCAAATAGCTAATATAAATACGCACCATAATATAAATAAGGAAGCTAAAGAATTAGCTGTTTCTTTAAAAATAGATAATAGGACAGAAAAAACTTGCTAAACGTTCTGCGTATATCACCCTTAAAGATCATAAACCCGACTTTATTAATCGTCCTAGTTGTAGATCAATCAACCCTGCTAAGACTGATATTGGTCTTGCCAGCAAAAAAAATTTAAATAAATTAAATACACACATTAGAAGTAAGTCTAAATTACTCCAATGGATAAATAGCTCTTCCGTAGTACATTGGTTTAATAATATTAAAAAAAAAAATAGTTCTAGATTCACCCAATTTGACATTGTAGATTTCTACCCATCTATCACTCAGACCCTTTTAGCGAAAGCTTTAAATTTCGTTAGAGTGTTTACTAATATCTCCGATATTGAAGAGAATGTCATCTTGCATGCTAGGAACACTCTACTTGTTAATGATAATGACACTTGGGTAAAATATCTAACCCAGAGAACCCATTCGATGTCTCAATGGGCTCTTACGACAGTGCTGATGTTTGTGATCTGGTCGGCCTATTCCTCTTACATACACTTAAATAAAAATTTCCTAACCATATTTTGGGGCTTTATCGCGACGATGGTCTAATACTTTCCCATACCACCATAGGTCATAACTTAGATAGATTAAGGAAAGACTTAATAAATACCTTCGCTAGTTTTAATCTTAAAATTACTATTGACACTAACCTTTCCAACGTAGATTTTCTAGATATAAACCTAGATTTGCCTACTGCTTCTTATAAACCATACCATAAACCTAATGAAAACTTAAAATATATAAATAAAGGATCTTGCCATCCACCTGTTGTTTTTAAAAACCTTATCCCTAATATTAGCCGTAGGATCTCCACCCTCTCTTCCTAAGAAGCTATTTTTAATAAGGCATCCCCCTACTATAATAAAGCCCTCCAAAATAGCGGTTTTAGTGAACCGATTAAATACATAGCCAACTATACTAACTCTATTAAACATAAACACAGGAAAAGAAAAATAATCTGGTTCAGACCCCCTACTCTCTAGCAGTTAAAACTAATGTAGGCAAAACATTCCTTGAGCTCCTAGATAAACATTTCCCTAGAACACATAGAAACTATAAGATCTTTAACAGAAACTGTGTCAAAATTAGCTATTCCTGCGGTCCCCCTATTAAGTCCTATATCCTCAACAGAATATCACCTAGAGAATATCAAACTTGCTCCTGTAGAATCAAAAGTGAATGTCCATTACAAGGTAAATGCAACACCAAAGCCATTGTATATGCGGCTAAAGTGACAACCATCAGCAACAACCATCACCCCACCAATGAACGATATGTGGGTATGACGCAAGACAAATTCAAAACGCGTTATTACTCACATGTCGCATCCTTTCGACATCCAGAAAAAAGATTTACAACAGCTCTGGCTGGCAGAATTTGGGATTTGAAAGACCAAGGCATCCAATATAAATTAGATTGGTCAATTTTGAACCAATCTAAAGAATATGCTAGAGGAACAAGAAAATGCACGCTCTGCATAAACGAAAAATATTGCATATTCCAAAATCTAAAATCACCAAAGACCTGCCTGAAGACAAAGACGGACATTTTCAGCAGTTGCCCACACATGAAATCACACCTGCTTTCCAGCTCATATAAACTTAACACACTTTAAGATACTTATCCTCCATAAACTCTTATTATTCTCTTTTTAATTACCCTTTCTGTCTTACTTTCATTTTTATCCTTGTCATTAATTTCATTTATTTTTATTTTTATATATTTTTTTTTTTTTATTTTTACTTCACATCCACCATAACCCCCCCCCCCCTTTATTCTCCGATTTACTCACCTAATATTTTCACTTTCCATTTTTTACTTCCCTTTTTTTACTTCCCTTTTTCCTTAACTAACTGATTAAACTGTCATTTGTGTTTTCCAATTCAGATATATTTTTCATTTTTATTTTTATTTTTTTATTTTTGCGCAGCCAATCTTACAATTTGATATTTGTACTTACTCATCCACAAGTTTTTTACACCATGTATCAATATGGCTGAACGCCTTAATGTGTGTATACTTTCTATATATGTACATGAGCGATTATGTATGTGCGCGCGCGTGGCGTGTATGTATATATATATATATATATATATATATATATATATATATATATATATATATATATATATATGTATATGTATGTATATATGTATGCGTATGTGTATGTGTCTTTATATCCGTATTTTGACATCTAGGTTTTGTTTTGTTACTTTTTTCTTCCCCCCCCCCTTTTTTACTTACTCATGTTTATGCGTGTGCATGCAAACAGGTCAATATGCGTGAGTGTAAGTGTGTGTGTGTGTGTGTGTGTACGTATCGAACGTATGGATGTGTAAATGTGCGTGTGTATATAAGCATGTATATTTTTGCGTTTCCTTTGTGAGATATGCGTGTCTGTGTATGTATGTGCCCTTTTTGTCTTCTTTTCTTTAATCTTTTCGTTCTAATTTTTTTCTTTCTATTTTATTGTTCCATTTTTATAAATATATCGAGATTGATACTTTCCTTTAATTATTACACTCCCTTACTTCTTTTACTTCCGCATCTAATTGTATGTGTGTGTAGGTGTGTTTATGCGCGCGCCTTCATATTCTTATGATGTATCTATTCTGTCTGTAGATTACAGACATACAGATACATTTGCCCTAAATTATACATTTACGCACACGTTTTCACTATACGTATACATATGTGCATACACATATATGCACATATGTGAGCGTATATACATACATATATACACACCAAACTATATTTCTTGAAAGATTATTATATATTTCATATTCTAATTCATTTGTCTATATTTTTGATTTTCTTGACGAGACTTTCCAAGTATTTACCCATGTTTTATATTGCCTCGTCTGACGAACGAATGAAGACGTTTCTTTCGTATTCGCCTCATTCGGGAAACCTGTGGTAATGAGGTAATTATATTGTATTGACTTTTATACATTAAATTTTGCTCTGATACTTACATAGAGCACTCTGCACTTCTATGACCTTTTCTGTTTTCAACGGAAATTTCAATACATATATATATATATATATGTAAAAGAAATCAAAGAACGCTTACATATTCAACCAGTTTTTATTTGCTGACAATGTTTCCTCCATACCGTTGGGCAGGTATCATCAGAGCTTAAACAAAAACACAGTGCTGAGTATTAACTCTACCAAGCTTAGTCACACAAACAATTAGAATACAATAGAGGGTAAAAATAGGGAGATCGGAGATGGCGAATAATGAGATAGTACTTGTTGGGGTTGTTAAATACTAGGGTACAAGCAGAATTGTTCAAGTTGCAGATGCAAACCCTTTATTGTATTCCAATTGTTTGTGTGACTAAGCTACGTAGAGCTTATACTCAGCAAGCACTGTGTTTTTGTTTATTAAGCTCCGATGATTCATGCCCAACGGTATGGATGAAACATTGTCAGCAAATAAAAACTGTTTGAGTATGTAAGCGTTCTTTGATTTATTTTACATATAACGGCTCTGTTCTCGTAAATTGAGCTCATACAATACCGTGAAAATACGACACAGTACATGTGTGTCTATGCACATACATTCCGTGCTCTACGTAAATATATATATATATATATATATATATACAATAAAATATGTCCATAGACACGTTTGATAACATATATACACCATTTCCTCTCCCAATCAGCATAATCAACCACACACAAAAAAACAATTAAACCAGGCTATAAGATTAAAAGACACCTATAAAGAAAAATAGATGCATAAACGACAGCTATCTATTCGCGATCAACAGCCATATAATATTTACCCAGCATTTCCAATAGCACGTGGGAATCGATTAAATACATCGTCAACCATACACAATTAGGTATAAAATCCAAGTTAGAATAAAACATGTATATAAACATACCAAAATTACGTTTCTACCCCATGGGATTTCATTCGCTTTTGGAAATATCCGATCAAGGATAATTTCACGAGCTTCGGAATTATCAGGAAACAAACTCACTTGGACGAATATTTTTCTTACATGATCCACGCCAGAAACGAATTCAAAATGGCTATAAGAACTGTGACCTGGCACTGGTTAAGTCAGAAAGAATGTGATTGGTGTCTTACGGCGAGTGAGCTGGTTACAAGAAAGCGCAGCCTAATATTGCCTAAATTGCATCTCAACCATATGGGAGATTATCAAATATAAAGATTTACATATACGCAAACTAGATAGTAGCATATATATATGTATATATATATATATATATATATATATATATATATATATATATATATATATATATATATATATATATATATATATATATATGTTTTTCGCAACCATTCACGATGTGGCTCAATGACGGATTAATTAATTAAATAATCAATGATCAGAGCAATATACAATAAAGTATGTCCATATAATTATTTGATAAAATATATACACCATTTCCTGTCCCAATCAGCATAATCAACCACACAGAAAAACAATTAAACCAGGCTATAAGATTAAAAGACACCTATGAAGAAATAATAGATAAATAAACGACAGCTATGTTTCCGCGATCAACAGCCATATAATATTTACCCAGCATTTCCAATAGCACGTGGGAATCGATTAAATATATTGTCAACCATACACAATTAGGTCTAAAATCAAAGTTAGAAGAAAACATGTATATAAACATGTATATAAAC
>OZ024742.1:353929862-353932362 GCA_964016885.1 Eledone cirrhosa
AAGGAAATTCTAATATGCTTTTTGTTTTTTTCTATTTCTGAAAGGCTAAGGTTGTTGGAAAGAAGAAGACATTCATCACGATATAAACCACCTTTAAGGTGGGGAAATGAGGCATTTATGTTGAAAAGGAGAAAGAGGCCCACAAGATCAGTAATTTGGGCGGAATCGCTTGAACCCATAGTAATATCAAATAGATTACTATATGTGTTTCTGGTCCAGTATTCATTCTGAAATTCAATAAGTGTTAGTCTACCATGTGTAATAATATTAATGTCATCCAAAGTTAAGTTAGATCTATTTTTAGCAAATATCAATGCTTTGTTCAGGAGTATAGGTGATATAGAAGAATAGTAATTATATATATCAAATTGTAGAAATGAATCAGAAGATTTACATCTAATATTTTTAAACCAGTTAATTACCTGGGAAGTGTTTTACCAGAGTGGTAAAATAACGTGTTTTCTTATTTGTGGGATGACTCTATCCAAAATTTTTTTGCTAATTATTCCAATATCAGATGTGGAGGGACATATAAGTCTTATAGAAGGATTTGAGTTAAAGTTTGATTTATGATCCTTCAGGTTGAAGTGTGGTCTTTTCAATTCCAAAGGTTCAGTTCTATCTTCAATGTTTAGTTTTTTTACTATGTTGTGTGTTTTGTTGTTGATGTTGGTGGGTGACGCATTATTAGATTTTTTATAATTTTTCCTGAGTTCTTTATATATGAACTCATTATAATCTTCAATATCCATGTGATACAAGTTACCAGTTTTGTCCGAGTGGACATGGATTTTTTTAAACTTTTTTAGGTCCAATAGGGTAGAATCAAGGTTCTTTTGAAAGACAGATTTATACTTTTTAAATTTGAGGTGTTTAATTAAATTAAAAAGGTCTTTCTCAAAGTCTTCAAGCAAAGAGTTGTGTGGTGGATTCTTGTAAGTATTGAAATCATACATATATTTCCTATCTGCATATTTAGATTTTTTATCGAAGTGGTAGGCCCTCCATCTAACTCTTCTGATAAATTGGTTAGTTTTTTGAATCATAAGGAGTAAGAAATCATCCTTAGAAGCTATTGGTATGTTCTTTAAAAAGGTTCCCAAATATTGTTTTTCCATTGTGATATTGATGATGGACAATTGAAAGAGCTCAACTAAATGTATATGGGTTTACAAAATCATACATATATGTGTATATACATAAATATAAATTTAACACACACATACAGTACAAAAATACGAATATTTCCGTGAAAATAGGAGCAAAATTATGTAGATAAATCTACCAAGAGTTTACGGTAGTGTCCAATCCGTATGAAGAACTCAATGTAATCCGGATATCATGGAAAGAAGAGATGCAATGAAAAATCACTTTCGGTGATATATATATATATATATATATGTATATATATATATATATACATATATATATATATATATATATATATATATATATATATATATATATATATATAGGTATATGTATGTATGTCGATGTATATTTTATATTTTACCTGTTTATATATATATATGTATATATATATATATATATATATATATATATGTGTATATTTATTTTATATTTATATTTATATTAACTGGTTTAAAAATATTAGATGTAAATCTTCTGCTTCATTTCTACAATTTGATATAGATAATTACTATTCTTCTATATCACCTATACTCCTGAACAAAGCATTGATATTTGCTAAAAATAGATCTAACATAACTTTGGATGACATTAATATTATTACACATGCTAGACTAACACTTATTGAATTTCAGAATGAATACTGGACCAGAAACACATATAGTAATCTATTTGATATTACTATGGGTTCAAGCGATTCCGCCCAAATTACTGATCTTGTGGGCCTCTTTCTCCTTTTCAACATAAATGCCTCATTTCCCCACCTTAAAGGTGGTTTATATCGTGATGAATGTCTTCTTCTTTCCAACAACCTTAGCCTTTCAGAAATAGAAAAAAACAAAAAGCATATTAGAATTTCCTTAAAGACTATTATAGTCTTCATATTACTTTTGAAAAAACAAGTAAAGTAGTAAATATCCTAGATATAACTTTAGACTTAGCTACGGGTATCTACCAACCTTACCATAAACCCAACCAAAACTTACACTACATACACTCACAATCTAATCACCCTAAATCTATCCTTAAAAACCTTGCATATAATATATCACTTAGAATTTCTAACCTTTCTTCTAACCAAGATGTATTTGATAAAAATGCGACCTTCTATAACGAAGCTCTAGATAGAAGTGGCCACAAAAATAGATTAGAATATATACCTTCTACTAAAAATACTATAAACATACAACCTAATATTACCAACAAACACCAAATGAAAAGTACACACCTAAATGCCACCCACACTATACCCCAAAATACCAACTCTTCTAATATAAAGTATAGTAACTCTCAAAAAACTACTCATCATACAACTCTAATAAATGTTAATAATAAAACTCCTAATAAACAA
>OZ024742.1:353937362-353944862 GCA_964016885.1 Eledone cirrhosa
GAATGAAATAGTATGGTGGAATATTAAATGTTAAGTGTTAATTGAGCAATTAATTGAGCAATTAACACTTAACATTTAATATTCCACCATACTATTTCATTCTAATACCATTATAAATGTTGAAGGATTGTAAATAAAACGAGTAAATCAGACAAAGTTGGAATTCCTTTGACTAATATATATATATATATGAATATATATATATATATATATATATATATATATATATATATATATATATATATATATATATATATATATATATATATATATATATATATATATATATATATATATATATATACGTTATTCCGGGTTGAATCGGAGGTAACCACAGTAAGTAAGGTACTCAATACATAGCAGAGTATAACAGTTTTAATATAGATGAGATTCCGGGCTTTCTTCGGCCCGGAATCTCATCTCTCTCTCTCTCTCTCTCTCTCTCTCTCTCTATATATATATATATATATATATATATATATATATATATATATATATATATATATATATACATATACGTATATATATATATACATATTATATATATATAATGTTAACAAGCTTTCATGTTACATGTATACTGTTGCCGGTTCCAGTCCTGTCCACCACTGCATAATGGACGAGGCAATTTCAAACTGCCCCTTCATTCATACACGTAAAGATAATATATTTGTCTATACTCAGATAAACACACACACACACACACACGCACACACATATACTCACTACACACCCGCACACACATACATACCCCCCAAGACACACACACATATACACACACACACACATATGTATATATATATATATATATATACGATATTAACAAATGGAAACTATATTTATAAAACCATATTTATTTTATTATACATATTTCAAGGATACCATGTTAAATTATGGTATGCCTTCATCAGACAAAATACAATATATACCAGTTTTATAAATAAACATTGACGTACCCTTTCAAAATGCAACCGTTACTTTTGGAAGACATCAGGATAGTGGGTTTGTTTATTTTAGTAAGTCGTTATGTTAAAGAGAAGGAAAAAAGACGGAGAGAGAGAAAAACCGAGAGAGAGAAAAGTGGAGAAAGAAAGGGAGAGATAAATAAAGAAAAAGAAGAAAGAAAAAAAGAAAAAAAGAAAACAGAGAAAAAACAACAGAGATATATCAAACCACCAGACAGAGAGAAAAAAAATCAAGAGAGAGAAATATAGAGATAGAGAGAGGGGTGAGACCGAAAACCTTAACTCATCTCATATTAAGTTAAGTTAACAATTGAGATGAAATGAATAAATAAGATTAGAAATATTAATATTCATGAATGGAATATACATATATAATATGAGAAATTAATGATTGTTTAACTATGATTAGATATTTAGTTTAAAATTTGATATCAATATATTAAAAATTGGAATTTGAACATCACGAAATATATATATATATGTCGAAATATATATATATATATATATATATATATATATGTCGAAATATATATATATATGTCGAAACGGCTTGAGCTCAGCTGTCGGCGCCTTACTGGTTCCTATTACCCACTCTACTACCTCAAGTATTGAGTACTTTGGTGCGTTATGGTCCACCTGGTTCCTTACCACATTTCCTTCGTTATTGATATATATATATATATATATATATAAATATACGAGATGTCAGTAGAGATCGAGGACTGACGACACAAAAGATTTATTTCAAACCCAAACTTCACACCAAGAGTGTTCTCCTTCAAATTAATCCCCCTTGAGTATGTAACTGTAATCTTAGCTCTATGTTGTGATCAAACGTGTTTCTTCATAATTTTATATACATGTCCTCTGTTTCAGATCGTCAAGCAATGAGCACAGAGCAACGAACAAAACGTGGAGTTTCTGGTACGGTAGGGGAAAACTCCGTCAGAAGCACTGGGATTGCTGCAGCAAGTGTATGGAGATGAGTTGATATCACGCTCACGTGTTTTTGAGTGGTGCAGAGGTTTAAAGAAGGACGCGAGATCATGGAAGATGACCCCAGGAACGGACGGCCCTCAACAAACAGGACTGAGTTCAATGTGGAGCACGTCAGGCAGATGGTTCGTAGCGATCGTCGGCTGACTGTTCGATTGATGGCAAATGAGCTGGGTATGAATCGGGACAGCGTCTGGAAGATTCTCACTGAAGATTTGGACATGTGCAAAGTCTGTGCGAAAGGGTGCCAAAACTGCTGAACGATGACCAGAAGGGGCGACGCTTGCAAGTGTGCCAGAACATCCTTGAGCGTCGCGAAACCGAATCAGACCTGCTAGGGACAATCAACACTGGTGATGTGTCATGGATCTTCGAGTACGACCCGGAAACCAAACGTTTTGAAGATGTGGACGAACGACATCAAAAAGGCCGTGACGACGGTACTGCGGAGGATCCCGGAAGAATCCTACCAGGTGTGCATGCAAGCGTGACAGAAAAGGATGGACAAGGGGGACTCCAGGGGGATTATTTTGAAGGAGAAAACACTTAGTGTGAATTTTTGGTTTGAAATAAATCTTTTGTGACATCAGTCCTGGAACTATTCTGACACACCTCGTATATATATATATATGACATAGAATGGCTTCTGCAAGAAGGACTAGAAATGTTTCATTCAAAGGTAATCGTAAGGAAAGATTATATATTTTAAATTAGAGAGTTCTAGACCTGTAGAAGCCATTTGTGTATTAAACATGATGCTTACATGCTACTAATCTATTGAGTATCTGATGTGTTATGGTCCACCTGATAACTTACCACACTATGTTTGTTATGTATATATACTTTTTTTTTCTTTTCTTTTTTTTAAATAACAGATTAAATTTTACGCAAAGAATCGCTAACGTTAAGGGTGAAAGCAACGATTCTTTGCTTAAACTTTAATCTGGTATTTTATTAAATAGTTGCTCTAGGGTTCATATGTATTTGATATATATTTATTTTTATCGAGCCCTCTTTGGATTTTAGTCTTCACATTTATTATTATTACTATATATATATATATATATATATATATATATATATATATATATATATATATATATATATAGGAGTAAGTAAGACCCCGACGGCTGAGCTCAAGCCGTTTCGACGGCTAATTCTGTACTGAATGAAAAATCAGTTCAGGTATTTAAATAGCCGAACTTGTCAAAGGGCAATTCCATATTTATGGAATTTATTTTATGGAATTGCCCCTTGACAAGTTCGGCTATTTAAATACCAGAACTGGTTTTTCATTCAGTACAGAACTAGCCCTCGAAACGGCTTGAGCTCAGCCGTCGGGGTCTTACCTACTCCTATTACCCACTCTACTACCCTAAGTATTGAGTACTTTGGTGCGTTATGGTCCACCTGGTTCCTTACCACTTCTCCTTCGCTATATATATATATATATATATATATATATATATATATATATATATATATATCACAAAAAAGACAATCAGTGTTGCAACGAATGGAATTTATTGGACATATTACAATCGTTTCTCTGGCGACCAGCTCGAGGCACGATCTATATGACTCTGAACTCGCAAGATTCTCAGATACGTCTTGATTGTACGAAGCCGATTTTCGAAAATTATATATATATATTTTTTTTTTTGCGATATCATAGTCTGCTTCGTGAGCGCATCGAGTGCTCAAACGGCCTACCGCATACGGACGCTTTAAGCATCCAACACCGATTATATACACACACACGCACGCACACACACAGACACACACACACACACACACACACACACACACACACACACACACACACACACACACACACACACACACACGCACACACACACACACACACACACACACACATATATATATATATATATATATAGGAACCAGTAAGACGCCGACGGCTGAGCTCAAGCCGTTTCGACGGCTATACCTGGTTCCTTACCAGATTTCCTTCGTTATATATATATATATATATATCAAGTAAGAATATTTTCGAAACAGCGAGCGGGTTTGAAATTATTTTAAATGTAAACTATCGCCGTATTTTGACTAAAGAAATTAAAGAAATTATTTAGGCTGATAGTGGGGTTAAGAACCCTCGGAGAAATGGAAGAAGATGAGTATTGACGTACACACACACACACATATATATATATATATATATATATATATATATATATATATATATATATATATATATATATATATATATAAATATATATATATATATATATATATATATATATAAAAACAAATAACGAAACGAAATTAAATTTTGTTTCATTTGTAACTCACTTTTGTATGACTGACGCTTAAACAATTAAGTTAAAGATGTACATCCATATATGTATACTGAAATACTAGTATGTATATGAATACACACACGTATACATATGTAGATGTACCAAGTTTTTTCACTGGTCACTTTACTGTAAAGTGACCAGTGAAAAAACTTGGTACATCTACATATGTATACGTGTGTGTATTCATATACATACTAGTATTTCAGTATACATATATGGATGTACATCTTTAACTTAATTATATATATATATATATATATATATATATATATATATATATAATGTATATTATATTAGTTGTTCGTTTGAAGTATTAGACACACATTGTACATCAAATCTTTATAGCTGTGTAATTATAATCTTTACATAAATAAAAGCTTTCAGGTATAACACTAATACATTAAAACAGTATTAATCTTCATAATCAACAACGGCATTGACATGTATTGCTGGTGTATTTATTTGGGAACTTGAAGTTGCTAACAATGCTTCTTAATTCCCGAGGTCATTTACTCTTCCATGCATTTGGTCCATATCATTGTTCTGAGAAGTTCTATGTTCATTCTTGCGACTAGTCTGGAATATTCTGAAAGGGTCCATTGTTAAGAATGTTCACGTACGACGAACGTAAACATAAAATACAAAGAAATGACTGGCAAATATTTCAACTGTCGGACTTGTTATAATTGTATTTCACCACCTTGTCATAATGAGATGCTGGAGTCTTTCCTTAACTTTGTAATTATACAATTGTCTGCCATTGTTCAGTGTAGACAGCTTGTCAAGTAGATGGTCTTGATTCTAAATTATCTGCTTTTCGGTATACCGACAGAGCAGATGTGTCTTTAAACATGCCAAAGATCAGGATACGGGATCTAATTAGACACACGAAGATAGTCATGTGGAATATGTACGTTATAACATCAAAGTTATTTTAAGAAATTACTTTCAAAAGATTCCGATTCAGAATGTACTCTCACGCACGTTTTCAATAACGAATATATTTTAATAACAGGTCATAGAGGACCTCATTTGGACAACGTCGGTATCCACAACTGGTGGTTTCCTTGTGCTAGCTGATTATAACAGCCTGTCCCACGTTTGAGAATTCTCTGCTATATTTAGAAGCTATGAGTTGACAGCGGTATATGTGAATGAACATGTGCATTTTAGACTACGGTGCCGATTGGTAATATTAACATAAATTTACGCTGTATTTTTACTTCAGAAAATAACAAGACAAAAACCCAATAACAGATCAAAACGAGCGTCAATTGGGGAATTGTTACCTCTTTATCGTATTATTTCCTTTACTCATGTCCAGAAATTAGGCGATGATATAAATGAAGTTTGGCTTGTATTTCCGTTAGAAACTGTTCTGGAGTTGTTATCTACTCTATAATTGTTTCTACTTTTGGCACAAGGCCAGCAATTACCCAGTTAATTACTGGTATTTTATGTTATCGACCTCATAAGGATGAAATGCAAAGTTAACCTCGACGGGATTTGAACTCAGATCGTAATGGGACATAACTATGCTGGAAAGCATGGCGTCCGAACCTCTACTGATACTGCCAATTCACTGCCTAATGTTGGGGATGCAATGCAGTGGTTTAATGATTGTTTCTGATTCGACATGACTACTCCTTGATCAATATGACAAAGAAGGAAAGCAATTCGGTTAGGTGTGAAACGATCACATTATCTGAAATAATTTTCCTCTTTCAGAAAAATTAGATTGTTTCTGATTTAAGTACAATAAAAAAAGATTGTCTTGAGGGGAGTCTATTCAACCAACAGCCGTACGTTGGTGGTACTGTATTTTATCAACCTAGTAATGATGAAGGGAAAAGCTAACTCGGTGGGATTTGCACTTAGAAAGATATGGGACATGGCTATATTTTGTAAACATATTATCCAACTCTGTATCGACACTGCTAATTCAAAAACGCTTTGAATAAAATAGATTCTGATTTAGGAGCAAGTCCAACAATTTGGGGGCTGGAAGAATAAATAAAATCGACCAAATCGGGATACTTTATTTTAACTAGCCTTTAATGACGAAAGGTAAAGCTAATCCCGGTGGGATTTGAACACGGAACCAACTGTACTATAACCGAATGCTACAAAGCCCACACTTTACTGATATTTCCATTCAGCCAACTGTCTGGAAATAAGGGTTACTTATTTAGGTACTAGGTCAGCAATGTCGGGGAGAGAAAATTCGGTTACATCGACCCCAGTGCGTGACTGGGACTTTATTTTATCAACCCCGTAAGGATGAAAGATAAAACGACCTCTGGTTGGATTTGAACTCAGAACGTAAGAAGGTAAGGAACCTCATATTTATGCCACAAAGAAGGATGTCCGACTCCCTACCGATACTGCCAATCCACTGCCCTACGCTTTGAATATAATTGTTTCTACTTTTGGCACAAGACCAGCAAATAACCCCCGTGTATTACTGGTACTTTATTTTATCGACGCCGTAAGGATGAAAAGCAAAGTTAAACTCAGCGGGATTTGAAGTCAGAATGGCAAGGGCCGTAACTCTATGCGTCAAAGCATGGCATCCGACCCTCTACCGATACTGCCCATCCACCGGAATATAATAATCGGTGATTTGACTTTAATCTTGTTCCACCTATATGTAGCTTCATTTAACTCGTTTATGATCAGGGTGTCGTTTTAAAAAAAAAACTGTTATGTTTACTTTTGCAGATGATATTTTGACCAGTCATTTTATAATTGAGATACGCGCGAGCAATGATGATGTTGGTGGCTGCGGCTCTGGTAGTGCTGCTGTCGGCAGTAGTTAAAGCCATGTTTACGTCACAAATAAAACGATAGATTTAGAGAAATTGGAAATATTGTGTAAAATTACATTATTTACGAGACAAATGAAACACAGGATAAAAGCCATATCATTATAACCACTTAAACTTAAACATACATCAAATTAAATTTTAAATGAAAGGTATCAGCTTCGCTGCATCCTCAACAGCATCAATATTAATGAAGACCAGAGTAAAACAACCAGCTATTCAAATTTGGAAACCATATATATAATATGCAAACAAGACTAAAAGAAATAATATGAACAATATGGTTAACATACATGACAGCAACGCTGATAACAACAATATATTTTTGACATTTTATTGTCACTGTTTTTAAATAAAAATATCGTTTAAGTTTTATGTAACTTCATTACA
>OZ024742.1:353949862-353969862 GCA_964016885.1 Eledone cirrhosa
AAACATATTACATATTAAAAATGAAAATTAAAAATATTAAAAAATATTAAAATAATAAAAATAAAAACATAATATGCCACGCAAATCGACCACAAAGATCAACCCTTCAAAATTAATTGACAATATATTGCCAAGTTCATTATGGTGAAATCTGACAAGACCAACAACCTCTATGGAGTGCAGAAAAACATGTATGATGGCCTCATACTGAAGGAACTGAGGAAAAAGTACAAGGTAGCAGATAAGGCCGAGCTTGAGAAAATGAATGTTGAAGCATATTGTATAATGCACGAGTTGGAAATTGAGAACAGAACACAACATTTCGTGCCCAGGAAACCGAAGATCAATATGAAAGATCACAAAAGGAATTTTGAAAATGAGTTGCCAGTTAGATTGATCGCACCATCAAAATCGGACCTGGGCAAATTAAGCAAAAACATTCTTGACAGGGTGATACAGCAAATTAAAAACTTGGATTGTTTACCTAACCTGAGCTTGTGGAAGGGAACTGGAGAGGTTGTTGAGTGGTTTAGGCATATTAAATATAACAATAATAATAAGTTTATTCAACTTGATACTGCTAACTATTATTCTTCTATTACCCCTAATCTACTAAATAAGGCACTAAATTACGCATTCAAACATACAGAGCTAACTAGCAATGAAATGCATATTATATTATCGGCTAGGAAAACAGTGATAGAATTTAATGACCAACTATGGACCAGAGCAGATAGAGATAGCAATTTTGACATTACTATGGGATCATCCGACTCAGCTCAGGTAACTGACCTTATGGGCTTATTTTTAATCAATTCGCTACATAGGAAAATACCTGGTACTACCGGAGGTTTATATAGAGATGACATGCTTTTACTTATTGATAATAATAACTCTGAACTAAATAGAAAAAGAAAACAAATTACACATTTTTTTAATTACTTTAATCTAAAAATAGAAATTGAGAACAACCATAGAATAGTCAATTTCCTAGATATAACATTAAATCTCAACACATGTCTTCACTATCCATTTCACAAGTTGAATGAAAACTTAAACTATGTCAGCTTTAACTCTAACCACCCCAGATCTGTCAAAAACACTATAGTAAACTCTGTTCAAAAACGTATCTCTAGAATCTCGTCTAATGGAAAGATTTTCGACGAAAAAGCCCAGTACTACAATGAAGCGTTAGCTAGAGCAGGATATAGTGATAAGATTATGTACATAGATAATGATAGACAAACTAAACAAAATACCATCTATTTTAATTACGGCCACAACCTTAACAACTATAATAGAAAGCATTACAGTAATTCCAAAAGCCAAAAAAGAAATAGAACTAGGAACATAATATGGGTTGCCCCCCCCCTTCTCACTAAACATTAAAACCCACATCGCTAAACTATTTTTTAAAGCTCTCGATAATCGCTTCCCTAGAACACATAGGTATCACTCAATTTTCAATAGACATACTATAAAATTACCCTACTCATCCACCAAAAATTTAGCACAAAATATTAATAGAATAAATAATAGGAACTTAAAACCTAGCGATAATACCATAAATAATATACAAGTTAACAAATGTAACTGTAGAGATAGATCTAAATGTCCGTTAAATAACAACTGCTTAGTTAAAAATATAATATACAACTGTAATGTTAAAACGGACACTAATTATTTTAACTACGTCGGGTCCACATCGACGGAATTTAAACTTCGCTATAATAACCACAAGAATTCTTTCACAGATCCAAGCAAAAAATCTTCAACAGCACTATCAGGCGTACTCTGGCAACTTAGGCAAGATAACGTTAGATATTCGATGGCTTGGAATATAGTCTCAAGAGGGATTCCTTTTAATTCATCCCCTTTGAGACATGTGACCTCTGCACGGAGGAGATATTCTTTATACTAAAATCTAAAAATTCCCTTAATCTACGGACAAATTTATTCAGTTGCTGCAAACATAGATTGAACTCAACTTTTAAATATAAATTTAAATTTAAAATGTAGTATATGTAGTTTGATTTGTAATTATTTGGGAAACTAGCCGATAAATCTTTCGATTTCTTCTTTTTATTCTTCTTTTTATTTTTATTTTTATTTTAAACATTCTTCATGAAAAATTAAACTACCTTAAAAGTTGATGCTCCAAATATATCGAATAAACGTTACACTAGATAAACTTCTATATTAAATATAAGAACATATGTAGAACAAATGGGCATCCTAAACTTTTGAAATGATTTCTGCTAGACACGATTTGGTAAATAATGTTTAGCTTTATCTGTTTTCGACTCTGATGCTTATAATGAACTTGGCAATATATTGTCAATTAATTTTGAAGGGTTCATCTTTGTGGTCGATTTGCGTGGCATATTATGTTTTTATTTTTATTATTTTAATATTTTTTAATATTTTTAATTTTCATTTTTAATATGTAATATTTTTTAGTTTTCTATTTTATTTATTTGTTTATTATTTTTTATTATTATTATTTATTTTTATTATTATTATTATTATTATTATTTTTTGTTTTTGTTTCTGATATTTTTATTAATATATTGAAATCTGTCCTCTATTTCTGCTTGATAGATAATCATGTAGAGTAAAGACAAGAATAGTATTGTTAAAATTAATATAGACTCTATATATATGTGTATATATACACATATATGTATACTTAAATTTTTATAGCACAATGAGAATGTTCTCCGTGTGAAATAGGGGTTTGCAGAGTTGATCACGTAAATTCACATCGATGTTTGTAGTTATCATATAAACATATGAATTTTTAAAACTAGACATAAGATCATTACTTTTCACACATTATAGATACGTGTCTCATTCAGGAATACTGATATTTACATTATAGTGCCTGGTTTTTATACGAACTAATATTTCTACATTAAAACATAGGGTTTTTAAATTCAGCCTCGCCTATGTCTGGTTACTTTTCATTTTTCTCTCTATATAACGGCTGGTTTCTTTCCTAACCACATATATCTCCCTTACATTAATACTAGAGCTAAATAAATAAATAAATAAATAAATGTATCATTGATACGTCGTTCAACTACCTACTTTTCTCTATATATATCTATCTCTATCTATTTCCTCTCTCTATATATCTCTCTCTGTTTCTTTACATGAAGTTCTTCTCTTTATCTATCTTTCCATCTCTCTATTTTGTTGCATGCATTTCTTCTTTTTCTTCTTTTTCTTCGTTTTCTTTCTTTCTTTCCTTCTTTCTTTCTTTCTTTCTTTCTGTTTACAATTTTTCACTGCCAAATCAACTTTTTCAAATACAAGTCGATGTTGAACGGTATGTCAAATCTATTTATCTATAAAACTGTCTATATTGTATTTTGTCTGAAGAAGGCAAAACATATTGTTAATATGATATCTCTGAAATATATATAATGAAATAAATATGGTTTTATAAATATAGTTTCCATTTATTTAATATCGTAAATATACTCCAAATACTTGTTGAGTGCTTTTATATCAGTTATAAATATTTACTAGTTGTAACCCAACAATTTAAATATAACTTTCCATATATATATATATATATATATATATATATATATATATATATATATATATATATATATATATATATATATATATAAGAGAGTATTGAAGTTTGCTTGAAGCATTGTGGTATAATAAGGTACATTTCTTTAAGTCGATTGGAAGCCTTGATATTGCAGATGGGTAAATCTCCTGGTAACAAGATCCGGTGGTGGAGAGAGAGATGTAAATGAGTGTACGATGTCATCCCCAACATCATCAGGAACATCCGCTTACCAGGAAGACTACGTACACCAGTTTTCCAAAACACCACTAACCGCATACATCGCACGTGTATTAAACAGAGCCTGAGACATCTCAACCACCAATTACACATCCATAAGTGGATATTCTCAGAGCGGACACATCGACTGTCAATAACACCCGGCGACTTGCTCCTGAAAATAACTAAAGCAATCGACCAGTGCTACCACTCCAGACTCCAATACGAGAAAACAATGGCTCTAGCGGAGATTTGAGTGGATCTTGTCTAAACTCCACAACGAGAACATCGACACTAACGAACAGACGGACCAGAACCAAGTGGAAAACAACAACGTAACAACCGCCACCGCCGCAGCCACCAACGCGGAGCCACACCTCAACGATGCGACGCACCTGGTCACCGACCTAACCGGCACTCTCACGAGCGACGAGCTGAAACTCCTACACCTCGGACCCAAGTTCATCGTCTCACAACGACTCGACGACAGACTCAAACTCGACATCGAGGCCAACTTTTGTCGAGCCACTTACCAACTTAGGGGGATGACCTCCATCAACAGCGCCCACGCAACCCACCCCAAGTTTCCCAATTACCACCCCGACAATCCACTCTACCCCCCACACACCAACCACGACCTCGACACTAAACTCATCAGGCTAAAACACTCCATCTCGGATATACTTCGCAAACACACACGCATACGCACAACACAACCTCATCAAATCTCAACTCACCACTCTCTCCAACCTAAAACCGATGAACCTCATCTACCTCCCCTCCGACAAGGCACATGAATTCTGCATCATCAGCAGAGAGGCCTACAACACCCTGGCCCTCCAACAACTTGACGATGACAGCCTCTCCTCCAAGGTCACGGGAATCACTCCCACGCAGATAGAGGAGCACAACAACGCCGCCTGGACCAACATCTGCGACCGGCGGAAGCTCCCGTAGAAGCTGAGATACAACCTCCTCACTTCCGAATCAACATCACGGAACAGCGAATGAACCACTGCAACTTCTACTGAAATGCAGCCCGCAAGGACCTGTTCACCCACTATAAGTCCGCCCTCCCTAACAGTGCCAAACTGGATACATCACGAACGAGATCGCGCGAGTCAAAAACAGATGCAGCGATTCCCCGAGTGGCGTCACTGATAACAAGCGATTCCCCGAGGTGCTGGAGACGAACGGGTACCCTACCTCGATCACAGACAGAGTAGGAGACACCAGACACAAGAGACAGAGAGGCACCCAAAGCAAGTGCTTCCTTAAAATTCCACACCTGGCCAAGAATACCACCAACGCTATCCGCAAGGCTATACGGATGGAGGTCCTCGACATCCACCTGGCCCACTCGGGCCCCTTCCTGCGAAGATTACTCTCCAGGAAACCTGGGAAATCAACTGACGCGTGCTCCCTCAGAGACTGCCCGATGCGCCATGCGAACTGTTGCCTACGCACATACGTCGTGTAGATAGAATGTAACAAGTGCAACCACTACTATATTGGTAGCATAATACGGCCGCTGCACATCCGGATCAATGACCACACTATCACCAGGGCCTCGTCTTTCCGGAAACACATAGCCAAATGCGGAAACAAAGACGGAAAGCCCATTGTCACAATTCTAGCGTATCAAGGAAGCACTTTGGATGAAACGCCTAGGGCCACAATTAAACAACCGATCCGAGACAAGCGAAATGAGGTGGTTGGTTTAAGTAAACAAAGGATGCAACAACACACGCACACACACACATAAGCGAGACAGCAACACACACACACACACACACACACAGTAGCATTCCACCATACGAACATACTACACAGCCAATACAGAGGAACAAGGCAACAACACACGCACACACACACTCAAGCGAGACAACAACACATGCACACACACACACAGTAACATTCACCAAACAGGCAGAGAATACTATGGAATGCGAGCTAGCACCACCCCACTCCCACAATTGAAAAAACTATTTCGGCCGCCGACCTCTGCTTGACCGACCCCATTTCACGCGCACGCGCGCTCTGAAGAATATCTCAGATGTTCAAAACACGAACAGCGGAGGACACAATTCGCACCTTTCCGACAGACAACCTCCTCCCACCGGAAAAAAACCCAATTGATGGATCTGAATCCGAAATATATAGGGACAATTAAATCTCTCCCAAGGTAACTATCTCGTGTTATTATCTTTATTTTTGTCATTTACGCTCTTTCCTACATTCTTCTACACGCTACAGTCTGGAAGCCACGGCAATGCAGATGGGTAAATCTCCCGGTAACAAGATCCGGTGGTGGAGAGAGAGATGTAAGTGGGATCTTGTTTCTGGGAGATTTACCCATCTGCATTGTCGTGGCTTCCAAACGACTTAAAGTATATATATATATATATATATTGAAAACTCCCTTATTACATTTATTGGATGGTGACGCGCGTTTCGCCACTGATCAGATTATGGAGTCGGGTAAGATCGATAGAGATCGAAACTTGAGCTTACCAGTGGTAAAACGCGCGTCACCAACCAATAAATGTAATGAAGATGTAACCAATCGTCCTTGTTATATTTTCAATTTAATACACTCTGTATAGCCCACACCTCGTCACAGATGTGAACGTAAGCATCGAGTGCTCACCCGGGTGTACCTAGAGTAACTAGAAGTTACACTACCTGGATATATATATATATATATATATAATAGATAGGTGATGACAATTATAATTATAATTATAATTATAATGATGATGATATTGATAATGTGATATCATAATAGATCCAAGTGGTACACTCCGGGTTATGGAATAGATAAAATGGAATTAAGCTGGTCTAATGTTCTCAAATTTAGTCGCCGATTTATGTCGTCAAAAAATATTTTTTTCAATTTTACTGTTAAGAATAATGTTGTTGTAATATAAAATTTGGAAAAGTTCCATATTACAGAGACCACAGTGGGACATACCAATTTGATATGCCTTTGCTCCTGATGGCTTTTTCCACTTGATTTTATATTCCATGTTTGCATCTTTGAGTTGACAGATTTTATTGGCGAGAGTCGTTGTCTTTGAGAGATTACTTTAGTTACAGAGTGCCTATGTACGTACCATATATTTTATATATTTTATATTTTTTTATATATCTACTTTTATTTTTATTTACATTTATTCATGTATTAACGTTTATTGATTTATTTGTCCCTATATTCTTCTTTCTAAGCTACGTTATTTCTAATTATGTTTGTTTCTCCTGTATCTACCATTATCTTTTATATATTTTCTTTTTATAATTCTAACTATAATAATTTCACCTTTTTATTCTTATCTTTTTCTTTGTCTTTTTGCTTCTTCTTTCTTCTTTCCTTTCCTTTCTTTCTTTACTGTATCTATCTCCCTTTCTTCCGTTTTTTCTCTCTATATCTTTATTATTAATATTATTATTGATGATGTAATTTGAATTTGTAAATTTGCAAGTTACATATATATTTTTTTAACAGTTTCCAAAGATCTAATAGAGTTAACATCGTATTTAAAATTGAGTGGCAATGATTTTAGTGTTCAGCAATTTTTAGACATTTCTATCAGTGAAACAATTATTAGACTGCAAATAAATCCACTTTTTTGTACTGTTGACCATGTTATTCTCCACCTTTTTCAATTGTATTACTCCAAGATAAACTTACTTAGGAATACAAGTGAAATCATAAACTCGTCATCTACGTAAACCTCTTGTTGGGTCAAGCAACGCCATAGGCTAAAACTATCCATAATAAGAAGTATTCACAACCTCTAATTGGATTAGCTATAACGATATTTTGTTATCTTTTATATATATATATATATATATATATATATATATATATATATATATATATATATATATATATATATATATATATATATATATATATTATATATAGTTACAGAAAGAAGAGTAACATGGTTGGCTGTACAATAAGGGCTTTATTTAAAGTACTGAAAAATGTTACGTTGATCAGGTGTGTCTAGAGTGCGCTAATCGCTTTAGGTTGCGTCAATCTATCTCTAATACATTATTTACCACTTGTCAACACATTAGAGTATGAAGATATGATAATAATTCACTCGAGGCAAGATTTATATAGAAAGAACAGCGTAAAACCAAAACAAAAACATCAATAATAATATAGCGTGGTATAATTAAAACAATAACATCAATAATAAAGCATGTATGGTAAATAGATAGAGAAGTTGCAGATATTAAAAGTAAAAAGTAAAATATAAGATAGGGTATATTAAAAAATAATAAGAAAATGATGAAAATGATTAAATAGAAAGAAAGAAAGAAGAGAGAGAGTGAAAGTAGATATCATTAGTTTTTGAGTAAGTGTTATTATTAGGATTCGTTGGTGCTAACATGAGAAACCTGATTTGAGATGTAGATAAACACGTGTAGAGAGTCCGATAAAAGAAAAGACAATAAATTAGAGATTAATTGATGTATACATGTATTATATTTATGGGCTCGGGATGACGGGACATTTGATAAATGCTTCTCGTAAATGTTTTGCTGATTGTTCTATCTGGATGGGGTTTATGGAGAAAGGGTGGAAGAAGTGTATAGAGTTTTATCATCAAGTGACCAGTTGGCAGTTTGATAGCTAATAGCGGTGCGATGGTTTGTATTCTATATGTTAAAATATAGGTGGTTCGGTCTAATTTTGGGATTGATGGTTCAAATCATGGTGGTTTGAAGTTCATACATCTAGTAGCTATTTTATGCCTATAGAAAACAGATCTTTCTATTTTGCTGTTAAGCAGCACCCTATCGTACCTTAAAATATGTAGTAGCTCTAAATTACAAAGCCCGCAGTGCGACATACCGTTGCTGTAGGCTTTTCCTACCGATACTTTCGACCAGCTAATCCTATATCCTTAATCTACAGATTGTATTGGCGAGCGTTGTATCATTCTCCAATGCACGGTTTTTCATGGAGTGTCAGTGGACGTACCGCCTTTTCATAAACTCCCCAGCTGTGGAACCTATGTAGTGCCAGGTAGATTTGCCTGAACTCACAGTACACAGGTATATCATACTCGAATCTAGGCATCTATTCCGTAGAGGGCACTTATCTGGTAGGTGGCAATTACAATTTGAGGTTTTATTTTGTGCAGGTTCGTTGTTGCGGTTTTGTAAGTTGTTGTGGGTTGGTTGTGATTTAGGCCTGTTAACGTTTTGTTGTGATGCGTTCTGATGCGTTTGTGTTTGTGATGCTGTTATATGTTTGTGTTTTGTATTTGATGCTATGGTGCGCATTGGTAGGTTAATTTATTTAGAGATATTTTTGTTTTTGATTTTACATATGTGCGATTCTATGTTGGCTGCAGTAAAGTATGAACGTGTTATAGTTTTTCTATTGAAGATTTTATGGTATCTGTGTAGTGTAGGGAAGTGCTTATATATTAGTTTAAATAATGTAGAAGGTACTTAATTGTTAGGGAGGAGTTGAATATTGGATTGAACCATAGATACCTTCTTTCTCTGGATCTTTTATCGTTATTGGGGGTCCTAATATTAGTGTTATGTTGGTTATTTTTAGTGCTCATTGTCTAATTCTATGCTTAGCCCTATGCCTGTTATTTCTGTATGAGCGGGTAGTGTTGATGGCATTATGATTGTTGTTGTTCTCTCTATCTAGTATGTATTGCAGCTTATATTTATGTCCAGCCTTATATAAAGCTATGTTATAGTTTGTGTGTTCGTTAAAAATGTCTAGCTTAGAAGATAGGCGGGATATTCTGAGGGACATATTATGTGCTATGGAGTTAATTATGGATCGGAGGTGGTTTGAGTTGTAACTAATGTAGGCTAGATTTTCGTTATTCTTATGGAAGGGCTCTATTAAGCCTGGGGTTAGGTTGAGAGTTACATATAAGAAATTTTCTTTTTTAGAGTTGAGTTCGAAAGTCATACCTGGGCAACTTTTTTGAAGAATATTCTAATGTTTTTTACGTAATCTTTCAATGTTCTGATTATTTACGTTTTTGGGTATAAGGAGTGTATCGTCGCTATAAATACCTCCTTAGAGGTTATTGAAATTCGTTATGTAAGTTGTCCGCTATATATATTCCCACCAAGTCCGTTATCCGGGATGAGTTGTTCGATCCCATTGTGATATCGAACCTATTCTGTCTGTTTTCTCGTTCCCAGTAATATGTATATATATATATATATATATATATATATATATATAAATGTAAGTTATCGCCGTATTTTGACTAAAGAAATTAAAGATATTATTTAGACTGATAGTGGGGTTAAGAACCCTCGGATAAATTGTAAAAGTTGAGTATTGACGTACATGTACGTCAATACTCATCTCTTTCCATTTATCCGAGGGTTCTTAACCCCACTATCAGTCTAAATAATTTCTTTAATTTCTTTACTCAAAATACGGCGTCAACTTACATTTCGAATAATTTCAAACCCATTCGGTGTTTCGAAAATTTTCTTACAAATATCTATCTATCTATCTATATATCTATATATATATATATATATACATACATATATATATGTATACATATATATATAAATATAAATATATATATATATATATATATATATATATAAATATATATTCATATGTGTGTGTGTATATATATAAATATGTATATATAAATATATATATATATATATATATATATATATATATATATATATATATATATATATATATATATATATATATATATATATATATATATATATATATGTATATAGAATTAATACATCTACCAACATATGCGTACAGATGTACATTAATACTAGTAAATATATAAGTTATGTCAAAGTACCTAGGTGGTTCAATGCAGGGGGATGCAGATCAATTATATGAAAGACGTAAAATAAGAAAATTTTAAAAATTAAAAATTAACTTACTAAAATGTTCACTCCAACAAATTAGTTTCTGTAATGGGATAAATATAGTTACACGATGTAACTATCGAGAATTCATTACGTCATCAGGGAGTCTATTCTTTTTATATGAGTTCCTAGTGTCCGCGCATTGACTGGGAACTTAGCTGAGAATAGACTCCCTGAAGACGTAATGAATTCTCGATAGTTACATTGTGTAACTATATTTATCCCATTACAGAAACTAATTAGTTGGAGTGAAAATTTTAGTAAGTTAATTTTTAATTTTTAAAATTTTCTTATTTTACGCCTTTCATATATATATACCTATATATTTATATGTGTGTGCGTGTATATATGTATATATATATATATATATATATATATAGCGAAGGAAATGTGGTAAGGGACCAGTTGGACCATAACACACCAGAGTACTCGACACTTGGGATAATAGAGTGGGTAATAGGAACAATTATGAACTCGTCGGCAGAAATTACTCCAGAAATAGCCGTCGAGACGGCTTGAGCTCTGCCGTCGGGGTCATACTTTTCCTATATATATATATATATATATATATATATATATATATATATATATATATATATATATATATATATATATATATATATGTATATAAATATATAGGAAACGAGTCAGGACCCTGTCGGCTGAGCTCCGGCCCTTTCGACAGCTAGAACCGAAATGAGTTCGGATGTGGCTCTGTATATGTGTGTGTGTGTCAGTGTGCGTCTGTCTGTCTTTGCGTGTTTGTAAATGTGACCGCTTGTTTATGTGTTTCACATCTATACAGCCCATAATTTCAAATGGATGAAATACAATTACCTTCAGGCTCAAGACTAGCTAAGTAAAGGGAAATAACCGCAGATCAAATAGAAACTAATAAATAAACAAGGATAACAATGGTATATTTATCATTTAGAAATTAACATGGTTTGTATTGCTATGGACATTTGATATATGATATTACCGTAATAATATAGAAATATATAAAAATAAAATTCAATATTAAATCAATATTAACACAATTGGCATGGGTTAAATGACATATACATTGATGTAATATATAGAATCGCAATGACACTCGATGGAAGTTTGGATTATTTCCTTTTTTAACTGAATTTCTAACTTTACAAAATCTACAACACTTAAGAATGTATAGTTATGTACAGACGACATTCATATACTCACACACATTTGCACACACGTATATATATATATATATATATATATATATATATACCGAGGGAATAAAATTCATCCTATATATATATATATATATCACCGATGGATTAAAATTCATCCTACAGAACAACTTTTTTGATTTCGATGGCAATACTTACAAGCAAATATCGGGGACTGCGATGGGCACAAAAGCCGCTCCAACTTATGCCAACTTAGTCATGGCATACTTAGAAGTCCAGATATAAGTCCAAATCAAAATACGGATTGAACTTCCACAAATATTTATCAGAGAATTGGAAACGCTACTTGGATGATTGCCTCATACTTTGGTCCCACACACTCGACCAACTGAAGGATTTCAAAAACTTAATAAACGGCATCAATAACCACATCCAATTCACAATGGAATACAGCCAAGATCAACTCCCATTTCTGGACATCTTAATCACAAAAAAAAACACAAATATCGAAACTGACATACACTACAAACCAACAGATTCCAAACAATATCTGCTATTCACCTCCAACCACCCAAAGCACACGAAGACGAACATTCCTTTTAACCTAGCAAGAAGAATTTGCACAATTATCTCCAATTATGAAACGCGAAATAAAAGACTTCAATAATTAAAGGAAATTCTACATGAGAGAGAGTACCCACTATTACTAATAAATAATGGAATAGAAAGGGCTAAAGCAATAGGCATTGATGAATTACGGAAACAGAAACACATTCAAGATACGTCCAATATTCTATCATACATCTCAACACACAACCCAAGAAATGCGGAAGCTTACAACATTATTCACAATAACATCCCACTACTAAAACAAAACCCAAGAATGAAAAAGCCCTTGAAACACACAAAATAATCAAAAGCAAAAGACAACCAAAATCACTGAAAACATTACTCACCAATGCCAAATTACCTACCACAAAGCCACAACCAAGTATCAAAAAATGTGGTCGCTCTAATTGTGGAACCTGCACTCACCTCATTGAAGGCAACACGTATACATTTAAATCAGGACAAAATTTTACTGTAAAAAATCACTTCACTTGCTCATCAAAAAATCTAATTTATGCCATTAAATGTAAAGGATGCAATGAAGATTATATAGGACAAAGTAAACTCACACTCAGAAACAGAATGACAGTTCATCGCCAACAATTACGAGTTCCAACCACGAGACAGATACCACTAAGTGCACATCTAGACATTTACGCAAGTAATAAGACACCCACATTCCAAGTCTTCCCATTTGACCTTTTCGCTAACAATACAACAGAACAAATGCGAATAAATAAGGAAAATATGTTTATTCAAAAATATAGACCAACATTAAATAAGGTTTAATATACATTATGTCAACGCCACAATATGACATACACACACACACATAACACCTTCTACTTTAGAAAATAAAAACCCGAACTAAATAAACCTTAACATACGTTTGCACTGGCAATACAACAGCAAACACGAAAAAGTAAGTAAAATATGTTCATTCAAAAATATTCCTACTAAAGGAATCACTTTCCTACACACACACATACACACACACACAATATATATATATATATGTATTCTCTTCATCTTAACATGCTAACCATACTCCCACACACATAACACCCATACACACACATAACAACCCCCACACCTACAACTCCCTCCCCATTTCTACTAATAGAACCACTTTCCTACACACATATATATATACACACACATAAAATATATATTCTCTCCATCTTAACATACTCGCACACACACACATAACACCCATATACACACACACACAACTCCCTCCCCCATCTCTACTAATAGAATCATCTTCCAATACACACATACACACACACACACACACACACACACACACACACACACACACACACACACACACATACACACACACACACACACACACACACACACACACAAGCACACAAATATACATACATATCTTCAGTCCCAATAGAAAATCTGAACTCTGACACCCCGGCGAGCTGGCCATATTCACTGAACCAGAACATTTCTCCCAATCCCTTTTCTCTTGACCACTATCTCTCCATTGTCATAACATTCACTATAAAGACTACAGAATAGTTTTCCAAATAAGGGCGCAAAAATGAAATAAAAACTTGTTCACGTGACAGCCAAATTTCATTTATAACCAACCAAAAAAAAGCCTTCGTGAGCCTCCTTTTTTCAAGTAAAAAGAAATTAAAACACTCATATATGAAAAAAAACAACCTGTGACAACCCCCCCCCCCTCTCTTATTTGAAGAACTATTGTAACGCGAACTGGCGCGAAATTTATTCTAATTATTGACAAACCAAACAAAATACTTCTCGAAAAACCTGGAATTTCGAGCCACTTTTTCCATATAAAACAAGTAACATTCAGAGACCAACCAGATGTGAGAAAAACCACAGACCCTCCATCTCAACTCACCTTTTGAAAAGCAGAAGAACTGCGAAACCGGTAAAGGAACCAAATAAATATATATATTTTTTTTAAAAATAAGACTTCAGTTGCATTTTCGATTTCATCTCTTTTTCTTTATACTTTCACTCGTGTAGGACACCTCGGTTATTTTTCATTTTGTAAAAAAAACCTCACTTTCTAATATATACCCACCACACGAAGACCGAAAATGCCACCAAAGTCTCAACAAAACAACAACTCACTGAACCAGGACATCTTAAATGAACTCAAAGAGATTTCCTCTAAACTCTCAATTTTGACCAACAAAGTGGACCAAATACACATCTATAAAAAGGGACCCCTGGAAGAAACAGAAAATACCCAAGAGACGAATATTACTCCAGTATTAACTAAGCTAATCGAAACCATTGAAACAGCAATGCTCCAAAAGCTTGAACAACCGTTAGAACCCAATCTACGAGATGTCCACTCAGTGAAAAACACCCTAATCAACATATGGACTCAAAAGCTCACAGCCCGCAAATTCGCCCTTTGGAATCTCCTAAAAAATAATGGCAAGGCAGACATATATGAAAAGTGGCTAAACTCTACCCCAATCTACCTCCCCCAAAAACTCCAAATAAAACCCATCCCGAATGAACCAGAAAACCAACAAAGACTTAGGGAAAAGATGGCATTGGAAAAATTTAAAACAGAAATAGAACTGTTGCGATTAAGAGCCAACTCCAACGAAGAAAAATTCAAGTCACTCGACCAACAGATGGACACAGAAATCTCAAAGCACTCTGAAGGCCTACTCTACAAAAAAACCTAAAACTTTGGAAAGAAAACTGTGAGGATGAAGAAATAACATCCCTCCAGCGATGGGAAAAAAACGCCACCTGGTTCAACAACTACGAAATGGACTTCAAAAATGAACAACGTACAGGTAACCCATTTTTAAAATAAACTAAAACTCTCACACCACATGCACAACAAATAACAAAAAAAGTAACAAAACGTCCAAAATACCCCCAACAAAACTATAACGATAATCCCAGAAACCATAGACAAAACTATAACCCTACTAACAAAAACCAAAGATCCCCGAACACAAGGCAGGACCTGATCTGCAGATCACAACCCTCACAAAACCTATTCCAAAACCGTAGACCCCTGCCCACACAGAGCCTGTTCCAAAACCGTAGATCCCAACCCACACAAAGGAATCAAATCTACAACCCGGACTATCAGCAAACCGAACCTGAATACGTCCGAAACTTCTATACAAGACCACACAGCAACAGGGGAAATACCATTAGATATAATAATACCAATGAAAAAACATTCCAGAAAAATCATTATTTAGACCAAGGCTACAGGACTCACGACACCCGGTGGCACAAACCGATTTTGAAAAACCGAAAATAATTAACATTTCAAATACAAACCTCTCAGCCCAACAAGTAAAAATTCTCTCCAAAGGTCTGAAATTCACACCAACACCACAATACCCTAACCCCAACGAGATAAATGACGATATCTCACACTTCTGTAGAAAATTACGCCTCACAGAGGAATACTTTGACAAGGAGAATAACGACGAATCAATTGTACGGAATAAAAGCAGCTACAACCCAACAAAAGGTAGAAACAGAGTTCTGGACAAATGTTGTCACCACATAGCTACCTTCCCATACCATGAACTACCGCAACCTAAATCCAAACCCAACACAAGTCGAAGGGAATGGGAGATTATCCATGAACTAAAAAACAATACGGACATTGTAATTAAGGAAGCGGACAAGGGAAGTACTGTTGTCATTATGGAGGCGGAAAAATATAAAAATTCTATGTTCTCTCTCTTACAAAATACTAATTACTATGAAAGAGTAAAAAACTACCAGCAATCAAAAATAATGACCAAATTAAACGCACTGATTTATCGATACCAGGAAGACCTAACTAAAAAGGAACGCGATTATTTAACAAATTTTGAATACAAAACCTAGCAACCTTTACGGACTTCCGAAGATCCACAAATATAAAATAATCAACGATGCCTGTAAACAATGCACCTCAGCCTGCGTGAACACACAATACCCCACAGACCATAAATTAAGACCAATTGTAGCGGGCCCACAATGTGAAACACACAGATTGAGCAACTTTATAGACATACTACTGAACCCAATACTGAAACACATACCAAGCCTTGTAAGAGACGATCTGGACCTCTTAAACCACCTCCCCAAATATGTCAGCAACGACACTATTATTGTGTCTTTCGACGTAGTGAATCTCTACACAGCGATCCCACACCAATACGGACTAGAAGCAATAGGATTCTGGCTAGAGAAATATTCCAATGAGATACCTGACAGAATAGAAAAAAGCTTCATCACCGAGGGATTAAAATTCATCCTACAGAACAACTTTTTTGATTTCGATAGCAATACTTACAAGCAAATATCGGGGACTGCGATTGGCACAAAAGCCGCTCCAACTTATGCCAACTTAGTCATGGCATACTTAGAAGTCCAGATATATGAACAGTCCAAATCAAAATACGGATTGAACTTCCACAAATATTTATCAGAGAATTGGAAACGCTACTTGGATGATTGCCTCATTCTTTGGTCCCACACACTCGACCAACTGAAGGATTTCAAAAACTTAATAAACGGCATCAATAACCACATCCAATTCACAATGGAATACAGCCAAGATCAACTCCCATTTCTGGACATCTTAATCACAAAAAAAAACACAAATATCGAAACTGACATACACTACAAACCAACAGATTCCAAACAATATCTGCTATTCACCTCCAACCATCCAAAGCACACGAAGACGAACATTCCTTTTAACCTAGCAAGAAGAATTTGCACAATTGTCTCCAATTATGAAACGCGAAATAAAAGACTTCAAGAATTAAAGGAAATTCGACATGGGAGAGAGTACCCACTATTACAAATAAATAATTGAATAGAAAGGGCTAAAGCAATAGGCATTGATGAATTACGGAAACAGAAACAAATTCAAGGTACGTCCAATATTCTATCATACATCTCAACACACAACCCAAGAAATGCGGAAGCTTACAACACTATTCACAATAACATCCCACTACTAAAACAAAAGCCAAGAATGAAAAAAGCCCTTGAAACACACAAAATAATCAAAAGCCGGACTTCGTAGGGTTAATAAGCCGAATAGAGGGGTTGTTCGGAAAATTGGATTTGTGATCCTTCAGGGTAAAGTGGTGAGAAATAGGGTCCAGAAGTTCGGTCCGGTCCAGGATGTTGAGATCAGATGTGATTTTAAACCCAGCATCGTTGATTTCATTGATGACGTCCCGATTAGTTTTACGGTAATCCTTAGTTACAGCATTATGTAGTAGTTGATGGTAAGTACTGCGCTCCATTTGATATAGGTTGCCAGTTTTGTCGGAATGGACTTGCACGGCATTATAATCCTTAATAGAACGAATTATATTCTTCAGGTCTTGCTGGAAGGAATTGCTCCTATTCCGAAATTTGATACTCTGAATGAGTTCCAAGACATCATTTTCGAAGGGTAGCAATGCTGGGTTACACGGGAGGTTATTATAGGTAATAAATCCAAATTTATCCTGTTTGTTGTCTGCTTTTCGCGGATTATCGAAATAAAAGGAACGCCAACGCAACCTTTTAATGAACGCGTCTGTTTTCTGTATCAGGAGATTTAGGTATGTTTTCCTGCTTGGTACGGGTATGTTCTTTGTAGAAATATTCAGATGTTGTTTCTGCATGATGAATATAAGACAGTAGAGTGCTCAACCGAAGGAGCCAAATAGTAATAATAATAAATTTGAAGACTAAAATCCAAAGAGGGCTCGATAAGGATAAATATATATCAAATATATAAGAACCGTAGAGCAAATATTTATTAAAATAACAGATTAAAGTTTAAGCAAAGAATCGCTGCTTTCACCCTTAACGGGATCTTCTGAAACTAACAAAGTCAATCTGTAAACGCAGAAGTGGATATTTCAAAAAACGTTGCAACCGGAGGAAGACAGGAAGACGATACTTTGGTTCGTGGAAACGTTCGCTGGCAGAGAACGGGAACAACGAATATAATACATCATTAATAGGAGCGGAGAAAAACAATTACGCGCAAAGACAGAACCACGTTTATGGTATAAAAGAAGTCGTAGACTAATATTCTCTTAGGTGGTTCATAGAGACGTTCTCTGGCAATGAACGAAAAAAAGGAAGATAATGCGTCATATGTGGAGCATGGAGAACAATAACACGCAAAGACAAAACCACGTAAATGGTATAGCAGGAGTAGTAGACTAAAATTCTAACTAGGAGACCGAATGAATCTCCGCTACAAAGTTAAGAACCAAGTAAATAAATACAATACAGAAGTAATAGAAATAAATAAATACATACACGCAAACAAATACGTACATACACAAGCATTATGAAGTAATTTTATTTCGCTTATGTATTATGTGATATGTTGTGAGGATATTTGTGTCAAAATAATTCTAGCCAACTCAGTAATTTATCTAAAGTATTTCTTGTACACTGCTATGATTGTTCATTTCAGTTACCTAAGCGCCCCACGCTTACAATTTGTTTGCCTGTAATTTGTATTCTCTAATATGTAAGCTGTATAAGATAACAATCTCGTAATAATTAGTAGATAAATACAATTACTAATCTCATCGGCAGTATTTTGGCTTCCCAATGCCATTCATAATATATACTGGATATGTTTTACAAATACAGAAATCCGTTGCAGAGAAATGCTGCTTTCATCGATTCAAGCCACATCTTCAATATATCAGATCTAGATAAGTACATCCCCCTCATTCGTGATATTCTGATAACTTCACCTGTAATTTGGTTCACAGCACTATCCCTGATAATCTACATTTATAAAGAACTCTGTCGTATCATTCCATGTAAAGTCGTGCAGCTGTTCCTATGTAAGTATTTCATTTTCTTTGAATTTTGAACATTGAATTCTTCTTCTTCTTCTTCTTCTTCTTCTTCTTCTTCTTCTTCTTCTTCTCTCTTCTTCGTTTTTACTGCTCCTTTATTTCCTTATTCTTCGTTCACATAGTCCTGAGAGGTTCGTAGTACTAATAGTATTAGTAGTAGTAGTAGTAGTAGTAGTAGTAGTAGTAGCAGCAGCAGCAGCAGCAGCAGCAGCAGCAGTAGTAGTAGTAGTAGTAGTAGTAGTAGTAGTAGTAGTAGTAGTAGTAGTAGCCGTAGTATTTGTAGCAGCAGCAGCAGCAGCATTCTTACACGAAAGTAGTTAAAACAAACATTTCATCGTTAATATGTAATTCCCAATTGGTTCCAAGGCAGCTGCTAGTATTGCAAATTATGTCAATCACTCACTTAGCGTTTGTTATAACAATCTTACCATCTGTTAACCAGTGAAATGATAAACATGAGTAATGAGAATTACAAAAAAAAATAGAATATTTGCTTTTTATATATCATAGAATCTATAGGAAACCACGTTGCAAAATAAACATATTTTATGTAGCCAGGTGGCGAATATAAAATTAATGTAAAACTTAATTTCTATTAATGCATATGTGTGCGAAACAGATCTTTCTCTGTCATGGTCATCTGAATCGATAAAT
>OZ024742.1:353974862-353979862 GCA_964016885.1 Eledone cirrhosa
CCTATCATCTCATTTATGCAGCTGAGTAAACTGGAGCAACGTGAAATAAAATGTTTGTTCAAGGAAACAACACATCACCCGGTCCGAGAAATGAACTCGCAACCTTTCGATTCAAGCCCAATGCTCTAACCGCTAGCCATGCACGTTTGGGGTTGATGGTCTGTGCATTATCCCACCGTAAATGCGTAGCGGTTACGGATGCACTGCAAATCTCAGGGCCACCAAAGCTAGCAGTAAACAAATTTGGCAGGTTTTAAGTCCTACTGACCGTATAGTGTTGTTGGGCAAGGTGGTGGGAGAATGGTAGTTAGAGAGAACATATAAGGCTGGTAGTATCCTTGGTGTTGGTTGAGTGGTCAGCCACCCACAATTCTGCGACTGCTGGGATGTTCTGAAAGAAGTGAGCGGACACCCAAAGCAAAAACCTGGATTTTTTTGGCCCACTCCCTCCCACCCATAATTGTCTCTGAAATGATTACTCTTATTAAATTTCGGCTGTTTGAAGAAATGATGCTAGCTATCGTCATGGAAATATGTATAATGGCTCAATGAATAAAGGACCCTAACATATTCAATTTAGCATTTTCCTTTAAATATATTCTTCGTCAACCTTGTTTTTAAGAAGTAATATGACGTCGAGTGCTAGAAGTGAATTGCATATTTGTATACCGAATATATATATATATATATATATATATATATATATGGAGCAGTATTGCAGAACGAAATTTTCATTCCATATATATATACATTTATATTAAAATAAAAGATTAAAGTTTAAGCAAAGAATTGGTGCTTTCACACTTAACGGGATCTTCTGAAACTAAAAAAGTCAATCTTTGAAGGCAGAAGTAAATATTTCGAAAAACGTTGCAACCGGAGGAATATAGGAAGACGATACTTTGGTTCGTGCAAACGGTCCCTGGTAAAGAACGGGAAAAAAACGAATATAATACGTCATTATTTGGAGCAGTTATTTGCACGGGTTATATACGTATTTATTTATTTATATACGTTTATTTAATTATATGTATACACGCACACACACACAGATATATATATTTTGTTTTTAATATATATTTTTATGTGTATGTGGGTACGGGCGTTGCGTTGGTTCTGTATGTGCGTGCGGGTTTTTTTTGTTTGTATTGTGTACGTGCTTGTTTTTGTATACTTATGGCGAGTGTTTTCGCGTATGCTTGTGTATGTACGTATATGCATGCGGGTATGTATTTATTTAATTTCAATTACATCTGTATTTTATTTACTTTATTCTTAACTCTGAAGCCGAGAATCATTCGGTTTCCTAGTTAGAATTTTAATCTACGACTTCAGTTATACCTTTTACGTGGTTTTGCCTTTGCGTGCAATTCTTCTCCACGTTCCACATATGACGTATTATCTTCGTCTTTTTCTGTTTTTTTTTTTTCGTTCATTGCCAGAGAACGCCTCCATGAACCACCTAATAGAATATTAGTCTACGACTTTTTTATACCACAAACATGGTTTTCTCTTTGCGTGTAATTGGTTTTCACTGCTCCAAATAATTGTTTCTACTCTTGGCACAAGGCCAGCAATTATCCCAGTTACTGGTACTTTATTCACTGCTCCAAATAATTACGTATTATGTTCGTTTTTTCCCGTTCTTTATCAGGGAACGTTTCCACGAACCAAAGTATCGTCTTCCCGTCTTCCTCCGGTTGCAACGTGTTTTTGAAATATTTAATTCTGCGTTCACAGATTGACATTTTTAGTTTCAGAAGATCCTGTTAAGGGTGAAAGCAGTAATTCTTTGCTTAAACTTTAATCTGTTATTTTAATAAATATTTGCTCTACGGTTCTTATTTATTTGATATATATATATCCTTATCGAGCCCTCTTTGGAATTTAGTCTTCAAATTTATTATTATTACTATATATATATATATATATATATATATATTCTAAACAAATAAAGATGTGACACAAGAGTTGTGATATATTAGAAAAAAGGAAAAGAAGTGCTGACGAAATGTTTCCCAGTGAAATATAGTTTAATTAGGAATACGTATAAGTATTAGTTAGTATTCGGTTTTAGTTTTAAGTTTTTACCGATTGCGCATTTCTTATGCTTTTCAAAAATAATTTTGAGATAGAGTGCTCGTGATTTTTGCTCTAATATGATTAGAGCAAAAATCACGAGCACTCTATCTAAAAATTATTTTTGAAAATCATAAGAGTTGCGCAACCGGTAAAAACTTAATACTAAAACTGAATACTAACTAATACTTATTACTAATTTATACTTATTCCTAATTAAACTATTTTTCACTGGGAAACACTTGTCAGCATTTTTTTTCCTTTTTACTAATATATATATATATATATATATATATATATATATATATATATATATATATATATATAGAGAGAGAGAGAGAGAGAGAGATATGGAGCAGTATTGCAGAAATAAGTTTTCATTGGATAATACAACCACGACAATCACAGAATATTATCGAACACAAGGGTAGATCATTCACATTTGATTCCTAATAATGGAATGACAAGAACATTCCTTCTCTGAAAACGAAAGCGTTGTGTTACCACCATGTCATTAACATTGCAGACTACAGTGAAATAAGATTAAATATGTTAATACTTATGATACAACATAAACAACAAAATTCGATTATAATGCCGGAATTCCGAAACTCTTCAACGGCACTTTGATATATTCCCTATTATAACGGCGAGAGGGGGTATTTGTCAGAAACTATCAGAAAGTTGAATAAATTAATTTTTACAGCATCACATATCACTTGAATGGTGTGGTCCACGTTAGACATAATGCTTATATCTAAAGTCACAATCGAACCAAATTTACTCGTTGAATTATAAGCCATCCTTTGTGAATAAGAATCAGAAATTTATATAAAATGTTTTTCAGTTAACGAGACTCAAATATTCTCGTGTGTATCAATTGTGTCTGTCTTACCTACGTCTAATCAGCTTGTAAGTTGAACTTCCTTATCATTTCAATGTATTCACATAATTTAATTCCAAGCATTTTACACTAAATTTATATACTTTCATACATATACACACACACACACACACATACACACACACACACTCACATACACACACATATATATATATATATATATATTTATATATATATGTGTGTGTGTGTGTGTGGAGACACGTGGCCTAGCGGAAAGTGTTTTGGTCTTCGATCACATTGTCGTGGGTTCGAGTCCTCGGTTGTGTGTTGTGTTCTTGAGCAAGATACTTCATTTCACGATGTAGCAATATAATCAGCTGAAAATGCGTATCAGCAATAGATAGGGGTTTAAACCTGCGATAGAGTGGCGTCCTTTCCGGACGGGGTGTCGTGTACTCACAGTCACTTCACGCCCTAGAATCGTGATAAGCACCGGCGAAATGAGCCTTCTGGAGTAGCGAAACAATTGTAAACGGACATTATTTATGTGGATTGGCAGTATCGGTAGAGGGTCGGACGCCATGCTTTCCAGCATAGTTACGTCCCTTTACGATCTGAGTTCAAATCCCGCCGAGGTTGACTTTGCCTTTCATCCTTACGGGGTCGATAAAATAAAGTACCAGTAATGCACTGGGTAGTTGCTGGCCTTGTGCCTAAAGTAGAAACAATTATTTATATTATTATTATTATTATTCTCTACATTCCTTACATTAAACTTAAACTATGTTGACAATTTTTAATAATGTCTTCCTTGTAACATGTGTGGTCTTGTTTTGCTTAACTAATGAATATTTCCAACTCTGTGCACCTAACCTCTGCATGAACCCAGCTACCTAGCTGCCTTCCACTGCTTATTGCACAATGTGCATAAGCCTTTACGCTTTGGCTTCTAACTAATTCACCAATCACTTTTCTCCTCTCCTATCTCCAGCTCTCTCTTTAAGATTTGTTACCCTTGAACTGTATATATATATATATATATATATATATATATATATATATATATATATATATATATATATATATATATATATATATATATATATATCCTACTGGTGCTACTGGTAACATGTATCCCAGTACAACCTGTCCCATGATCGGTTCGTTGGCGACTAAACTGGCCACCCCACCAAGGTTTCTTGGTGAGGAGGGTGTTTGGACATCCTGCAGGACTAAAAACAAAACCTGTCAAAGGGCAAAGGAGCTCTTAAGAGTCAATGCCCATCCAAAATCACTGGGAGAGATGAAGAGATGACCCTTAGCCTTTGTCAAGGCAGAATTCTAAGAGAAGGAAAACTCTGATATAACACCTGCAACCCTGATGGTATCCAATGATGTTGACTTGTGCTCCTTTTTGGGAAATATCATCTTGGTTAAGAGAGCGGGGCTGGCTTTGTGCAGTGCCTTTGCTCACTATAAAAGCTTCAGGGCACAGGCATTGCTTTGTATCTGGAGATATCTCTGCACTTGTCGTCACATGGTACCATGGGCCCAGCACTATGTGTCAATAATTGTCACAAGTGTAGTGTTTGTAGCAGTTTTCAAGTCGCTGGCTGGACTAAAAAGTCACACTCGTTCAGCGCATCGGTAGGGGTTCTCCTACATTGATATAAAGTAGTGGCCGTACTCGAAAACGAGTTGGCCGCCTGTATGTATATATATATGTTTATATCGGAGTTATCCCAGTTTCCTGAGTTGTCTTCTCCTAAAAGGATGCCCTGACAAAGGCTCTGTAGTTAGCGATGATGTTGATCTTTTCTTCTTTTCGGGTTATAGTTACTGTCGCTCGGAGTGTGGGATTGGCACAGTGCACACTTTCCTCACTTTAAAAAGAATCTTCACACACAGGCATTACACGATATAATTAATTAATAATTGTTAATAATGTTATATCGTGCATGGCCATACTCGATAACGAGGGGGCAGCCATCATATATATATATATATATATATATATATATATATATATGTATATATATATATATATATATATATATATATATATATATATATATAA
>OZ024742.1:353989862-354029862 GCA_964016885.1 Eledone cirrhosa
TATGAACATTACTCCATTAATTGATGCAATGATTTGTTATTTGAGCGATTTAGAGTGTTTCCCTAAATACAATTACAGTTGCCTCAGATTTCCATAAAACATGTTCACATAATTCCTTATAGCCATCGTACACACACTCATACACTCGCACGTTGACACACATACACAGGCACGCAGATAGAGACATGCATACACACATGCACACACACACATACACACTCACTCACACTCACACACCCGGGCACACACACACACACACGCATATATATATATATATACAACTTTAATAATAATAACATTGTTGCTATTATTCGGTATATACCTAACGAGACGTTGTAAATCTCAGTGCACTAGGGTCCATGCAGATGTGTTATATATTGGAATAATATACACCAAAGTGTCGTTATGTTGTCAAAGTAAAACATGTTTTAACCGATAGAGATTCCTCCCGAAGTTATGAGATAGTAAAATCAGAAATCTTAGAATTATCTTAAGAAGAAAGCATTTGTATCTAAGGTTCCATACTTCAATCATCAGAAATAGACTCAGAATCGGTATCATCAGAATTCTATTAAGATAGCATCTTAGCTTATACACAGACCAATGAATCAATGAAACAATCATGGAAAGTGCGACAATATTAATATACATATACGCAGAAAAAAAAAGACAAATTAATTCACATAAATTCTAAAGTAACCAGGTTTACATCGGCAGAAGATGAGCATATTATACTATAGTATATTAGTTTTCGGATCTAGCTGTCGAAACGGCGCCGCAGCTCAACCGTGAAAGAGTGAAGCATAACATGGTCGGCTGTACAAAAAGGGTTTTATTTACAATATTAACAATTATTTCGTTGATCAGGTGAGTCTAAAGGCCACAGATCACTCGAAATTGCGTCACTCGAACTTAAATACAGTGTGTATCTCTGATCAAATCATCGGAATACTGTATTCCGATGATTCAGGTGATCAGCAGTCTTTAGACTCACTGATCAATGAAACCATTGTTAATACTGTAAATAAAACCCTTTTTGCACAGCTGACCATGTTATTATTCACTCTTTCACTAAAATTCTCAAAGAATAACCTACATGGGAATTCTCGCAAGCTCGCTACCTAACTAAGTAAACCGCTTGTTGAGACAAACAACGCCGTACGTTAAAACTATCCATAGTACAGTGTACTCACAACCTCTAGCTAGATTACCTAAAACGATGACATGTTATCACATATATATATATATATATATATATATTTATGTGTGTGTGTGTGTGTGTGTGTGTGTGTGTGTGTGTGTGTGTGTGTATGTGTGTGTGTGTGTGTGTGTGTGTGTGTGTGTGTGGGTGTGTGTGTGTGTGTGTGTGTGTGTGTGTGTGTCGAATTGGTTCTCAAACCACTGAGACGATAACATATTTCAAATCAATATATACCCAAACTATGCATATATCGTTGTGCTCAGTTCAGTTATTCTCAATTTAAAGAAACTTCCATCTGTGATCACCAGAACCGTTTTGTTTCTCCACAAATGTTTGCAAAAAAAGACAACCTTTATTTGAAATATTTCTAAAAGATGTTAGAAATTAATGGGACAGATCATAAGTTAGTATACCATTTGTTTTCTCACAAGTTTCAAACATTCAACCGTAGCGACTATATGCCTACAGAAGAGCGTAGATTAATGGGCAAACTAACCTTATGTGACGCGAAATCCTTGGTAGATCCTTTCATTCATAAGTACTCCTACATCATGATTTGAAAGATACATACAAATTTGAGAGTTTGATCCTACGTGAATCATTATATATTGATTGGAGTAATGCAAATACTGGCACCACTATCAATTAATCAACATTTTGTAACACAGTATATACGATGGGTGCTGAAAAGTTCATGGCTTTGGGTAAAAGAAAATTCAGGAGATCACTTAAAAGAAAATGCAGGAGGTCAGTTATTTATGATTATATTCAACATATCCCCCTCTCAGATTCACAAACTTATTGCAGCTGTCCTACTTATCTTGTAAAAAGTATTAGCTCAACACTTTCTCGATACCCTCGAACCAAGGAAACATTCAGCACCGCCTCGTAAATACGGCAAAACCAGTTATTCCTTTTAATATATCACTATATTGGAGGCCATTGCATGTATTATGATAAGCGTCTGAATTTTGATTCATATACCTAAACTTTCAGAAATAATATATTTAGGTTTTGCACCGAAAAAAAAAATAATTCATGCCGCATATTCTCATATATCTATTACTAAATAAGAGTAAGATATCGCACTACATACTCCTAATTTTGTGTAGACATACACCAATAATATTTCTATTAGAACATATGAATATTCGAAAGAATGGAATCTTATTCAATGAACTCATTCTCGTAATGATTCACCGAGAAGGCACCAATAAAATTATTAAATAGATGAAAATAAAACGAAATGTCATTAATCTGAAATGTAGTGGACACTCTCTGTACCCCAGTTTCAGTTCTATATCTGTGTTGCACCTGTACGATTACAGGGAAAGTTTAATGCATTACTGAACGTCAAAGTAATAGTGTGCATTCGCCATTGTAAGGAAAAGTAATATTCCATTTTACTATGTCTATTGCACATATTATTATTCCGGGTTTAATGTCATATTATATTATTCAGGCATTTTATATTATTCTCGTCGAGAGCTATCTTAAGTCATATATATTTCATATAGATGTTGACATTAGATGTATTTCACTTGTATGAAATCTTCAGCGATATGGAGTGCTGATGATTTGTCCTGTACACGTCATTTCCATACAAAATATGTATAATTCTTTTATACTCGCATAATGAGAACCTTATATAACAAACGATTTTCAGAGCAGCTGATATTGAAAAAGGATTGACTTCTATCTGTTCCTTTAACACTTAACGATGGGTTCTCCAGGGAACAAGGATTGGATTCAAATTAATGTAAGGAATAATACATGAATAGGCCTGATTGTTACGATGGATAGTTGTCAAACCAATGGAAACATTTGTAATGGAAAAATTCTGAATAAATTATAAAAATCCATTATGTAAATTTATTCGTCGATGCAAATATTCCACCTTGACAACCAGATGTAATTCGGGACGCTTCAAGAAATTGACTGCTTGCCACAAGATTCTTAGATATCTGTTTGTAGCAGTGCCGTTAATGGTTGTCTCTCCTCATATAATATAATATAAGAAAGTATAATATAGTAGGATATATTATAATATTATATAGTATAATATAATATAATATAATATAATATAATATAATATAATATAATATAACATAATATAATATATATATATATATATAATGAGTTGACGGATCCACCATATTTATCAATGCAAGGACCAGTTGTAACTCATCGTACTCAATAGGTAATGTAGAATACATTCCCAAAGTATACACATAGTTATTCGCTTCGATACACACACGCAAACGGGGGCCTATAATAGTTCCCGGACTCGAGTTTCGGGCACACTTAATGCAGCAATAGGGTGCACTACACCCTCTGTCTGCATATATTATGCAACACTGCAAAATCGGCGTATGTGGCTTCATTGGCGGGTATCGCATAATCAATAACTAATCCATCGACAGAATTCAACCCCAGTCCATGCCGGCTATGACTTATTGTGACATCGGAGGAGTAAAGTTATTAGCAACTGGAATCTGATACAACGCTGTCCTCCGATCGGCCACCGATTTACAAACTTACCTGGTGGCAGGAGATTAGAGAACAAATATTTCCGCACCAGTCAAAGGCTCTCAGCCAACATGTCTCAAACGCAAATTAATAAAATAGTTAAAAGTTGGTTATTAGAAAGAGCAGTTCCACATTATTGTATAATAGAATGGTAGCATTCGGCTCTAGTCTCCAAGTTCCATGGCGAGAGGAGGCGATAGAAACAATAGTAGTGCCTAGAACCTTTATCGGACATTAAATGGCAGCATCTCCTGCTATTCATTTTATCTCTCACTCACTTATTGAATCGTTTAAGTTGTGAAATAGACTGGCTTACACACGTGTCTCTCGCTAACCTGCACGCTACTCTATATCGCTGTATAATAGATGTTGGGAGTTAATACATATATACATATACGAGTCGAATTACCCGCGTATTGCTGTGTTTCACACATTTTATTTTGTAAGAAAATGATGATTGATTTTAAAACAGTGATATAATTTATGGAGAAAAACTCTGCATTTCAGTGTTACTCCATATAAAAGGTAATGCATGAACAATTTGAAAACCTTATTTTTGGTAATATATCAAATAAAAATTACATTATTAAATATTATTCTGATTTTGTTTCTTGTAAATAATTTTTTACAAAATATCAATGTAAAACGTTTGTGAATAGCTATCGTATCTTGTCATTTACCTATGGTTTAAATTTTATAAAAAATCGAAGGGACGACATTTTCAGCGGGGATTTTAAGGGGAAGAGGTTTGTGTCCCCTGGGACCCCTTTGATTACAATGAAATATACTTATCGAAGTACCATGGGAAATGTAATTTCAGAATATTTATTGTTATGGGGGCTCTATCTCCAAAACCAGAGTATGAGTTCGTGAACCAACAAGCAAACAGACAGCAACTACAACTATATATATATATATATATATATATATATATATATATTGGAGCACCCACTGATGAATTATAGGAGCCCACTTGAATATATATCTATTGATGGTATACAAGCTCCTACATAAATTGGGATAATTTCACCAAAATTGTAGGAATCCTATACTGAAACGAGACGTCCGTCTGGGAAGAGATATATTAGATATGTCTCATTTGAAATAATGCACCCAATTTTCCACGCAATATATTTAGTTAGCACCCCGAATACATAATTGGGAATATAATCACTTATTTCCTAATGTTTGTTGAGTGAGTTGGAATTTGGCCGGAGTATCGCTAAAAAGCTTTCTCCGATATTGTATTTATTTATTTACTCTTGGCGCAGTAGATTTGAAAAAAATTCCTGGTATAAGGTTAGCATTTCTCTGTTTATTTTTTATATATGAATATTGATTGTTCCTTGTACCTCATTCTGTTATTTTGCCCGAGAAAATATCTGTGTGTGTCATCAAATGTTGTACACACATAGATATCTTTTCAATTTCCAATTAAGCTCTTAGCACGTGGCCTGAATTCCTTTCAGAGTTCATTGTCACGCGCATGTATTGTTTTTCTTGGCGGTAATTCACTTCCTCATTTTTTTAATCAGTTCGAGCACTTCTTTAGAACTGCTGGACTGGCAACCTGACAGATACCTTAGGCACATAGAGTGATTATCGCTAAATGCTGATGATGGTTAGATTATCAATATTAGGATTATTGGGGCACCCACTGATGAATTATAGGAGCCCACTTGAATATATATCTATTGATGGTATACAAGCTCCTACATAAATTGGTATAATTTCACCCAAATTGTAGGAATCCTATAATAAAACGAGACGTCCGTCTGGGAAGAGATATATTAGATATGTCTCTTTTGAAATAATACAGCCCATTTTCCATGCAATACTTTTAGTTAGCACACCGAACACATAATTGGGAATATAATCACTTATTTCCTAATGTTTGTTGAGTGAGTTGGAATTTGGCCGGAGTATCGCTAAAAAGCTTTCTCCGACATTGTATTTATTTATTTACTCTTGGCTCAGCAGATTTGAAAAAAATTCCCGTAATAAGGTTAGCATTTCTTTGTTTATTTTTTATATATGAATATTCATTGTTCCTTGTATCTCATTCTGTTATTTTGCCCGAGAAAATATCTGTGTGACATCAAATGTTGTACACACATAGATATTTGTTCAATTTCCAATTCAGTTCTTAGCACGTGGCCTGAATTCCTTTCAGAGTTCATTGTCACGCGCATGTATTGTTTTTTTTGGCGGTAATTCACTTCCTCATTTTTTTAATCAGTTCGAGCACTTCTTTAGAACTGCTGGACTGGCAACCTGACAGATACCTCAGGCACAGAAAGTGATTATCGCTAAATGCTGATGTTGGTTAAATTATCAATATTAGTATTATTGGGGCACCCACTGATGAATTATAGAAGCCAACTTGAATATATATCTATTGATGGTATACAAGCTCCTACATAAATTGGGATAATTTCATCCAAATTGTAGGAATCCTATAATGAAACGAGACGTCCGTCTGGGAAAAGATATATTAAATATGTCTCATTTGAAATAATACAGCCAATTTTCCACGCAATACTTTTAGTTAGCACCCCGAACACATAATTGGGAATAGAATCACTTATATTGAGTGAGTTGGAATTTGGCCGGAGTATCGCTAAAAAGCTTTCTCCGATATTGTATTTATATATATATATATATATATATATATATATATATATATATGTAAATATATATATTTATACAATAAAAGCGAAAATACAGGTAAGCATTGAAAAAATGGATTCTATCTAGGTATTTATGACCGTTTCATTGGTAAGCGCAACCTTATATCGCTATACCGCAAATACCAGCCACTTGATGATAACTGTTATCCACCTCAAAATATTCAAATTAATGAATAAGTTACTTGTAAAAGGTTCTCAATATATACAAAATATTTTTTGCTATCGTATTTACTAGTATAGAGAGAGAGGAAGGGGGAGGAGGATTAGGAAGTAGAGGGACAGACGGAGATGGAGGGAGGAGTAAAGATGGAAGGATTCCACGATCAGTTTTGATTCGTAGACTTGATATCGTCAATTTACTGTGTAGGGAGTTAAAGAGAATTAAATTGTTCATAGTGGGATGAAGGAGATATAAAGAGAGAGAGAGGGGGGGGGGGGGCGATAGAGAGATACATATATATATAAAATAGGGGGAAGAGAAAAAAGAAGAAAATAAAATGGAACAAAGAAAAGGGAGAGAAGAAAAGAAGAAAACGAAGAAAGAAACAAGGAAAGACGGAGGACAGATGGACATAAGTAATGGTTACTGTGGGTAATTAAAGGGGTTAGATTCAATAAGAGGGTAGAAAGCCTAAGTATCTGCAGTTTGTCTTGTGGTAGTTGCAGGTTAAGAGTTCGATTTGCACTTGTAGTGCGAACATTTTTCTTTAAGTCTATGATTGCAATAAATTGATCTTTCGATTTTATTGTTGAATAACTTATACTTCGAACTCAAAATGTGGAACAGTTCAAGGTCACAGAACAGACAGCTTCTCATACCACTACGATATGCAAGCGCGTTCGATACTTTTTTCTACTTCGGGGTGTATTGATGGTTACTTTCCTTCAGTTGCCAGGTCTTGTTCGCAAGGGTAGTTACATAACGATGCTGGGAATGTTTCATTGCGTAACAATGTGTATACCAACGAGCTTTAAATGTATTGCCAGTCGCACTGATGTAATACCATTTCTGGTTGTCTGATTCGACGGTGCATTGGTAAACCATGTTAGACTGCATACATTCATTATGCAATGGGCAGGTTTCGGGTAGGTGGCAATTACAATTCCTGTCAACTGGCATTATTGGTGGGCTGCGATGCCTGTACAAGTGTGTTACGGTTTGTTTGCATTCTAGTCGGTGGTTGTGTATTAGATATTCTGTTGTGTTTGATGGTAATTGTATTGTTATTGTTATAAATGTGTGTTCCGGTGTTGTTGTGTATTTTTTAGCGTTAAGCATCTTAATGTGTGCCTCTATATTTGGTGCAGTGGAGTAAGATAGTCTGATAGATTTAGTGTTAAGGATTTTGCTGTATCTATGTGAATCTGGAAAGTGCTTATTTATATTCTAAAAAATGTAGAGGGAAGGCTGGTACCAATAGAGATGTTAAATATAGGGTTATAACAAATATATATTCTACTGCGTGACCTGTTTGATTTTAATGTTGTATTTCTATTTTCAGTATAATTGGTAGTGCTATGCGTAAATGTGTGTGTGCGTGTGTTTCTGAAGTTTGTGTTATGCCTATTCGTGTGCGCTTTGCGGAGGTTTTCATCTACATACTCTACTCTATCTAGGTGGCCTGCCTTATCTAGTGCGTTATTGTAGTACTCCACGTGTTCCTCGAAGATTTGTCGGTTAAACGAAAGGCGGGAGATCCTAAGGGATACGCTGCGTGGGACGGACTTAATTATGGAGAGTGGGTGGTTCGAATTACAGTTGATGTATGCTATGTTTTCATTATTCTTGTGAAAAGTCCCGTATTTAGTTTACGCGTCGTGTCTAGAAAGTTAACTATTTTACGGCTATATTCATACGATCTGCTAAGGCCTAGTTTACCAAAAGTCTTTCCAATATTCTTGCGCAGCCTTTCTATGCTCTGGTATTTAGGTTCTTAACTAGAAGAAGGGTGTGGCCTCTGTAAATTGCACCGTGAAGGTCGCTAAATTCCTGAGTAAACTATGGGCTATGTACTACCTACTAAATCCGTGACCTGAGCCGAGTCATTAGCCTCCATCGTGATGTGAAAGGTATCTAATTTATCCTTATGTTCCCAATAGGCGTTTACAAATTTAATTATTGTTTTCCTAGCAGCTGATATAATGTTTATCTCGTCGTATGTCAGGTCAGAGTTGGCTTTGGCGAATGCTAAGGCTTTATCTAAGGTATTGGCTGATATAGAGGATTAATAGTCGTTAATGTCAAATTGTATAAACTTAGATACTTTTTTCTTAGCTATACTGTTAAATCATTTAATTGTTTCGGTAGTGTTACCCCATAGTTTAATCACTAGTTTATTCTTCATTTGTGCTATTACTCTGTCTAATATATGTTTACTAATTTTCCCAATGTCTGGTTTGGACGGGCATATAAGTCTAATTGTGGAGTTATAATCAAAGTTTACCTTATGGACCTGTGAGATTAAATGTGGTGGCACATGGCCTAAGTGGCTCCGTTCTATCCGCTATTGCTAGGTATTTGACTATAATGTGTGCCTCGTTGTTGATGTTTATCAGTGCCGTCTCGTTAGTGTTTCTGCATTTTCTATGTAATTCCTTCCGTATGATGCTATTGTATGCATTAATATGCATCGTATATACATTTGAGTCTTTGTTCGCTTTGACAATAATTCCATTGGTAGTTCGCAGCTTTTTTATGAATGTATTAATGTCATTATGGAGTTTATTATGACTCTGCATTTTTAATTTGATATCCATAATCATCTTCAATAAGTCCTGTTCAAATGCATCCAGTTGAGGGTTGGTAGGTGGCTTCTTACATGATTTGAAGCCGCATGTTTCCTTGTCGGTAACTTATTCATTATTTTGAAAATGTGGAGGTGAATGACAGTTATTATCGAGTGGGTACTATTTGCAGTATATCGATATAAGATTGCGATTACCTATGAAACGGTCGTGAATACCTGGATAGAATCCTTTTTTTCGTAATGCTTATCTGTACTTATTATTTAATTGTTTATACTTCAAGATTGAACAGGATTTACTAACCAGATTCTTGCAAACTTGTGGAGTTACCCCTAACCAAACGAACTGGATTCCAATGAGCGATTTTCTGCTTTCCTAACTATATATATATATATATACATATATATGAAGGAATAAACACAGTACCTTTTGTGTTTACAATTACAAGGGTAGTAATGCAACGTTGGTTTGGCGAATATAAACTCGAAATCAAACGGAAATACAAGATAAATTAAAAAGTACTCACAGATTAGCGATGAATCAAAACATATCAAATATGTTTGAAGTTTTGAGTTTCTCAATAAGTATATCCCAATAGGCTTTATCTAGATCCACAATAACCAAATTAAAATATATATGTTTATATATACAGAGGGAAAGAGCCATAGATCATATAATAAGCATGTTATATTTTATATACACCAAATACTTATTCTATAGAACAATATGTACACATGTGGAATCATAATATTTCTTACCTGGAGAGTATTGCTAAAATTCGATCTATGTAATCGATCATCAAATGAGAAAAAAATATCAATCAATATATTCTAACATTGGAGTAAACTATCTTATAAGATTAATTCTCTCTATATATAAACATATCTTTTAATGTGGTTACACAGACACACACACACACACAAACTCACACACACACCCATATATATATATATATATATATATATATATATATATACATTTTGATGAGTATGTGTTGGTTGTTTACCGACACCTCAGTATTGTAAATATGTGGCCTATTTATTTGACAAATTCTAAATATTTGACTTATTTATTTTACTATATATATATATATATATATATATATATATATATATATAGCAAAGATGGCTGTCACTGAAATATATATAGCAGTAATAAACGAAGCTAAATTTTAATCATTTGATTTTATTTAACTTTATTTTACACTACTCCGGAGTAACCAAACCAACCTGCGCACTTCGTCGAGTGCTCCAGTCTGCATACTGATTTGTTAGAATAAAACCAACATAAACTCAAAATCTCTCTCATCTCTCTATCTCTCTCTCTCTCTATATATATATATATCTATATAAATATATATATATATATATATATATATATATATATATATATATATATATATATAACGAAGGAAATGTGGTAAGGACCAGGTGGACCATAACGCACCAAAGTACTCAATACTTGAGGTAGTAGAGTGGGTAATAGGAACCAGTAAGACCCCGACAGCTGAGCTCAAGCCGTTTCGACGGCTAATTCTGGACTAAATGAAAATTTATCCTGGTATTTAAATAGCCGATCTTCTCAAGGGGTAATTCCATATATGGTCAAAGTGATTGTCAAAAATCAGTAGTAATTCTGTGGTTGCAAATTAGTAGTGGAGATGGTGGCTAAACCTGCCAGTAGGAGAAAGAGGGGAGGGGGTGGAGTAGCCCCAATCAAGCGTTTGTAGTGCCAGCTACAGCTGGGCATGAGGTCAAAGAAGATACAGGGGAGGGGGAGGGGGAGGAAGTCGGAACGGTAGGTAGAACAATGGGGGGTAGAAATATATAGGAAAGAAAAAATACGTGTAAAGAAAGACAAATGAGTGTAAAGAAAAAAGTAAAGTAAATTAAATTCTACGACCTAGGTCTCTAGCTAATGTTAGTCTAGAATAAATAAATAAATAAAGAAAGAAAGAAGTAAAGAAAGAAATAAAGAAGTAACGAAATAAGTAAAAGAACTAGGTGGGACGGATTAGGCGAGGGCCCTTTTAAGAGGTATAACTACGTAAATGATACGGTGACGGGTCAACAAAAGGGGCCAAAATACTAAAGAGACTACCACGAAATAAACAATAAAGGTTTCCATCCCGGGCACAATTCCAGCAACCACCCAGTGCCGCAAAGTGAACTAATACGAGATAATAATTCTGAGTCCCGGGAAAAATATATACTAATGCTAACTCTAAAAGATCTAAAACAAGCTACATGAAAGTTCGTACGAAGTAAAGGTAGAATACGGAAGAATAAATTCAGAATCCACCCCGCCCAAAAGAAAAGCGAAGAAAGAAATACTGAAACGAAAAAATAAGGCATAAGTGCCACTAAGAAATATAGAGGGCACAGAGAATAGTGGGAGCGGTCGGAAAAAGGGGACAAGTATCCGGGGTCTAAACCAACTGCTATAAAGGGCGGAGTCCGCCAAATCTATCCTAGACTAGGGGAGGGGGTGGGGGTACTAAGGCTACAAGGGACCAAAGGGCAGCCTCGGGTGGGCGAGAAAAGACGCCGAGAAAGGAGAAGAGCTGGGGTAGAAGGACTAAGGAGAGAGGGGGGAAGGAAGGAAATAAAGGAAGCGATAAAAGAATACAAAGAAGATATTACGTCTTCCTTGGCAAGCAGGGGTTACCCATTGCAAAATCGGCAAGTGGGGTGTTATAGCCCTAGTCTACCCCCCCCCCCCGGGTCATTATGGGGTTTGAGGGCGAGGTAAGTCCTACGCAATCTATGTTTACATGCAGTAACCAGTTCATCTTTCTTGTTTAGGAGTTGGTCCGTCGAAAACAGCATTTGTAAAGTATATATATATATATATATACAGAGAGAGAGAGAGAGAGAGAGAGAGAGAGAGAGAGAGAGAGAGAGAGAGAGAGAGAGAGAGAGAGAGCATGAGATAATTTCTACAGAACGAGAACTGATTCACCAAATCCATATATATATATATATATATATATATATATATATATATATATATATACGTTTGTGTGTGTGTGTTCTCAACAATCGTAGCTTTTAGTTATTATGGAGATTATTTATAAAAATAACAAAATAAGATGCTGAGGTTACATATATCGTGTGCCCACTAGGCATATGTCTGCTCTGCACACAAGCAATAGGACGTGTGTTTTTTCCTGCCAGCGACATATCAAACATATCGAACTCATCTGAGGATGCCGTTCTCATAACAACAACAAATGCATCAAGGACATCTTGATTGCATGGAGAACCGTGGACATAATTGTTTCTACTTTAGGCACAAGGCCAGCAATTACCCAGTGCATCGCTGGTACTTTATTTTATCGACCCCGTAAGGATGAAAGGCAAAGTCAACCGTGGAAATAATGATAATGTATAAACGATATATGTAACCTCATCATCTTATTTTGTTACATATACATGTGTGTGTGTGTGTGGGGGGGGGGGGTGTATACATATATATATATATATCATAAAGATGTCTATATTCTACAAACATATTAAGTATCCTTTCAAACTGTCATGAACCTCCGACACAAGTCAGAAATCTACAGTGTGCTACTACCGGTCAAATAAAGGAAAACAGAAAGGGATGGGAACATAAGTTAGCGTTAATATCATGCCACAGAAAAAAGAAAGAAACAAAGAAAGAAGAGAGAAGAAGGGGGAAATAAGAAGAAGATAAGCCAGGGTTAATGTCAGCTATAAGAAGAAAGACAGAAAGAAAGAGGATCAAGGTCGGTATTACAGTCAGGCCAGGATTGTCGCGAAGAAATTATTTATTCTAAGGGACCCGTATCTTAACAACTACTACCGGTCAAATATAGGCAAACAAAAAGGGGAAGGAAGATAAGTCTGCGGGAGGAAGACAGTAAGAAGGGAGAAGAGAAAGAAGAAAAGGAAGAAGTAGAAAAGTCAGGGTTGACGGCTACAAGAAGAAAGATAGAAAGAAAGAGGAAGAAAGGTCGATATTCATGTCAGACAACAATCAGGCCAGGAGAGGCGCGAACAAATGTTCACACGGAGCAGTATCTTAGCATAGGTAAATATAGTGGGGGTCAGTGTGTTATATTGTGGGAGCATTTATACTAATAAATCTGACGGCCGTATGTAAGTAACAACCTTTTCGCCAAAAGGCTGAACCAAACAGCACCAAATTTGCACCATAAATGCAACTTTTTCCAAGTAGGAAAGTCAGTGATTTTTGTCTATTAAATTTTGTTAAAAGATTAAATACATTATTTAAATATTGACTTCATTAAAATTTTCAAATGTCAACACTTCCGGTTACACGAAATTCCTCTCTCTTTCTTATTCTGTATTTTTAGATAGATAGATAGCTATAACGTCGCGCTCTTATAATATGTCTCTGTATGTCTGCATGTCTGCATTATGAAAACCATTCTCTACATTGTACTTCGCTATCTGTGTGTGTATGTATGTATATAGTGTGGATGTATATATATATATATAGTATATATAGTATCATAAATAATAAATGAAAGACAGTTTAATTTGCACATGTTATTCCTTTATACCTACATATACATACATGTTATTCCTGTATACGTATATATACATACATTTTGTTCCTTTATACGTATATATACATACATTTTATTCCTTTATACTTATATATACATACATAAAAAATGGTATTTACAGTTGTATAAACAAAAAGTAAAATTGTTTCTATGTTGGCACAAGGCCAGCAATTATCCAGTACATTACTGGTACTTTATTATAGGTAATATATATAATACGACATTCCCCTCTCTTTCTTACTCTGTCTATTTAGATAGATACCTAGCTATAACGTCGCTCGCTTATAATATCTGTCTGTATGTCTGCCTGTGTGCATTGACTTCGCTTCTAACCAACTTTTAATTAACTATATATATATATATATATATATATATATATATATATATATATATATAAAATCATATATTCGTGTACATATTTTCAACAGTACAACAGTAATACAATATTATACTACATATTTTCAACATTGATACTATACTCTTCTACATATTTTCAACGGTGATACTTTACTACACAGACGTCTTATCGTATGTTTATCCAAGCGGAGCTAGGTACGTCAGCCGCATATGTATGGATGCTGTAGAACACGTCAATAGTAGCGGGGTGCCAGCCGGACGGGTCAGATAGTATATATATACAATTCATTGTTGATGCTTGTCACAATATATCACATGTAATCAATTCTAGAAGAATGTTAAGCATAAGCATGTATGTGGAATACTCAGCCGATTTCTACACTAAATTGTTTCGACTGCAGTTCAACCATCTATCATTTCGACGCTCAATCGTTTTCCTCACACAAGAATATATATTTAGTAGCCTTACTACATAAAAACAATCTACGTTTACTGCAGACAACTTGGTACATATAGTACGTTTACAATTTTAATCCCAAACAAACAATACATGTTCTCCACCATATTCTGCCTGGCTATTCTTGATAAGTTTCAAGTTTGCACTTTTCAGCATGTATGAGCAAGAACACTTATAAAATGGCCTTTATCTTAGCCACTCATTCACGTTCTTTCTCAACTCTTCTCCACCTCTTCATTGTTGCAGTCTAACAATTACACACATTTTTTATATATATGTACATACACACACACACACACACACACACACACACACACACACACACACACACACACACACACACACATATATATATATATATATATATATATATATATATATATATATATATATATATATGGGAAGAAATACATTCATAATACACATATAAAATAATACGTGTATATGTGTGGTATGTATACGTGTATGTATGTGTATGCGTATGTGTGTATGTGTGTGTGTATGTGTGTGTGCGTGTGTGTGTGCAAACATATATACATATATATATATACATACGTATGTGTGTGTGATGGTCTTCTACTCTCAGCCAGAGCGAGTCACCATATATCTGCACACACACATAGTGACACACACGCACACATAGACTCATACGCACACACACTCATACACGCATACAGACCACTCACACACACGTATATTTTATTATGAATGTATTTCTTCCCACTTTTTTATCATTGAGGTTTCCACTCTTGATCTTGTTCTTTCTTACTATCGATCTTAGTGTGGCGTGTACTACAACATCACAATTCCCAACACTGGATACAAAGCCACAGTCTTAAGTCATTCGCTATTAAAAGGCCAAACTCTACAGTTAGATTAACTCAAAAGATGAATGGGGATAATTGCGCCTTTGATGCAGTTATTGTGCTCTGCTATGTTCTTCTATTCTAGTTTTGTTTTCTCTTTCATTTTCATCCTCAATTCTCCTTCCTCTATTTTCGCTCTCTTTCATTTATCTATTTAATGTTTCTATTTTTTCCAATCCTCGTTTTTCTATTCATTTTAAAACTTTTATTTTTTCATTTATTAATTTCTTCTTACTCATTTTCAATTTTTTTTTTTTAGGTGTATATATATGTTTGGCTTTAAACATGTTTTTTCTTCGTTTATTTGTAATTGTATTATTTCATTTTTTCCTTGTCTTTCTTCACCTTTCTCTTTTAGAAGTAACTTGAATTGTGATTTTCCTGACTTGTCCTTTCCAATCTGACATTAAAACATGCCGACATACACATACATTCCCACACACGCATACCTATGACATACATGCGCGTTCTCTGAAATACACATTAGCACACAGAACACACACACACGTGCAAACACATATCTCGTGTACACCAACTAATGCATTTTCACACATACAAGCACACATACATATATGAGACAAAAACAGACCAAAATCTGGCATCTTGTGTTCGATACAGATACTGAAGTACATGTATACCCTTATACAAGTATACTTCTATATATCATACCTATCCATTTTACAAACCACAGTTTATGTCTCGTAACAGATCAAACATTATCCAACACATATTTACTATACATTCTAAGCGACTTTTAATTTTTCATTTCTTTACTTTTTTAACATTTCTCTTACAGACCAATTACACAAATACCTTCAAACATTGATACGTTATCACATAGCGGAGATATTCATAAATGTATTATTTCGCATAATTTGGGTCTCTATCTTGAAAGTGAATGCACGTGAAACAAAGATTTGATTTCAATCACGCGTACAAACACACTCTCACGTAACTCTCTCCCTATTCCCTATATATATATATATATATATATATATATATATATAATATATATATATATATATATATATATATATATACATATATATATATACACACACACACATACACACATACACACACACACACACACACATATGTATATATATATATATATACATATACATATAATTTCTTAATAGTATTTTAATGTCCTACATATATGCATACATATATGCACGTATACATACATAAAATCGTATATAACTACATACATTCATACGTACATACATTCATACATAAATATCTACAAAAAATAATAACACACACACACTGGTATATACACAAATATATATTGTCCTCTACAAAATGTTAAGTTATTGGTCAAATTATATGAAACAGTCCTGAAGAAGTCATTCCTACAATAAAATGAGTTGAGTGCCATTCAGAGATAGGTCGCTGCAAGAATAACACTGAATCGGCGGGCCGTCACAGAATCAAGGCTATTCTCTGTTTGCGTTTGCTGTTATCATATTATTGATTACCTAATCTTTGCATTATACAACTGATGACTCCACCAAAGTCATGATCTGATGATGTAACTAGACCACATAGATATGTAGTGTTCTATACAGATCATGTTATATAAGGAAAAAGGTTATAAAAGAAAACGCACCTTGTATATATAAATATAGTTATATAAACATCGTATCCCTTAGTTTAGCAAGGACAGAACTAAGCCAAACCACACGGTCGAAAAACAGCGAAAGTACAACTCAATAAGGTGTTTATGAAAAGGTAAAGAGAAACCTCGCTATCACCAACGTTCTGTACATGTTATAAAGTCCCTTCCTTTATCTCTCTCTCTCTCTCTATATATATATATATATATATACAACGTGTGTTTCCTTTTATTATCATTTTCCTTATATACAATGGTGTACGCAGCACGGTAAAAAAGCACCCAGTACTCACTGTATACGAGGTTGGTGTTAGGTAGCTCATCCAGCTGTAGAAATCAAGCGAAAATCAGTTCTGTATGAGCAAGACATGTCATATGTACATACATATACTGCATATGAGAAAATACGGGAATATATTGAATTTAATGCAATACCCTTATTTGAACGCATGTATGTAGCCTTGACGGTCTGAGACATACAGAATGTGATAATACGATAAAATATACATGATATATGTTAATCTGAATAAGACCCATAAAAACGTATTACTACACAAGAAAATAAACTTTCACCAATGCTCACCTATCGAAATATTTTGTTTTCAACAACCATACACACGCATATTTATTCCAACATAACCACTGCGGTGGGGAGACATATACGTTCCGCTAAAAAATAGATTTAAGTACACAATTACATAGAGAGTAAACCAGACTGTGCAGCTATCAACTCATATAAGCGCTTATCAATTGCACCACAAGTCCATCCAGACTCCGACAATTCTGCCATTGTGATCATTGTAATACTATCAATGGAAACGTGAAAACAAAGATGTTGACTTTTTAAATAAGAAGAAAAAATAAATATTCTACCATGCTATGTTGGCGTTAAGCAAACTCTTTTGTGAAGAACAGTTGAATATGTCTTCTTATAATGGCACTCGCGTAATATATTTACAATGTATTTCCTTTTTTACCATTCATCAAATGCGTTTCAATATATTTTATTTGATATAATGTATGTTCACATACACTCACAATTAACGGTAGAATGTTTTACCCACTATACAGTTAAAGGGATTTAGGACGATAAGATATTTTTCTTATGCACTTGTTATGAGTAAATAATCGTTTAAATTAATGCCATGAATGTTAACCTATGTACTCTTGTTTTATCGTAGTAGGTATTCTTACAATTAAATTGATTATATTGAATACTATTATGTATCGATCTTCACATTTAAACGTTTATTTATATTTCATGTCAGCTTTTCTAGAATCCACAGCACACGTTAACATAAGACTCTGCTATTGAGATGAGGCAGGTGTCTAGAAAATGTTACCTATACCAATGATCAATTCGCGGTGAAGGCCATAGAGGAATACACATGACCAGATTCACAAATGTCTCTATGTTCATTGTCAAAACACGGAACTATTATTTTACACATGTAAACGTATCTGGGCAATACATAATTCATGAATACGTTGTTAACTTTGAGGTTTTCAAAACACTAACTTCATTATTGTTCATATCACATCTGAAATGGTAAATAATTGTTTCTACTATTGGCACAAGGCCAGCAAATACCCAGTGCATTACTGGTACTTTATTTTATCGACCCCGTAAGGATGAAAGGCAAGGTTAACCTCGACGGGATTTGAACTCAGAATGGCAAGGGCCGTAATTCTATACGTCAAAGCATGGCGTCCGACCCTCTACCGATACTGCCAATTTACCGCCCTCAATGATAAATAGTATTAGTCAATTGCAGTAATGCAAGATTCCAGTGTCAGTGTGCATAACTGTTAAATAGATTTATACCCGATATTTCACCAACGATTTCACCACAATGGATAAATATATCTTTTGATTACATCGAAAATGTTTGTGCAGGGAAAGCTTTGATGTCAGCTTCACTAGAATAATACATTCTTGATAAACCTGTTTGTCTTTTTCAGAATGAGTTCAATAATTTAGCTAGAGTATCTGTTTACACAATGAAGCTACATTTATGTTTATTAATTCTACTATGTATACTTCAACAACAACCTGTACGTATGAAACAGTGACAGGGATTATTTTAACGAGTACCTCTCCATCAGAAATAAATTAATGGAAATTATTGATATTAACAAAGAGAATTGATAGCATTTCCATAAGAGCTCTCTCAATTAATTCTCAGTTGTTCTCTGATCCTCATCCACTCTTTCACACTACACGCACATACACACACATCATGCACCCCCCACACCCCACACACACATACACACACACACACACACACACACACACACACAAACACACACACACACACACACACACACACACACACATATATATATATATATATATATATATATATATATGCATATATACACATTTATAATATATATATATATGTATATATATATATATATATTGCCATAAAGATTATTGCTGTATTATAACTTCAAATATTACAACAATTTTGGGTACCTGAGATAAGAAATTGCACAGTATATTCGATATGTCTAACTATAAACGCCATAAATCATAAAAATAGGAAGGAAAGGGCAAGGACTATAGGGAAAATGTAACGATTATAGGGAGAGGACAAGGACTATAGGAAACATGCAGAGACTATAGAAAGAAAGCAAGGAGTATAAGAGAAATGTAAAGACTAAGGGGAGTGAGCAAGGACTATAGTGAAAATACAAGGACTATTTGACAGGGGAAGAAAGAGTAGGGAGATTAGATAAGGCGACAGACTCTACAACTAGTATGGGGTAGTGTTTATATACACATATTTCGATCATAATCAAGACACCTAATGTAATATTGAATTATAATTTAAAGTGTATTATTTCATAGAAAGCAGATAATATTTTGAAAATGGTTTTGTAAATAATTATTTTAAATCTCATGGATTTTTTCAATACTGGGGAGAGAGAGATAGAGTAATTAAATATAACAATAGTTACAGAGTTGGGGAGAGAGAGAGGGGAGATGTATATAAAAATAAAGAAAGACAGAAAAGATCGTTAGACAGAAAGACAGGCAGACAAAGAGAGAGAATGAAACCAATATATGCAGAGAAAAAAGAGACATTTGAGTCATAATAAATGTAATCTCAAATTTCGTTTCAATAAAAAAAATAGAAAATTACTGCGCTTGAGAGAGAGAGAGAGTGGGGGGGGGAGGACATAGAGTATATTTAGAACCCCGAGCAACGTCGGGCCATTCTGGTAGTATATATATATATATATATATATATATATATATATATATGTGTGTGTGTGTGTGGGTGTATGTATGCGTGTGTTTGCGTGTGTGTGTGTGTATATAAACATATATGTTATTATATATATATATATATGTATACATATTATATACACACACGCACACATATAAATACATATATTTTTCTTTCTCTTTTTCTTTCCATTTTTCTTTCGTGCCCTTTTGATTGAGAAAAGACCTTGGGCGCACCGCTGATTACTTATATATGTCCTGTATTAAGTGCCGAAACATGTTGTTCTCGGTTTACAGTTGATAAAGGATCCCTTTCCTTCTTTCCTTTCTTCTCTTGTTTCGTCCATACTACCATCTTAAACTTTGTTTACAGTGACCACACAGCTCCTTTCGTTTTATATATATATATATATATATATATATATATATATATATACTATATATATAGAGTTATAAACTCAAACAGTCTTTTACAATTAAATAGCTCAAAGAAAGGGATATTTCTGAGTCGTGTAATACAAATGAATATATGATAGGGATAGACACTAATACAAGTATAAAAGTGTTTGTATTGCAAATGACCAAGTTAGCTAGATTGAAAAATACTAATTAAATTAATACAGTTTGCCTGTCTCGATTTAAAATAATAAATCAAAAATACAAACCTATATTGGCAATAGCCGTGATACCCAGACAAATTTAAATTTCAAATCTTAAATTTGTTTCGCAACAATTAAGTGAAATTTCCTATTCCTGTGCTCTTCTGCAGGTATCCAGAAATTGGTAAGTTTCACTTCAAAATACTTAGGAAGACTGAGAGAAGTGGGTTGTTGAACGCACATGTGACCCGGCGTCTAGCCCGTCCTATACTCGTGCCGCTAGAAATAGCAGCCGGTTTTATGGGACTAAAACATTTAGCTCAACACATGGAGCCGAGAATATTATATATAGTGTTATAAACTCAAACAGTCTTTTACAATTAAATAGCTCAAAGAAAGGGATATTTCTGAGCCATGTAATACAAATGAATATATGATAGGGATAAAAACTAATACAAGTATATAAGTATTTGTATTGCAAATGACCAAGTTAGCTAGATTGAAAATACTAATTAAATTAATACAGTTTGCCTGTCTCGATTTAAAATAATAAATCAATAAAAACAAACCTATATTGGCAATAGCCGTGATATCCGGACACATTTAAATTTCAAATTCTGGATACCTGCAGAAGAGCACAGGAATAGGAATTTTCACTTAATTGTTACGAAACAAATTTAAGATTTGAAATTTAAATTTGTCCGGGTATCACGGCTATTGCCAATATACGTTTATCCCTATCATATATTCATTTGTATATATATATATGTATATATATATATATATATATATATATATATATATATATATATATATATATATGTGTGTGTGTGTGTGTGTGTGTGTGTATGTGTGTATACATATATATGCATGTGTGTGTGTGTGTGCATGTGTATGTGGGTGTGTAGGTGTGGGTGTGTGTGTGTGTGGGTGTGTGTATGTGTGTTTGTGTGTAGTTTCGTTTCTAACAACACCTTATATGAATGCATTTGTTGGATAAGTGAAGACAGGTTAGGCAACTGTGTTGCAATCTATACCACACATTTCTAAGTTCACATTCAATTGAACTAACGCTGTTACTACGTTTGCTGTCAAACATTTCTCGTGGGTAAAGGTGTGTTAAAACTGCGTGTGCATAGGTGTATATAAGAGCAATACGAGGACTATATTAAAAGAAATCTGTAACAATACATTATAGACAATTGATGTTAAGTGCACATACTGGTCAGTTACGGAATTATATTTATGTGAAGGGACGATTTCTATAATCACCCTTTTAATATGTCCATGTTTTACTTAAGTTATCAGAAATATTTTACAAATTTACATATTACTTAGATGTAATTATATTCATTTATTTAAATAGCCCAACCTTGCTTAGCCTATTTTAGATTTAGTTCAATAATAAAATCGACAATTACATTTATTTAAAAATTTCTTATCGATGTTTCAATGAATCGGTATTTAAATATAATTGTTTTATGGAAATCAGTTTAGACATAATATTTTAACGAGATAATTGCGTTATTCAAAATACAAAGACGTTTTCAATCATAAATATAGACAAATTAAAAGAAAAATAAATATGCCAAGGGAGTCCTACTCACATTAATCAATATAACTACGTAATACTGTTCCAATGTAAATAATAGCAGTATAACAAAATATTATAACGTCATGTGTTTTCCCACAATAGTAAAATATTGTGGTAAGCCATTTAAAGATTTTCACGAATGTAATTTACGTGTATTTCTGTTCCCATCCTGCTCGCTAGGATAAATCAGTAATGTATCTCAATGAGAGCAACTCAGCGTGCATGCTATTACAATAAGAACATTGCCAGACATTATTAATCGTCATAGCAAATTAGAGTAGGGTGTCATTAACCTTTATAGAAGATTTTGCAGATAGTTCGTAGAACTTACATGTATAAACAAAATCTATATTTCAATATTTATCGATTTTGTAGTAATTTGAAAGAATAAACTGTTCGAGATAACACAATTGACAACAACATTTTTAAATACATATAGACATCACGTGACATAGTTACTACTTTAAAACTGATAGTGTGTGGTCTTCTAAATGTTTTTAAATAAAAATACGGTAACACCACGTTATATTTATTTTTTTATTTCACAACAATATAAATATTAGATATGCAAAATATACCTATTCTGCTATTAAAATTCGCCATAAATTAGTCTATTTGACAACACCTATATTGAATAATCATAATGGAAACATGCGAATATTTATTGCTCTCATGAAGCGTTCTCATAAACTTGGATCTTCACATTACCCTTCAGGGATAGGCTAAAAGCCCTTATTTTATAGACAACCATGTCACTCTTCTTTCTTGAATTATTATTACTCAGAGTATAATCTACATAGAAAACCCCGCGAACTCGCAGCATCACTATGGAAACGTTTTCTTGAGTCAAACTAAGCCATATGTTAATACCATCCACAACATGGAGTACTCTAACTGGACTACATCTAAGTGGACTGCCTATAACGATAAACTGTTATCCCGTATATATATATATATATATATATATATATATATATATATATATATATATATATATATAAATATATATATATATATATATATATATCTTTAAGTCGTTTGGAAGCCTCGACAATGCAAATGGGTAAATCTCCGGGTAACAAGGTCCGGTGGTGGAGAGAGAGATGTAAGTAGGTGTACGTTGAGATGCGTGGTGTGTATAAGATGTGTGAGATGTGTAGAATGAAGGGAAGATTATAAAGGATAAAATTAAAATAACAACACAAGAGAGAGTTACCTTGGGAGAGATTTGATAGTCCCTATATATTTCGGATTTACATCCATCAACTGGGGTTGTTTTCCGGGGTGGGGGAAAAGGTTGTCTGTCCGACAAGTCCGGAACGCGTCCTTCGCTGTTTGTTGTTTTGAATATTGGAGCGGGAAAACAATTACACGCAAAGACAAAACCCCGTTTATGGTATAAAAGAAGTTGTAGACTAATATTATATTAGGTAATTCATGGAGACGTTCTCTGGCAATGAACGGAAACAACGAAGATAATGGGTCATTATGTGGAGCGGTGACAACAATTGCACGCGAAGACAACACCACGTAAATGGTATAACTAAAGTCGTAGACTAAAATCCTAACTAAGAAACCGAATGATTCTCGGCTTAGGAGTTAAGAATAAAGTAAATAAATTACAGAGCTAATTTGAATTAAATAAATACATACATGCATCCATATACGTACATACACAAGCATACGCGAAAACACTCAGGATGACTCCGGATACATAGCGAGGGGCAGACATTACAATGCCCTATCAGTGCTGTTTAAATCAGCGGCCCTCGCTATAGAACATGCAATGACCCTTTACACACCTGCAAGGTCATAATATAGCTCTCCCACATAGGAAACAAGAACACCTCGTATCTGCATTTCCAGGATCCCACCAGGACTTGACATGGAGGTTCTCCTAAGATGTGTGATTGTTGAGGGGACAGATACCGTCCCCACGAGGGTTACAAATACTGCCAGAAAGTTTAAGATTTTGGCCAAGGATTTACGAAGAGGTTAGTGCTTGTTGTCGAGGATATTGGTGAGGAGGCGCAAAATTGCGCAAATCCGACCAGGTCCATGCACGACAACCTCCACCCAATGCGATGCATCATAGAGAGGGTAGGATGTAAACCTGGTTTCCGTGGGGCTCTGATCAATTTAGATGAATAGAAATCATTCGATACGATCGACCATCGGTACATCGAGGCTGTCCTCAAGACAGCTGGATTCGGCCCCGCCTTCAGAAATTGGATCGCTGCAATGCACAGCCGCATCTGCTCTGTGGTCAAAGTTAATGGCCACCTTTTGGAACCGTTTTAGATCTCCCGATCGGTCCGTGTAGGTTGAACCTCTATTCTCCCTTCAGTACGTATTAACTCTGGAGCACTTACTGCGGAAGCTGGAGCTGTTGCAGAGCATCCAGTTCAAACCGGGACGTGGAAAGGCTATGCCGGCTTATGCCGACGACATCACCTTATTGGTGTCGGATACATCGGAAATCGAGGTGGTCGACGACTTATTGCAGGAATATGGAAGGTTGACGTGGGCAAAGCTTAACCCGGAAAAAATCAGTGGGCTTGCAACTCGCCACCTGGAGAGGAAAGTACATGACGTCCAACAGCGGCGATGGGCGCTGGACGGACGAACCAGTAAAGTTACTCAGGTTTGGTTCGGGCCAGAACTCCAGGTGGATAAGAATTTGGACGAGGTGACCTGCAGGGTAGCCAGTTTCACCCAGAAATGGGCTTCGAGGAAGCTACTACTGAAATGTCGGGCGGAGGTGGCGTACGCGTACATCGTATCCGTCATCTACTACCGCCTGACCATCGTGTCTTGCCCCCGTTGATGCCTCGCCAACTTGGAGCTGCTCCTCTTGAAATTCTTGTGGAGGAGATAGGTTCCGTTGGTGAGGCGGTCCATTTGCTGTCAGCACCCTCTACGTGGGGATTTGGGCATGCCATGTCTAATGATACGCAGACATGCGCAGGTGCTATGGCATCTCCAGATATTCTGCCTAAACGGTGAACAGGTGTGGTCGCTGTTTGTCACACGGGCCTTTCCGAACCTCGTTTCTTTGACTAAGCAGCACTCCTTGGTCAAGAAGAGACTGAGACTGTGTGACTGGCATTTCGAATTGGTCCAAGCACCCACTGCCCTCAACCAGGTGGGAAATTCGGTCAGAGGAACTTCCACTCTCGAGTTCCATAGAGGATTAGTGGTGGGCAAGTGCGACGACGAACTCGGAGAGGTATTGGTTGCCGACGAATTCGAATTAACTAATCTGTTCCGTGGGACTTTAGAGACGGGGACGATGGATAACTTTCAAAATACCTCGCCTGATAAACTATATAAGCACGGAAGTGCTGTCAGACGGACCTGCCCCTTATCTGCGCAGAGCGACGAAACCGTTCTGCATGCACAAGTCCAGTGTCCGTGCATTACTGGAGTTATGTCGAACAGCTGTTGTCGCGTGTAGAACGGATCTTAGCTATTGGCCGCGCCCATAGTGAAGATCGACTCGTCCCCTTCCTTTGGTCAGGAAGAGCATGCAATTTTCCTCTATATGGTGGCAGTAGCCAAAAATGTCTTATGTTGGACCAGGTTGAAATGACTGAAGACAGACACCTTTCTTTTCGGCCACTCTCTCATCAACTTTTTCAAGTTTCACTTACAAAGGAAGGTGCGTGTGGAGAGACAAGTGCTGCCCTCCAGTACATTTGCTGAAAGGTGGGTGAATTAATCAACTCAAGACTCGGTGCCTATCGAACTGGCCGACTCTGTAACTGTACGTTACCATCCCTGATGCACACACACACACACACACACACACACACACACACACACACACACACACACACACACACACACACACACACACACACACACACACACACACACACACACACGCGCGCGCACACACACATATATATATACATATATATATATATATATATAGCTTCGGCAGGAATGTTAAAGGGAAAAATTACTCTATGCTATCAAAAGAGCTGAAATATTACTGCCGTGCGCCTGGCACAGTGAGTCGCCTTGTAATATTGAACAGCAAACCATATATTAGTTTCTTATTAGGATTTTGGTGAAGATTTTAGGCATTTCTCGCAAAAATCTGAGATGATCTATAAGGTTGGCGTTGCTGATTCTACGGGCGAAAGAGATTTAGTCGTAAATTACTAAACATAAATATTAGGTCCTTAGTAAAAATACCTAGAGAATGGCCGTTGCTATTATGCAAGACAAACAGCCCTTCGTCTCGTTGAAATTAATTTGGCATCAGTGACTTTTTATTTAATTTTTGAAGGATAAATAATTCAAACAAATCTCATTCCTGTGCGCTGTCATAAGATTCAGTGAAGTTTTCAAAAGTATCATTTGTATATGATATTTCACTTAGATCAACTCGTGGTTAAATATACTTGTCTCTCTGCTGTGTATAATAACATGCATTTCGTGGTCGTAGTTTAGGCCAAACCGACAGCGGAATTGTAAATATGTTAATCGACATTTGGTTCTAGAATATTACCAAACCAATGTCACAGGCCATTTTATCATTTGTACACATATTTATTTCTCTTAGTATCTTCATTCATACTAATGATAATTATGTTCTGCTGGAGTTAAATAATCTATTTATATAGCTTTTGCTAAATGCCAGTGTATGGACATTTAATGTGAATTATACATTTCATTTGGCTAAGCTTTTACTTACTTTATCTATCGTAAATTAGAAGTAATCTCTATTATTCATTGTTGATATTATTACAGAAGCTTGCTTTAACTTTCTGATACGTGTCAGTGATACTATCTAGTAAGAGCTGGTTATATAAATCATTATCTAATTCCTATAAATGTAGTTTTAACAGAGAATATGAACATAACCCGTGATGATATAATTATATTTACGCTTGGAAATGTTCTATGTTTTTGCCGAAAATGATTCTCTCTAACATATCTGCTTCGATGCGGGCTAAGACTCTAACTCTTGAGGGTTATTTGGAGGGGAATTTATGGTAAAACAATGAGAGCGGGTGATAGCGCTATATAAGAGAGACACACTTTGAACACTAAGATTGCAACAAATAACTAAAGCGTATTAGGGAGTTAAACAACATTTGGGACTTTCTTGAGGTCAAGTTTGTCCCTGTTGTCATATGGGCACTAGGTACAATCTCGAAGAGTTTTCAAGAATGGTTAAAGTACATTAGTCCAGACCCCTTTTTGGAAACTTCAAAATGCATGCCTACGGGGAATAACAGGAACCATGCGACACGTCCTGAACATCTAAGGAAGCATATAGCGGCTTGTTATTCATTTGAATATATGTCCAGTTAAATAACCTGAATGACAGAGACTCAAACAACAACAATAACAACAACAGTAACAACAACAAATGCAACAGCACCAACTACAATAATAATAATAATAATAGTAATAATAATAATAATGATTTCTTTATTAACCACAAGGGTTTACATAAAGTAGACATTAAGGACAGTGCAGGACAATGCAGGACGGTACAAATGGGCATTTCTGCGTGTAAAAAAACAAAAACAGAGGATGTAACAAAAAATAACAATGAAAAATTCCCCAATAGGGGGGAGACTTCGGAGGGACATTTGTGGAGAAAGCCCAGTAAAAAGCCACAATGACCCTGACCACCAAGGCAAGTGCCCTCTCCCAGTTTTCCACCTTTAATTTACAGATATATACTCAGAGTAGGCCCATTCACTCGGGCCATTCTTGCTTCTCTCACCCATCTTTCAACAAAATGCTGGGAAGAGAGCACTTCCCTCTCTACTCTGATTTTCCTTTTCAAATGAAATTTGAAAAAGTCAATCAGAGCATCACCGAAGAGGTAAGTGCTCGTCTTCAGCCCTTTCAAACGTGTCCACCATACTATCTCTTTCGCCATGGCCACCAGGCAGATAAAAACTGCCTGCCCTTCCCGGCTAAAGGAGGAGGGCAGGGCACACCTCACGAGGGACTCAGATGATAGCCGGATCCGTCCTAAACGCGACAGCAGGTGTTCGACATAAACCCACAAGTCAGCAATTTTCGGACACTGGACGAGTGCGTGCAGGACGGTTTCGTCGCCCTGCGCGCATCTCGGACATGCCCGGCTGACGGCACCTCCATGCCTGTAGTGTTTATCCCGAACTGGCAAGGCTCCTCGGTAGCACTGCCAGGCCAGAGATTTCTGGATGTTGTCCATAGGCCCCGGCCGGAAAGTTCTTCCGAAGAGATTGGCTAGTTGATTTTCGTCGACGCCTAGAGTTTCCCCAAGTACGTCGTCGCTCTTACCCTCCACTAATCCTCTATAGAACGCTGAGGTGGAGTTTCCACCGATCACATTGCCCGATTGGTCGAGGGCTGTGAGCGCCTGAAGACATTCCAGTCTCCAGGCGCTCCCTCTCGGTCTTCGCTTGACCCAGGACTGCAGCTCCGTCAAGGAAACGAGCTGGGGAAATACGCGCCTAGCAAACGGCGACCACACCTGATCACCGTCGAGGAAGAGGTGGAGATGTCGTAGCCTGAGCGCGTGCCTGCGCATCATCAGCCACGGCATGCCCAGCCCTCCACGTAGCGGGTGTTGACAACAGATGGACCGCCTGACCATCGGAGCACGTCCCTTCCACAAAAAGCGAAAGAGCAAACGCTCCAGCGCAGTCAGGCGAGGCTTAGGACAAGGTACGACGGTCAGGCGGTAGCAGATGACAGACGCGATGTACGCGTTAGCCACCTCCGCTCGACCTTTCAGGGATAGCTTCCTCTCGGCCCATTTCTGGGTGAGAGAAGCCACCCTGCTCGTCACCTCGTCCCAGTTTTTGTCCGTCTGGAGGTCCGGACCGAACCAGACCCCTAGCAATTTAATCGGTCCGTCCGTCCAGCGTCCGACGACGCTGTTGGACGGCATGGACCTGCCTCTCCAGGTGCCGAGCTGCAGGCCCACTGACTTTTCCTGGTTGATCATTGCTCTTGTCACCGCTTCGTATTCTCTTAGTGTAGTGCCGATCGCCTCGATGTGTTTGGCGTTCGACACCACTACGGTGACATCGTCCGCATATGCTGACACGGATCTTCCGCATCCTAGTTCGCGCGGGACTCCCCTCAACGTCTCCAGTTTGTGCAGTAATGGCTCGAGAGTCAATACGTACAAGAGGGACGAGAGGGGACATCCTTGGCGGACCGAGCGCATGATGTTGAACGGTTCCGACAGGTGACCGTTCACTCTCACCACAGAGCAGATGTCGCTGTGCATGGCAGCGATCCAGCCTCTGAAGACGGGCCCAAAGCCAGCCGCCCTCAGGACTGCCGCTAGGTAACGATGGTCGACCCTATCGAAAGCTTTCGACTGATCTAAATTGATCAAGGACCCAGCCGTGCCAGGTTCCTTAGCTACCCTCTCTATGATGTATCGCATGAGGTGGAGGTTGTCGTGGATGTATCTGTCGGGAATGGCGCATGTCTGCGCCTCTCCCACCAGACCACCAACGACAAGCGCCAACCTCTTTTCTAGCACCTTGGCCAAAATCTTGAACTCTGTGTTTAGCAGAGTTATGGGCCGGAAATTGTCTATGTTATCCCCCTTGTTGGGATCCTTTCTCAGCAGTGCCACCGCTCCTCGGCTCACAGAACTGGGAATTCTCCCGTTCTGTTGCCAGTTGCAGTAGACGTCCGCCAATAATAATAATAATAATAATAATAATAATAATAATAATAATAATAATAATAAGTTACTTATTGATAAGATGGTAATGAGGAATTGCAAGAGGAGACACACTGGTCTTGCCATGGGATGGATAGACTACAAAAAGGCATTTGACATGGTGCCTCATTCTTGGATCACCAAAAGCCTGGAGATCTTCAAGGTGGCAGATAACATCAGACAGTTGTTGGGCAAAAGTGTGAAGTCCTGGAAAACAGAGTTAACATCAACTGGAGAATCCTTGGGAAGCGTGAAGATCAAGAGAGGTATCTTCCAGGGAGATAGTCTGTCCCCTCTGCTGTTTGTCCTTGCCCTGATGCCACTGACCAGTGTACTGAGAAACGTGAGAGCAAGATACAGGTTGTGAAAGGGAGGGCTTACCATCTGGGAAAGGGAGGGCTTACCATCAATCACCTCCTCTTCATGGACGATCTTAAGCTCTTCGGGAAGAGTGAGAAGGAGTTGGATGGGCTTGTTGACACTGTCCGTATTTTCAGCAATGATATATGTATGCAATTTGGTGTTAGTAAGTGTGGAGTCATTGTGATAAAGAGGGGTAAATTGAGAAGAAATAACGGAATCCAGGTACCGACAGGTGAGAGGATAAAGGAAATTGACTCTGAAGAAGGATACAAGTATTTGGGTATTCTGGAGGCTGATGACATCAAGAAAAAAAAAATGAAGGAATTGATAAGAACTGAATACATTCGGAGAGTAAGGAGCGTATTAAAGTCACATTTGAACAGTAGGAATGCCATAAGTGCAGTAAATTCCCGAGCTGTGTCTATTATTAGGTACAGTGTGGGAATTCTGAGATGGAATGTTGCTGAACAAAAAGAAATGGATAGGAAGACTAGGAAGCTATTGACTATCTACAACATGTTCCATAAGAGGAGTGATGTCGATAGACTCTACTTAAGGAGATCTGAAGGTGGAAGAGGTCTTATCAGCATAGAGGACTGTGTTCGGTTTGAAAAAAACAACCTACACAAATACGTGACTGATAGTAAGGAGCCAATGCTCAGAACTGTACTGAATGAGGGGACAATAGACCAGGGGATGTGCAAGGAGGAAATAACATCAAGGAGAAAGAGCAGCCTTCAGGAAAAATCCCTTCATAGTACCTTCTTTGGGAAAACTGAATTTAGAGATCTACAGACATTGAACTGGTTGAAAAGAGGAGACGTTAAAAAAGGCTACGGAACGAATGTTAATGGCTGCGCAGGAGCAGGACCTCAAAACGAAGTGGTTGAAACACCATATTTACAAGGAGGAGGCTAGCCCACTGTGCAGGATATGTGGAGAGAGAAGGGAGACTGTGGCTCACATTGTATCCGAGTCTAAACACCTAGCCCAGACTCACTATAAGAGACGTGATGTGATGGGCAGGGTGATCCACTGGCACCTATGCAAAGTAAACAATTTACCACATTCTGAGAAGTGGTATGAGCATAAGCCAGAGTCGGTGATAGAAAACGATCAGGTGAAGGTGCTGTGGGATTTTAGGATACAGACGGACAAGAAACTGGAACACAATAGGCCTGACCTGGTGGTTGTGGACAATAATAATAATGATAATAAAAATAATAATAATAATAATAATAATGTTTTCTTTATTAACCACAAGGGTTTACATAAAGTAGACATTAAGGACAGTGCAGGACAATGCAGGACGGTACAAATGGGCATTTCTGCGTGTAAAAAACAAAAACAGAGGATGTAACAAAAATAACAATGAAAATAACAATGAAAAATTCCCCAATAGGGGGGAGACTTCGGAGGGACATTTGTGGAGAAAGCCCAGTAAAAAGCCACAATGACCCTGACCACCAAGGCAAGTGCCCTCTCCCAGTTTTCCACCTTTAGTTTACAGATATATACTCAGAGTCGGCCCATTCACTCGGGCCATTCTTGCTTCTCTCACCCATCTTTCAACAAAATGCTGGGAAGAGAGCACTTCCCTCTCTACTCTGATTTTCCTTTTCAAATGAAATTTGAAAAAGTCAATCAGAGCATCACCGAAGGGGTAAGTGCTCGTCTTCAGCCCTTTCAAACGTGTCCACCATACTATCTCTTTCGCCATGGCCACCAGACAGATAAAAACTGCCTGCCCTTCCCGGCTAAAGGAGGAGGGCAGGGCAATCCTCACGATGGACTCAGATGATAGCCGGATCCGTCCCAAACGCGACAGCAGGTGTTCGACATAAACCCACAAGTCAGCAATTTTCGGACACTGGACGAGTGTGTGCAGGACGGTTTCGTCGCCCTGCGCGCATCTCGGACATGCCCGGCTGACGGCACCTCCATGCCTGTAGAGTTTATCCCGAACTGGCAAGGCTCCTCGGTAGCACTGCCAGGCCAGAGATTTCTGGAAGTTGTCCATAGGCCGCGGCCCGAAAGTTCTTCCGAAGAGATTGGCTAGTTGATTTTCGTCGACGCCTAGAGTTTCCCCATGTACGTCGTCGCTCTTACCCTCCACTAATCCTCTATAGAACGCCGAGGTGGAGTTTCCACCGATCACATTGCCCGATTGGTCGAGGCCTGTGAGCGCCTGAAGACATTCCAGTCTCCAGACGCTCCCTCTCGGTCTTCGCTTGACCCAGGACTGCAGCTCCGTCAAGGAAACGAGCAGGGGAAATACGCGCCTAGCAAACGGCGACCACACCTGATCACCGTCGAGGAAGAGGTGGAGATGTCGTAGCCTGAGCGCGTGCCTGCGCATCATCAGCCACGGCATGCCCAGCCCTCCACGTAGCGGGTGTTGACAACAGATGGACCGCCTGACCATCGGAGCACGTCCCTTCCACAAAAAGCGAAAGAGCAAACGCTCCAGCGCAGTCAGGCGAGGCTTAGGACAAGGTACGACGGTCAGGCGGTAGCAGATGACAGACGCGATGTACGCGTTAGCCACCTCCGCTCGACCTTTCAAGGATAGCTTCCTCTCCACCCATTTCTGGGTGAGAGAAGCCACCCTGCTCGTCACCTCGTCCCAGTTTTTGTCCGTCTGGAGGTCCGGACCGAACCAGACCCCTAGCAATTTAACCGATCTGTCCGTCCAGCGTCCGACGACGCTGTTGGACGGCATGGACCTGCCTCTCCAGGTGCCCACTGACTTTTCCTGGTTGATCATTGCTTCTGTCACCGCTTCGTATTCTCTTAGTGTAGTGCCGATCGCCTCGATGTGTTTGGCGTTCGACACCACTACGGTGACATCGTCCGCATATGCTGACACGGATCTTCCGCATCCTAGTTCGCGCGGGACTCCCCTCAACGTCTCCAGTTTGTGCAGTAATGGCTCGAGAGTCAATACGTACAAGAGGGACGAGAGGGGACATCCTTGGCGGACCGAGCGCATGATGTTGAACGGTTCCGACAGGTGACCGTTCACTCTCACCACAGAGCAGATGTCGCTGTGCATGGCAGCGATCCAGCCTCTGAAGACGGGCCCAAAGCCAGCCGCCCTCAGGACTGCCGCTAGGTAACGATGGTCGACCCTATCGAAAGCTTTCGACTGATCTAAATTTATCAAGGACCCACCCGTGCCAGGTTCCCTAGCTACCCTCTCTACGATGTATCGCATGAGGTGGAGGTTGTCGTGGATGGATCTGTCGGGAATGGCGCATGTCTGCGCCTCTCCCACCAGACCACCAACGACAAGCGCCAACCTCTTTTCTAGCACCTTGGCCAAAATCTTAAACTCTGTGTTTAGCAGAGCTATGGGCCGGAAATTGTCTATGTTATCCCCCTTGTTCGGATCCTTTCTCAGCAGTGCCACCGCTCCTGGGCTCACAGAACTGGCAATTCTCCCGTTCTGTTGCCAGTTGCAGTAGACGTCCGCCAAGAGGCCTCCGAACAAGTCTGGCATCTGTACGTAAAGTTCATAGGGCAGACCATCCAAACCAGGCGATTTACCCCTTGTGCAGCCAGTCATTGCCTCCCTTATTTCAGCGGCTGTTATCGGCTTTTCACAACACCTCGCCTCAGTGGCCGAGAGCCGCGGCAGTCCGTCGAGGTAGACACTAAAGTCCATCCCTCTACCCGGCCCCCCGCTGCCCCCGAACAGCTGAGCGAAGTGTCGCTGAAAAGCTTCACACATTTGCCCGGGATCGAGTAGCATGCGCCCGTCGTGGTCCACCAAAGACCGGATCGTGGCTTTGTTGCCACGACGCGCCTCCGCCACTCGGTCCCATTGAACGGCTTTCGTCCCCTCGTGTCTGAGAGCACGCACCCTAGCTCTGACAACGCAGCCTTCGTGCTTTGCATTGAAGAATTGGTCAAGGGCCAATTTCGCCGCAAACACGTCGGTCGCAATGCCTTTGCTAAGCGCCTCGTCTAATTTTCTAACTAATTCTCCCTCTGCTCTATTTTTCTCTATTGCTAAAGACTTACTAAACCTAATCGATTCTATTCTAATCGCTCTTTTCAGAGCAAACCACCACTTGTTGTTGACGATGGCCCCCGTCAACTCCCGCTTAACTAGTTCGCTAATCCGGTCTCTGTAGGCCTTGCGCGCTGGTAAGGACGCGTTTAGCTTCCAGTAGCCGGGTCCTCGTCTATGAAGCCTATCTAAGTCAAGCACACAGATCACGAATTTGTGGTCCGTGTAGCTGACTATCTTGAATTGTGGACAGCCTATGCTGGACCTATCTATTTCCCTACAAAATACTCTATCTAGATATGATCTGGATGACCTTATGCGGTTTGTCCAAGTCCACATTGGCACATTCGGGAAATCCAATCGGTATCTGTCAGACAGTTCAAAACGCCTGAGCAGGTTGGTGAGGCTCTTGCACCCTCCACCCCTTTCCGCTAATCCCACACAGTCCCAGCGTGCATCTAAGATCCCGTTCCAGTCGCCCACTTACACTAAAGAGCGGGACGTTCCAAGAAAGGTCTCCAGACGCCGGAAGAAATCAGGCCGCCCTGCTACTGTCGGGGCATAGACGGCCACTAGCCTGAAAGCTTGCCCGTCTCCGCTGGTCATGTCCAGCACCACCAGCTTACCCTCTGGGTCCAGGAAGATGGCCCGTATGGTGAGATCCAAACCTCTCCGAAAAAGCACAGCAACTCCTCCACCCGATCCAGGACGGCTGGGAGATGCGTACACATCGCAGCCGCCGAAGATCGGTGCGAAGGCCCGTGCTTCGGAGATTCTGGTCTCGCTGATGGCCACTACATCTATGTTTAGTGACCTTAGGTCGTTGAGCAGGTGACCCTGCTTCCATGACGACCCCAAGCCACGGGCATTTATGCTGCCTATTCTGAGTGAGGTCATGTTTAAAATAGAGTGGAAAAGATTGGAAAGACCACTTACCGTACTTTTGGTAGAGGAGGGATGGTTTTTACATCCCTTTTCACTTAATCGTCTGGTGAAGGGACCGTTGAATCGTCCCTTCGGCTGGTCGTCGGCTCTTCTAAGAGAATGTCTGAATATACTCTTCGATTGATGGTTCCTCCTAGGTCCCTGAAATCACCAACTGCGTTGGGGAATTTCGTTTTAATGTTTGTGTATTGTTTCTGTGCTATTTTTAGCAGTCTTATGTTAGTTGGCGTTTTGATTGGTGCTGGTATTATGTAGTCCTGTTGTGAAATGTCTGTGTGTTCAATTATGTAAGTCATTAGTTTCTTGTTGTGTGTATTTATTGCCGTGCATTTATTTTTCTGGTGGTGGGGTGTGGTTCTGCTATTTTCTTGTCGTTGTTGCTGGGTGTGTGTGTTTTGTTGTTGTGTTTGCGATGTTGGTGTTTGTGGTGGTGGTGTTGAAGGTGTTGTTGGCGGTGGGGTTGTCGCCGGTGGTGATGGTGGTGCTAGTGTGGGTGGTGATGGTGTTGGTGGTGTTGCTGCTGTGGGTCTCTTTGCAGTAGACTTTACCCTTTTCTCATTTCTTTCCTCCCTTTTCAAAGGCGACGATGCGCTGCTTCTGCGTTTGTGCCTTCTTACGACCTTTTGCCATCCCTCTCCCACCTCACACTCCATGTCTGATTCTGTGAGGTCGGGGAGGGGTACCAGCTCCACTCTTTCACTTGTTGTTGTTGGTGATGTTTGCACTGGAGTCTCTGTTGCAGCTGCATTTGGTATTGCTGTTGTTGTTGTTGTTAATATTTCCACTGCTGCTGCTGTTTTTGATTTCCGTGGAGTGGGTATGGGTGCCACGGACCTATCGTTCCTGGTTGCCGCTTGTCCTGTTGCTGGTAGCCGTGGAGCCGGATTCGGAAGGAGGGGGGTTTTCTCCTTTCTCAGGGTCTTCTCGTTGCAGAAGGCCCTGAGGTGAGTCTTCGATCCACAGCGAAAGCATTTCGGGCGTTTGCCCTCAACACTTATAGGCAGTTGAGTGCCGTTATCGAAGTCTATCACATCCGGGATAGCTTCGATGCACTCCTGGTTGGTTTGGATTAGCATCTCAATGGAGGAGCCGACCCAATCTTCTCTTACTTTTTTCTGTACTTGCAGTACAGTTGTTTTGTCCTCGATTCCGTCGAGGACAGACGCGGCCAGCCAAGAAGGGGTCATTCCGGGGGGGACGTGGGTCAGTTTGACCCTCACAATTTTTTGCCCGCAGCAGGAGGGCACCAACACCATTTCCTCGCTCCTTAGGGTCACTACTGATTGGGCCTTTGCCTCCTGGGGTGTGGCAAAAAGTACGTCTACGGTGGCATATTTTTTGCCTCGGGTGATGTGCGTTTTCCGCTGCCACACAGACCCCAAGGCTTTTTGTATTTGGGCCTCTGTGGCTCTTTCCACCCTACAGGATTTTGTACTTACTGTACGGTACGTGACCGTACAGTGCTCTTGGGTTTCGAAAAATTTTTCCGCTGCCTTGCAGATTGCTCGGTGTCCGTTCTTTGTCACCATCTTCTTCGCTTCCTCTAATTCCTCATTTGTTATGAGGATTGTTTCCAAGTTTTTCGCAATACCTGCAAATGAGATTGTTTTTTCTCTGCTGTTGTTGTTGTCGTCAGAGCTGCTGGTACTTGTGTTGTTGCTGCAGGTACTACGACTACTGCCTCCGCCGCTGTTGCTGTGGTTGTTGTTGGTGTTGCTGCTGCTAATGCTGTTGTTGTTTATGCTGCTGGTGATGCTGTTGCGGCTGCTACTGTTGTTTTCATTGTCACTGTTGCTGTTGTTATTACGGCTGCTACTGTTGTTTTCATTGTCACTGTTGCTGTTGTTATTACGGCTGCTACTGCTATTATTCCTGACGTCAGACGAATGAACTGGGTTTTCGTACTTCCCGCACACCTGTTTCGTCGCTGTCGTCGTCGTCGTGGAGAAACCTTGCACGCTTTGCACGAGACTTTTCTTTTCTTTCGTCACTTGCGAAAGAGAAGGGAGGGAGAGAGACACATTTAAAGAAGGGAGGGAGAGAGACAATCTTCTCTCTGCTGTAGTGATGATTGAGGAAGAAGAAGACGGAATGAGTGGGAGTGACGTATGAAATTTCTTTTTCGTAGCCATGTTGTTTTTTTGTTTAAAATGAATATTGGGTACAAAACTCCAATAACTGGTTATTTAAGCCAGAAGGGCCAAATAACGGACAGAAAGACCCCTTTCACGAGGAGGAGGGTGTCTTTATCAACAATTTGGTTCAAGTTTTAAACAATTTACAATTGTTTTAACGGTTAAAAATTACTATACCTTACAGAGCCGAGCCTCCGTCAACCATGGCATTCAATAATAATAATAATAATAAAAGTAAAAGATATAAATAGCAAAGGATATAAATAGATTGACTTAGTGACCTGGCCACGGGCCAAACGTCATCAACTATGGCACTGCTGGCTCCCCCATTCCTCACTAACAATATAAAAAGCCTCAGCACCACCACCGACATAGCCAACAACAATAACAGGCAACTTCAGCAAAAAGTATATTATATTATTGTAATGCACTGGGTGATTGCTGGGCTTGTGCCTGGAGTGGAGACAATTATTAATAATTTCATTCTTAAGCCACGCAATGCTCATATTAAGGAATCACTCATGATAATAACAATTTAAAAAAACAACAAAAAAGAAAACCCCGTGACCAAGACATACCGGGATGGCGGCCGGCGGGGAATAGCCGTGTCTCTAGGGGAGGACGACCCTTCTAGTCTAGGTTGACACTCGTTCTAGAAGTGGTAACACGAAATGATTACCCCTTGGCGGATAAGGATAAAACGCAACAAAATAAAGTAAATGTCTAATGATAAAATCTCATACCGGATCGGCCGTCACCCGGGTAAAAAAGGGCCGCGTCCCTCAGAGAGGAACCAGACTGGGGCCGAAAAATCAGCTAATGGTTCAAACCTTCCCATCACTTCAGAGCTGGAGACCTCCCATAACCGGAATACTCCTACTGTTGGCCCTCCATGCTCACCACCTAGAAATCCAAAGAAAAAGAGAGAAAAATGGTCAAGGGAAGATAATAAAGAAGTCCTTGAGGCTTTCTACACTGCCATGTACTACCCATCAAATACATCGAATATAGAACAGACATATATCAACTGGAAAAAGAAACAACCCGAAAACAGAGGCTATATTGAGAGTAACAAACTAGCCAATATACGAAGAAATATTGTAAAAAAAGTTACTAACTGATATAGAAATTGATCAGATCAAGCTATTAACACAAAGTCAGCGAAGGGAAAATGAAACATGTGTCAGTGAAAACGAGGTAAATTGTAACACCTCGAATCCCAGGGTTGTGGCGGAATCACTGGAAACAGAACAAATTAAAGAAAGGATCGAAAAATGGAGGGAGTGCATGCTCAAGATGAAACTCCAAATGAAAATAATGAGATCGTAAATGATAATGAAATGAATGAGAATGAACTTGCCAACTTGAAGGATGAAATTATGATCGAATGGATGAAAATGAAAGAATCTGACATGGTGCAACGAGACACCCTCCCAAAGATCCAGAACTCCAAACAGAACCAAAAGATAATACACAAGACTAACATAATTCTCAAAGACATTATCATCACAAACAAACTAAACATTACTGATTTAAATCATCTCTATTATGCATCGGCTAAAGTCACCACTCTCTTATGTGGAGTAAAGATGAAAAAAACTAAGGAATTCCCACAAGAAATCTACTTGGCAAGAGAACATCAATCGCCAAATAAACCTTCTCCGATCTGACATAGACATGCTGATAGAAATAATCAAGCAAAAAGTGTCGGCCAAAGCTGCTCGTATAAGGCGCTTTGAAAAACGATCTAGATTCTATAAGGACAATAATATGTTCAAAAACAACCAAAGAAACTTCTACAGAAAAATTGGTAAGACAACAATAACTGCTAAATCATACTACCCAAGGAGGAAGTGCAAGAATTCTGGGAAAAGATCTGGGCCGAAGAAAAAGTTCATAACATACATGCCTCATGGATAGACAGACAAATGAAATATACAGCTCACCTTGATGAACAAATATGGGAAAATATAACAGTTGAACAGTTGCGCTTGGCTCTAAGAAAAACCAGCACATGGAAATCCCCAGGAAAAGACACAAGACAAAACTTTTGGATAAATGCCTTCTCAGAGTCTCATGAGCTGTTAGCCCAACTTTACAATGAAATAGTTAAGGAGCCAGAAAAGATACCATCATGAAACAAAACATGGATATAAAGTCTATGACAAAACCATTAATCATTTGTTCTACATGGATGACCTGAAACTATTTGCAAAAAATGATGAACAATTGCCAGGGCTATTATCCACTGTGGAGCAGTTCAGTGATGACATTAAAATGGAGTTTGGACTAGATAAATGCGCCAAAGCAACGTTAACCAGAGGAAAGCTGCTGAAGAGTTCAGACATTAATCTTGATCGGGGGAACGTGATAAGAGAACTTGATCAA
>OZ024742.1:354037362-354042362 GCA_964016885.1 Eledone cirrhosa
TTCCGTTTATCTTTCACCGAAAGTGATTTTTCATTGCATCTCTTCTTTCCATGATATCCGGATTACATTGAGTTCTTCATACGGATTGGACACTACCGTAAACTCTTGGCAGATTTATGTACATATATATATATATATATATATATATATATATATATATATATATATATATATATATTGAGGGGAATGGGATATTATCCATGAACTAAAAAACAATACGGACATTGTAATTAAGGAAGCGGACAAGGGAAGTACTGTTGTCATTATGGAGGCTGAAAAATATAAAGATTCTATGTTCTCTCTCTTACAAAATACTAATTACTATGAAAGAGTAAAAAAACTACCAGCAATCAAAAATAATGACCAAATTAAACACACTGATTTATCGATACCAGGAAGACCTAACTAAAAAGGAACGCGATTATTTAACAAATTTTGAATAAAAAACCAGCAACCTTTACGGACTTCCGAAGATCCACAAATGTAAAATAATCAACGATGCCTGTAAACAATCCACCTCAGCCTGCGTGAACACACAATACCTCACATACCTTAAATTAAGACCAATTGTAGCGGGTCCACAAAGTGAAACACACAGATTGAGCAACTTTATAGACATACTACTGAAACCAATACAGAAACACATACCAAGCCTTGTAAGAGACGATCTGGACCTATTAAGCCACTTCCACAAACATGTCAACAACGACACTATTATTGTGTCTTTCGATGTAGTGAATCTCTACACAACGATCCCACACCAATACGGACTAGAAGCAATAGGATTCTGGCTAGAGAAATATCCCAATGAGATACCTGTCAGAATAGAAAAAAGCTTCATCACCGAGGGATTAAAATTCATCCTACAGAACAACTTTTTTGATTTCGATGGCAATACTTACAAGCAAATATCGGGGACTGCGATGGGTACAAAAGCCGCTCCAACTTATGCCAACTTAGTCATGGCATACTTTGAAGTCCAGATATATGAACAGTCCAAGTCAAAATACGGATTGAACTTCCACAAATATTTATCAGAGAATTGGAAACGCTACTTGGATGATTGCCTCATTCTTTGGTCCCACACACTCGACCAACTGAAGGATTTCAAAAACTTAATAAACGGCATCAATAACCACATCCAATTCATAATGGAATACAGCCAAGATCAACTCCCATTTCTGGACATCTTAATCACAAAAAAAGACACAAATATCGAAACTGACATACACTACAAACCAACAGATTCCAAACAATATCTGCTATTCAACTCCAACCATCCAAAGCACACGAAGACGAACATTCCTTTTAACCTAGCAAGAAGTATTTGCACAATTGTCTCCAATTATGAAACGCGAAATAAAAGACTTCGAGAATTAAAGGAAATTCTACTCGAGGGAGAGTACCCACTATTACTAATAAATACTGGAATAGAAAGGGCTAAAGCAATAGGCATTGATGAATTACGGAAACAAACAAATTCAAGGTACGTCCAATATTCTATCATACATCTCAACACACAACCCAAGAAATGCGGAAGCTTACAACACTATTCACAATAACATCCCACTACTAAAACAAAACCCAAGAATGAAAAAAGCCCTTGAAACACACACAATAATCAAAAGCAAAAGACAACCAAAATCAGTGAAAACGTTACTCACCAATGCCAAATTACCTACCACAAACCCACAACCAAGTATCAAAAAATGTGGTCGCTCTAATTGTGGAACCTGCACTCACCTCATTGAAGGCAACACGTATACATTTAAATCAGGACAAAATTTTACTGTAAAAAATCACTTCACTTGCTCATCAAAAAATCTAGTTTATGCTATTAAATGTAAAGGATGCAATGAAGATTATATAGGACAAACTAAACTCACACTCAGAAACAGAATCACAGTTCATCGCCAACAATTACGAGATCCAACCACGAGACAGATACCACTAAGTGTATATCTAGACATTTGCGCAAGTAATAAGACACCCAAATTCCAAGTCTTCCCATTTTACCTTTGCGCTAACAATACAACAGAACAAATGCGAATAAATAAGGATTAAAATTGCTAATCACTTGAAGTTGTGTCACTCAATTTCAGATACGATATATGCTTAACCAAATCATCGGAAAAACTGTTTAAAAGTATACACAGCGTTTGCAAATTAGATCCAACAAATCCATAATTCAAATTATACCACCTGAGTCTATTATAAAAACCCATTATTATCATTGTTGTTATTATTGTTATTAACTGTCAATGAATCAACATAATAACCTATTATATTGTCTATCTTTCATGTTCTATCTTTTAATTTCTTTCCCTAAATATATTTCATCTCTTACATTAGAACCTATCGTATTATCTTCACTTCTAATATAACTTACAATTTATTAATTTATTAATTTAAATGATACATATATGAATATATGTATTACTTCATATCTTTAAATTTTAGCCACCAACACCACAACTATTTTAACTACCAATACCATCATATATTTATATTTTAACCACCAATACCAAAACTATTTTCAACAATCATATTATGTTCATCTTCTTCGCACACATCAAATTTTATTTATTTATTTGTTATCATTTTCGCTATAACTTATTTATTATTATTCATTTATTATCAATACTTTTATTTTAGCTCTTTATTTTTTTACTTTATCTTTTATACTTTCTTCTTTTTTCTTCTTTCCTTCATTCTTTCTTTCTTTCTTTTTTTCTTTTTTCTCTTTTTTTCTTTTTTCTTATTTTTTATTTTTAATTCTTTATTAATGATGTTGTAATTTGAATTTGCAAACGCTGTGTATAATTTTTCCGACGATTTGGTTAAGCATAGATCGTATTTATCATTGAGTGACACAACTTCAAGTGATTAGCAATTTTAAGACAACTTAACCAATGAAACAATTGTTAATACTGTAAATAAAACCCTTCTTGTACTGTTGACCATGTTATTCTTCACTCTTTCACTATTATTACTCCACGATTAACTCACTTAGGAACTCCCGAGAACCTATATGCTCGCTACCTAAGAAAACCTCTTATTGAGTCAACAAGGCCGTACGCTAAAACTATCCACAAAACTGAGCATGCACAAACTCTAACTGGATTACCTATAACGATAAATTTTTTATCCCTTATATATATATATATGTCGCATCACCAGTCTGAGGTGCAGATCCATACGCAATAAATATTTTTCATATGTAAAGGAAACTTCCTCATTTTTTCTATTATATACATTCTGCTTGTGCATAGAGTGCTTCATTTGGTACCGACACCAGAACATCACCGTACGGCCTACAATATATATATATATATATATATATTTCACGAACAACCCCTCCATTCGGCTTATTAACCCTACGATGTCCGATTTAGTTAGACTTAGTAAAAGGATTTTAGATAGAATTATACCTGAAATTAGAAGTTTGGCCCCTATTGCACTGTGGAACTATTCTTTCGCGGTGATTGATTGGTTCAACGGCATATGCAACAAGGAACATTGCCATTTTATCCAATTCGACATCAATAATTACTACTCTTCCATCACTTCTTCTTAGAGCTATCAATTTCGCTAAAACACTCACAGTGGTTAAGGATTTCGAAGTTGATGTCATCCTCAATGCCCGTAAATCGGTGATTGATTTCGAAGAGTCTATTTGGATTTAAAAATTTAATAGTATCCCATTCGACGTGAATATGGGCACCAGCGATTCTGCATACGTTAATGATCTTATCGGCCTTTTCCTTCTTTTCTTTATCAAGGAAGAATTCCCCAACGTGGGCAGTGGTTTGTACCGAGATGACTATCTTTTGACCAGCAAAACGTGCGGCGCACGTACTTGCGACAGGTTCTGGAAAGAACTCACAGCCTTCTTTAAATGCTTCAACCTTTCAATACAGGTTGAGGCCAACCTCTACGTTGCCTACAATTTGTCGAATGGCTTGCACTACCCGTATAGAAAGCCGAATGTTACGCTTAATTACATAAGTAAGCATTCTAACCTTCCTGAGAGCATAACCAAGAACCTGGTAAGAAACGTTTCTTTGAGGCTTTCCCGTCTATCTACAAACGAGCATATTTTCACCGACCATTCCACATATTACCATGAACCTCTTGCTCGGAGTGGATTTGTTGATAAGGTAGCTTTTAGAGACTATGAGAATAGACCTAGGAAAAATAGATCCCGATGCATTATATGGTACAACCCACCATATGATATGGAGTTGGCCACACCATTATTTCTCTCCCTTATTATGAAGCCCCCCCCCCATTAACACATAAATATAGTACAATATTTAATAGAAATACCATTAAAATGTCTTACTCTACGACTCCTAACCTTGCACATAACATCATAGCTTCAAATTTAGCTAAATTACGTAGCCGTAGGAATACGTGCAGCCCTGTAGCTAGTACTAACTGTAATTGTAGGAATCGGGTTGACTGCCCCCTATCCGGGAAATGCCTCTCTAGTAACATTGTCTACAAATGTAAGGTAGAAAAACCCACGTCCCGTTGGGCCTACATAGGGTTACCAACCAATATATTCAAGCAGCGTCTTTACAATCATACCCATTATTTTCCTTACTCTTTAAGAAGGAATATGAGTCACTTTCAGCTTATATCTGGAGTCTAAAAGTTACACTGGGAGATCCTAGCTGGGGCTAGACGGTATAACGAAAATAAAAGACAATGTGACCTCTGCGCCGCTGAAGCCTGGAAATACTCAAGGCCAAAGACCACATCTTAAACAAAACATCAGAGGCAATTTCGGATTGTAAACATAAATTGCACAAACCTTTCCTGTATTACAGCCCCACATTATACCCTAACGTATATTACGATCTATACGCGGATATTTTACGTCTTGATGTGGTAGCTAAGTATATGTTATGTTTATACCATTACTTATTTGTAAGTATATATTAACTGTATGTTTTGTGAGGGTACGTATACTTTCTCGTACGTGTGTAGGGTGT
>OZ024742.1:354047362-354059862 GCA_964016885.1 Eledone cirrhosa
GGGAGCTTGTTAAGTTTTTCGTCCCAGTGAGTGTCTCTTTCACTACTTATGCTTCATATTCCAAGGGGTATGACACACTATTCTTGGATTTAATTTGGAATTTGGCTGGCACATGGCCAAAGTGAGGATAGGTTTGATCTGTAGTCTGTTGATGATGCTCTCTCTTTCTTGCTTTCTGCACTTCCTGGTTACTCTGCTGGGGCTATGCCGGCAAGGATATAGAGACGGTCTGTAGGTGTAATTTCAGGCAGTCCGTGATGAAGCAGCAGCTAGCTTTGAGTGGGGAATCTAGCTTCTGGATATGGAAAACTCACTTGACTAGTCATCATGCACTAGTCAGCAGCTGAGTAGCAAAGAGCTAGCGCAGTAGACTTCATAGGCTGTGGGTTTTCACCCCAGGTTGTGCCAGTGAACGTGCGAATTATGCTGTTCCTTGCATTCATTTTGCACTTGGCCTTCTCCATATGGATGTTAAAAGATAGATTCCTTTCCAGGGTTACACCTAGATAAACTGGATGCTCACAGTGTTCAAGAGTATTTTCTGACCAGTTAACCTTTAGTTGTCGGTTGTCTTTACACGGTTTCGTAGGTCGAAGGCACACACCTGCATCTTAGATTGATTTGCACGCAGGTAGTTCACTTCATAATAAGTTGTTAGCTCTTCCAGAGCATTAGATAATCTATCTTCTGCAGCTTTGAAATCAGTGTCGTGTGTACAAATGTCATGATCGTCTGCATAGATGAAGTGGTGGGTGTCAGCCCCTTTCGCTTGGTCATTGGTGTGGATCTTAAAGAGTAGTTGTGCAAGTACAATTCATTGTGGACGGCATTCCGGAGTCTTCACCATATTTTATCCCCCCCCCCCTAGCTCAACAAAAAAGTGCTTTTTTTCAAGTATGCTTTGAATCAACTTCTTCAGAGAGGTTTCTCTTGTGGTCTCCAGGATCCTTCTAAGGAGACGTCTGTGGGTGACTGGGACATAAGGAGCTGATAGTTCGATAAACACCACACTAGTTACCATCCCTACCTCATAGCTGGCCTCGCTGTACTAGTTCAACCTCACTAGTTGTCGACATGCCAGCGCGAAAGCCTGTTTGTTCAGGGATGATGGGTCCGTCCACACAGGGGACAATTCTTTTGAGGATCCGGCGTTCGAAGATCTTGTAAATGTGAGTCAAATGTGATATCGATTTGAAGTTCTTCGGAGTATTTCCCAGGTTTCAGCCTTGATATAATATGAGTTGTCTTCAAGATGGTGAGTTTATATGATGTTAAACAATCATTGTAGAGCTGTAGAAGCCATACGTATGCTTTGCTACCTAAGAGATTGCAATTGTTTGGAAACTTGGTTGGCAGTGACGTTTGGGTGTTGAGGGGTTGATTTAGGATCACCGTGTAGGTTGGAAATAATTGTTCATGGTTTGCTGTTGTATTTTGACATGTCCATAAACTCATTAAGAGCATTCCAGGTCTTGCTTCGCTCTTGGACAATGCTTTCCCTGACCGTCTCGCCTTGGGAAGTTGTTTCCTATGTGAAGGGAACTGTTCCAAATATGCTGATATAGTTGGCATAGAATCCTTTAGATTTCTATCTAATTCGAGGTGCGCAAAACGAGTAGGGTGGAGCCCGTTAACTTGGAAACAGGAAAGCACATTTCCAATGATGTTTTCAATAGATAATCCTATCTACTGGTCGCAAATCCAGGCAAAAGTTGCAACGTGAAATAACGCATCGCCGAGTCCGGGAATGGAACTCACAACCTCGCGATTGTGAATCCAGTTCTCTAACCACTCAACCACGAGCCTTCACATGAGCCAAGAAACATTTTAAGAAACAGAAAATAAATTAAATTTGACACAACCACATCCTATAAAACCAAACCTAGGTCCAGATAGATATTGCAATTAACAAGGGAATAATGACAGATTCGTTATGCTATATGCTACAATGAAATATTAAGTAAAATTAACAATGAATTCAGAACTGAACTGAAATAAAAAAAAATACGTATTACAGTCATCATGATAGTTCCTACTGTAACTGAATATTTCAACATATTCACCTGAGATTAAAACACATATATACATCTTACGGCCGATGTTGATAGTCTTCAATTATCTAAAGCAAGTGGACAGGGGAGTTGTCCAAATTGGACCTCTGCATATAAAACAACATACACGTTACAAAGAATAAAACCTATATTTAATAGAAACGAAAACAAACCCATCTATATCATAGGTATTATCTGCTAAGTTAAGACAATCAAGAGTAATTACACTAAGAAAGAATTGGCGCCGAAAACCATTCTAAAGGAAATAACCTATAGAAGCCAGCATGTATAGGTAAAGAAGATATTGAATGAGTCACACAAGAAACACAAAGCCAAAGATTACTTACCAGAAAATGTCTAGGCTTGTCTTTAAAATATAGTTATTCAAACACATCGATTGTATGACCAATATAATGAAGCAATAGGCATTATTTGAGACGGTCCAGTATAGGCAACAAATGTAAACACTCTGTCCTGTCAGAGTAAACTAATAATAACACTGGACATTATTCAACCACTACATTATAAATATATCATATATTCTCTACATAACAAAATAAACACTAAAACAAAATCGGAAACAATGGGGAACCCGCAGAAGAAACGGAACCGATGCAGCAAAAAAGTTCTGAAGTTATACCCACCTGACATTACAAAAGCAATAAAACACAGATCATCTAAACCAATTTGAAAGTATATGATAAATACTGTACCATAATTTTCTTGTGTCTCATAATTTCTTCCAGTCATCTCGCAAATAGAAAAACAAAACGTTCTAAAACCTAACTAAACATATTATGTTTTGTCTGCTTTTATTGCATCTAAAGGGAACTAACTTTATTGTGTTCGCTCAACATCGATTTTAAATGTTTTTATGAATAAGACTATTACGATAGATACCTAAACTTATATATATATATATAAATTGTACACATACATTACTAGAGTATTTTACATATATACCTTGTAGCCAACCTATTTTAGCGGCGTTTATGATATTGCACAGCAAACTATATTTTTACTTACAATATGGTAAATAACACTTTTTTTCTATAAAATAGGTGCTTGAAAACGGGGGCGATTAAATTACTATAAAGCCCTTCTTCATCAAGATGAATCATAACACATTTATCACATTTCTCATATATAAACAAGGGCACCAGTCTACAAAAACCTGAATATTAAATAATGTACCAGCCATGTACTCTGGTCGAAATAATAATAGTTTCTACATTTGGCACAAAGCCAGCAATTGGAAGGGAAGAGAAAAGTCGATTAAATCGATCCAATTGCCTTAATACTGTTTTATCTTATCGACCCCGTAAGGATAAAAGGAAAAGCTAAACTCAACTTGATTTGAACTCAGAACGTAAAAGGCCGCAATTCTATGTCCGACGCTCTACCGATAATGCTAATCCACCGCCATTATGAAAACATTATTGTAATATCTATTCAAGTGTGATAGAACTTGCCCGAGAAACGAAGAAGAAGATGTTTCTATCCATTTCGAACTGTTGCAGTTGACGCCACGAGAATAAGTTTGATTTCTATTCTTATTTTACCGTTTACTATCAGCGATATTATTACTACTCCCTTCCATGAATTTGAGAATTATCATAGCATTTGTTTTGAATGTAGTGTGAGCAAAGCATATACGTTCCTTGTTAAGACATTCGCCTGCTCCTAGGTTATAAGAAACCATGGAGAAATATGCAACCAAAGATATTTTTTTCAGAAATATGTCTTAGAGTAAAACCATGTTTTCCTATGGCTTAGATGGGAACTTTACGTTTTCTCTATTTCGTTGAACGATATTTTAAAAAAGAAAAACCTGATTATCCAGAAATGCTTCACAACAATTCACTTATATATTTCACAAAAAGTTCGCACATGGCATAATATACTACTACTACTACTACTACTACTACTACTACTACTACTACTACTACTACTACTACTACTACTGCTGCTGCTATTCTATCGGCCTCTTTTGTCGGTTTTTCGCAGCATCCTGCATCAGCAAAAGAATATCTTAGTAAGCTGTCGAGGCGGGATCTACATTCCGCTCCCGTCTCCGGCCCCGAACATCCATACAAAGTGCAGGTGAAAAACATACACATTTACTTCGAGAGAAGCAGCACGCGCCAGTCTTTGTCTATCAATGGCATAGTTATGGATTTATTGCCACGCTCTGCCCCTGCCACTCGGGCCCGCCGAATGGGTTTTGGTCTTTCTTTTCTTAGAGCACGTGCCTTAGATACGAAAATGCATCCTTCGTGTTTCACGTTGATGTCGTATGTCATTCTAGCATCTAGAACATCGGCTGCAAGGCCACTCATAGTCGCCTCTTCTAATTTACTTGCTAAGTCTCAGTTATTTGCCACTCGTTAATTCTGAACTAAATGCTAATGATTCTAGTGTAAACGCTCTTTACAGTCAACCCATCAGCTCTTGTTGATAAACGTTACTGTTAATTAGTGCTTAACTGTTGAGAGTCTGGTTTTAATCCCCTTTTTATATACATTGTGGGAAGAAATCTATTGAATATATTTATTTCCCACATCTATACTAGTTAGGCGATATTCATTTATGCTCTGTCCTAAGAAACTTCCATCATTTGCAGCAGGGAATGACCATCATCCAGTTCCAAGGTGGGAAACCCCTCGTCTGGGATGTCACTTGCAGCGACAGATTCTCCAGCCGCAAACTTGTGCAGTCTGCGACTAACCCAGGTATTTCTCAACGTCGGTCGCTCTCCGACAGGTTCGCGGTCGTGCCCTTGGCAGTGGAGACTTCTGGCGTCCATGGCTACCTCTCTATTCACTTCCATAGGCGCTGAGGTGGCCAGACGCCGATGTGAGCCTCGCGAGTTGAAATGACTCTTCCAGCGCATCTCTCATACCATCCTCCAGGGAAACGCCGTGACCATCCTGTCCGCCGGGGCTGTGGGGAGGCCAGCAGGTGGTACACCATTTGCTCACTATACGGTTTAATAGGCAAAGTTATAAACTATTGTTTCTAACGGGCGTAAGTTGGTGTTACAGATCTGTCGTTTTCCGTTTTCACCAGATGTATTAGTGATGTGATAGAGAGGAGGTAATTCTGGTTATTTTGTTGTTTTCGGTGTTTTTGACGACGTCATATTACCCGAATGCCGAGGATGGCTCTGAACATTAATCAGTATATACTGAGGATGAAAAACTCAGAGCTGTATGGGAGCCTCCCAAAAGTCAGCTCAAAAGTGACACAGAGGAGACTGAGGTTAGCTGGACATGGTCACCGACATCCAGAGTTGACATTGCATTCAGTGCTCCTATGGGAGCCCCTACATGTACACCCTGGAAGGGGAAGACCCAGGTTAACGTATGTTGATTCCCTAAGGACAGACACTGGTCTTTTGGAGACCCAGGACATGGCAGCGATAATGAGCGACAGAGACCGCTGGAGAGAACTCGTCCATGGATCTCGGGAATTTTACCCGCCCTAGATAGATATTACCCGAACAAGTATGAACGAAAATCAGCTCTATAATGACATGTTCCTGATATTGTCACATGAACGTTATTAACAATCAGATATAGATATTGTCACCGATATACACGTGTTTGTCACACGTATTTCCACGTAGAGAAAATTGTGGAATCAATATATAGGAAACGGTAACTCAGCAGAAATATTCTGCAAGGAACTGTAGAATAATTGGAATGTATCGATAAGCAATTAAGCTAGTTATTTCTGCAGCCAAGAAAACTTTCTTTAAAGTTTGTAAAAACGGGAATCTGGCTACAAATACACAGATGTATGATTATATCTACAACACAGAATGAATCATATTTAACTGGTTATGTCTAAAAACATCTGACTGATGACATGACAATCAGTCAATCATATTGGTGGCCTCCCCACAGCCCCGGTGGACAGAATGGAGAAGGCGTTTCCCCGGAGAACGGCAAGCCACTCTAGCTCGCGAGGCTCACACCTGCGGCTGACCTGCAGAATAATAATAATAATAATAATAATAATAATAATAATAATAATAATAATAATAATAATAATAATAATAATAATAGGAAGAAGACGCACGAGGTGACGGAGGTCATGAAATCGCTCCCGTAAGTTTTGAATTTTTAACATATTTAAATCATTTGTGAAATAACAACTCTTAGTACAAATGCTACGTAAAGCACCCGGCTTGAGCCCCACAAAAATTCGGACCCAAAATATATTGTTATAAGGCTCAAATATTCAAATATTCAACTTTGTATTGTACACTGTATATCCAAAAAAAAATGGCTATAAATGGAAGAAGAAGAACCCCCCCCCCCCCCCTCCTCTCCTCTGGCTACACTATATAGGACAGCTAAACTCACCAACACCAGAAACTAGATACACCACCCACCCCATCATCTGTGTACACTAAACACAACAGCATTTTCACCTTCACCGCCACCGCTCACTACGGCCATCATTACCACCACTATCCCATCACCGCCGCCACCACCCCTTGACTCATTCACTGCTGCTGCCACCGCTACAGCACCATCACTACAGTAATACGGCTCAAATATTCAAATATTCAACTTTGTATTGTACACTGTATATCCAAAAAAAAATAAAATGGCTATAAATGGAAGAAGAAGAACCCCCCCCCCCCCTCCTCTCCTCTGGCTACACTATATAGGACAGCGAAACTCACCAACACCAGAAACTAGATACACCACCCACCCCATCATCTGTGTACACTAAACACAACAGCATTTTCACCTTCACCGCCACCGCTCACTACGGCCATCATTACCACCACTATCCCATCACCGCCGCCACCACCCCCTGACTCCTTCACTGCTGCTGCCACCGCTACAGCACCATCACTACAGTAATACGGTCGCATCACCGCCACCACTGCCTCGGTATCGACATCACCACCACCACTGTCTCAGTATCGCCAACGCCGCCAGTCTCTGCTGGCTACCACTTCCACATTATAGAATTCCTACTACTAACAAAGAGGAAGGCATCAAAATATATAGATAGACTCAAAAGAAAAAAGAAAAAACAAACAACAAAAGCAGCACAGCAACAACAGTAAAAAACGAGAAAAACAGAGAAAAACAAAAACAAAAAAAGAAACCCCAAAAACGTAAAGAAAATAAGAATGAAGAGAGAAGCAGGCGGACGGACAGAGAAGAGGGGGGAAGAAGTAAAACTTAAAAAACAAAAACTAAGTCAGACATTCGAATACTACATTACAATGAAACTTATGCTTATTCATTTTTGGGGCCCTTTCTGCCCGTGTGTTTGTTTGTTTATGTGTGTCCGTATACAGCGTGGTGATAATGCCACACAAGGGCCAAGTGGGATGGCGGATCCACAGATGGCTATGTAAACATACATTCGCCAATCCTCGATAAGAGTGTTTAAATATCGAACATAAACAGTTCGAATAACGGTGAAATGGAGACTAGAACGTCATGTGACAGACTCTCACCCAACAGGTGCCCCCTGGCTCAGCAGCAGGAACCTGACTGTCAACCAAATACTGCTGATGTTGGAGGAAGAAGAAGAAGGAAAGGGGCCAGAACCAACTGGACGAAAGAATTGAATAGAACTGTTATGCAATGCTACCTGAAAAGTAACCCCAAGGATAGGGGCTACAGGAGACGGATGCATAACATCTGGAACGAGATTGGTTTATTTAAATTAGATGAACAAAAATTGGCCGGGCAGGCTCGGGTAATAAGAACTAATGGGTGGATAAGCGAGCTGGAACTGGAGGAACTGAGCAGAGAGAATGGCTTGGAGATGGCGGGTGTAGTATGCCAGACAAGCGAGCCGGCGGGAAATGAAGGTGAGGAGGTCCTGAGAACGGAGGAACCACCCGAAGCAGACAATGATCTGAATACTGAGATAAATAATACCTGGAACAGAGATACGGCCACTGAGGAGATGAATGCTGACGGGCTAGGACAAGATTCGGTTGACATCCTAAATTTAGTGGTAGATGAGTTGAACAATGATAGTGGGAGACCTATGAACCTAAGATTTGTAGACAGGAAAAAGTTAAAAGAAACAACAGCTAAGGTAAACAAAGTAATCCCATACCTTGAGGCGAGGAGTCTTCACCAGTGCAACAATATCCTCAAAGCAACAGCAAATACGGTGAGGAAACTACTTGGTATAAAAGCGAGAGGAAACAGCAGACAAGAAAGAGCAGAGCCGTGGTGGAAGAAGCGACTGAGTGGGCAAATCGGGGAAATGAGAAATGACATAGGAAAGCTTGAGTCACTACTGAATGGGACACTAAAAAACATAGGCACTAAAAATAGACTGGAAATAAAATACAAAACTAGGAGTAAAAAGCTAAATATTATCATAGAGGAATTGAAGCAACGCATTGTAGTAAAGAGTGCCAAAATCAGGCGATACGAGAACAGAGTCAGTCAGTATAAACAGAACCGCATGTTCGACAACAACCAGAAGATGCTGTTTGGACAGCTTGAGGGGAAAGAAAGAGGCAACGACTTGATCCCTGGGGCGGAACAAGCTAAAACATTCTGGAGAGGAATATGGGAGCAGGATGTTAGACACAATGCCCAGGCAGGGTGGATTGAGACAGTACAGAGGGAGATCGGTGAGCAGGCACAGCAACAGACTGATTTGAGTATCACAGTTGAAACTCTTAAGGGACAAGCCAACAAACTAACCAACTGGAAATCACCAGGCCCAGATGGTGTGCAGGGGTATTGGATTAAACATTTAACATCCCTCCACCCGAAGCTGACGGCCATGTTCAATGACTGCTTGGTGTCGGGTGAGGTGCCAGAGTGGTTGACAAAAGGTACCACAGTTCTGATAATGAAAGAAAGAATCAAGGGTAATGATGTTACCAACTATAGACCTATCACATGTCTGCCCGTAATGTGGAAACTGTTGACGAGCATTGTGTCTGAGGAAATCTACCATCACCTCCACACAAACAACTTGTTGCCGGACGAACAGAAAGGATGCCGAAAGAAGTCACGTGGTACAAAGGACCAGTTGCTTATTGATAAGATGGTAATGGGGAATTGCAGGAGGAGACACACTGATCTTGCCATGGGATGGATAGACTACAGAAAGGCATTTGACATGGTGCCTCATTCCTGGATCACCAAAAGCCTGGAGATCTTCAGGGTGGCAGATAACATCAGACAGTTGCTGGGCAGGAGTATGGGGTCCTGGGAGACAGAGTTGACATCAACTGGAGTATCCTTGGGAAGCGTGAAGATCAAGAGAGGTATCTTCCAGGGAGATAGCCTGTCCCCTCTGTTGTTTGTCCTTGCCCTGATGCCCTTGACCATTATGCTGCGAAAAGTGAGAGCAGGATACAAGTTGGGAAGGGGAGAGCTTACCATCAATCACCTCCTCTTCATGGACGATCTTAAGCTCTTCGGGAAAAGTGAGAAGGAGTTGGATGTGCTTGTTGACACTGTCCCTATTTTCAGCAGTGATATATGTATGCAGTTTGGTATTGGTAAATGTGGAGTCATTGTGATGAGGAGGGGTAGGTTGAGCAGAAGTAACGGGATCCAGATACCAACAGGTGAGATGATAAAGGAAATTGACTCTGAGGAAGGATACAAGTATTTGGGCGTTCTGGAGGCTGATGGCATAAAGAACAAAAAAATGAAGGAATTGTTAAGAACTGAATACATTCGGAGAGTAAGGAGCGTATTGAAGTCACATCTGAACAGCAGAAATGCCATAAGCGCAGTAAATTCCCGAGCTGTGTCTATTATTAGGTACAGTGCGGGAATTCTGAGATGGAATGTTGCTGAACAAAAAGAAATGGATAGGAAGACTAGGAAGCTATTGACTATCTACAACATGTTCCACAAGAGGAGTGATGTCGATAGACTCTACCTAAGGAGATCTGAGGGTGGAAGAGGTCTTATCAGCATAGAGGACTGTGTTCAGATGGAGAAAAACAACCTATACAAATACGTGACCTATAGTAAGGAGCCAATGCTCAGAGCTGTACTGAAGGAGGGGACAGTAGGCCAGGGGATACCCAAGGAGGAAATAACATCAAGGAGGAAGAGCAGCCTTAAGGGAAAATCCCTTCATAGTACCTTCTTTGAGAAAACTGAATTTAGAGATCCACAGACATGGAACTGGTTGAGAAGAGGAGACCTCAAAAAGGCTACAGAAGGAATGCTAATGGCTGCGCAGGAGCAGGCCCTCAAAACGAAGTGGTTGAAGCACCATATCTACAAGGAGGAGGCTAGCCCACTGTGCAGGATCTGTGGAGAAGGAGAGAGGAGACTGTGGCTCACATTGTGTCCGAGTGTAAACACCTAGCCCAGACCCACTATAAGGGCTGGAGACACGATGTGATGGGCAGGGTGATCCACTGGCACCTGTGCAAAGTAAACAATCTACCACATTCTGAGAAATGGTATGAGCATAGGCCAGAGGCGGTGATGGAGAACAGTCAGGTGAAGGTGCTGTGGGATTTTAGGATACAGACGGACAAAAAACTGGAACACAATAGACCTGACCTGGTGGTTGTGGACAAAGAAAAAAGATCGTGCCTGATTGTGGATGTGGCCTGCCCGTTCGACACGAGAGTGCAAGAGAAGGAGAGGGAGAAAATTAACCGATACCAGGACCTAAAGTGGGAGGTGAAAAGGATTTGGAACTGCCATGAAGTCAAAGTGATCCCGATTGTCATAGGCGCACTGGGGACTATCTCCAAAGGTTTCCAGGGATGGTTAAAGAAAATCGGCCCCTTCACGCTTTTTGGAACGCTTCAAAAGGCATGCTTGCTTGGAACGGCAAGAACCCTCCGATACGTCCTGAATATCTGAGGCTGCAGGTAGTGGCTTGATATTCAATCCAACGGACTTTCCAGTTAACCAACATCAATGACTGAGATTCAAGGAATAACAATAACAATAATAATAATAATAATAATAATAATAATAATAATAATAATAATAAGGAGAAGAAGAAGAAGAAGAAGAAGAAGAAGAAGAAGAAGAAGAAGAAGAAGAAGAAGAAGAAGAAGAAGAAGAAGAAGAAATAGTAACTTTCAATATCATATCTTATTGAGGTTAAAATATTCAGTTCTTTGATCTAGTGAGAGAAAATAACGACACATTGTCCTCTTATGTACAATTATTGGACTGTTATAAAACATTCATAATGCACCAACTTGCCAAGATATGTGTCGTTATGTCAGTTATATACAATTACGTATACTTAATAGATAAATATATGTTTATGTATTAGGACATTCAAACCCATTAGTAAAACACAGCACACAAGACACCCAAATGCTGTGTCTGGTAATCTAGTGAAATCCCAGTTTAAAATTAAACGAATATTCGTAATAACTGCAATGTTTTAAGTAGAAGTTGATCATTTGCTTTCAAGACATTCACTGTATGTTTGAATCAGTAACAAAACAATATGTTAAAACAGAATTGACTCATATACAAATGGTATAAGAGGTCAATCAGCAATGTCTTTTATATGGGCTGATTCACGTCATACGCTGCATATAATAAACAATAGAACAATTGCCACATAGAGTAAATGAATTAACTACAGTCATTGATCTGAGACCCGGGTGAGGAAAATGCGCATAAACAACTCTGAAGCGAAGGAAATTAATTAACAACAATATTATCATGATAACAAAAGAGATAAAAGAGTTACACCAAACACAAAACTACAAATACTTAGTAATCAATGAACTTAGACGGACTATAGTAACCGCACTTGAAAGGAATATTATAGACACATTATATTAATACTTACACCAGAGCTCAATAGAAAAAAGGTATTAGGCGTCAATAATCTGAATGTAACAGTAATAATTTATAGTTATAATATTCTCAAATGGACGATAAACGAATTAGCAAGACGAAGGAGAATAAATAAGAAACTAAATATGCTATTTAGAATACACAAAACAGCAGAGAGGCATAACAATAACACTTCTGATACAAATTTAGGGACACAAGGACTCAATGCAAATCGAAGTCTATTGTAATGTTCGTGTGGAAGATTACAGATACATTTAATAAGGAAACAATGAGAAAATAACTGAAAATAGAGATAATTGAGAAGATGGAAAGTTATTCCCCTATAGTTTGCATATATACATATATATATATATATATATATATATATATATATATATATATATATATATATATATATATATATATATATATATATATCATGAATAATTCAAAAAAACATTTTGCGGCAAATTCATTGTATTCTTATTGAGTATAATTCTTGAATCGACAACCGGGGCCAGGACATCAGCACGCATATATATATATATATATATATATATATATATATATATATACAAAAGTTCTATTTAAAGTTGTTGGGATACAACAAGAAAATATTGTTATAACTGATATAAAGCACTCGACAAATTGTTGGAGT
>OZ024742.1:354064862-354122362 GCA_964016885.1 Eledone cirrhosa
TAACAGTCCTTTTAAGGCCTATTCTCGGATCCGATCAGAAGTAGTAACCAGGCCGACTAATCACGTCGCTACACACACACACACACAGATATCTATCTAACGCGGGTAAAATTCTCGAGATCCATGGACGAGTTCTCTCCAGCTGTCTCTGTCCTTCATTATCGCTGCCATGTCCTGCGTCTCCAACAGACCAGTGTCTGTCCTTAGGGCATCAACATACGTTAACCTTGGTCTTCCTCTTCTAGTGTATATATATATATAATTAGAAAGTGAACAACACAAAATATAACTACTCCATTACCAAAGGTTTCTGGTTCCCAGACAATAATAATAAACGTCTGCATCGGTCATCAGACAGAGATATTATGGATAGAAAATATGAAATGAGATATAGAATCTGTTAAAAATTGGAAGTGAGGCTGGAAATATAACGGGAAATGTACATAAGAAAAAATATATTAAAAAAAGTGTAAGAAAATAATATAGAAAAATATGTAGCAATATATAAAAAAGCATATGTGTTATATATATATATATATATATTGTATACAACAGAGAAGGGTGGGGGATTGGCAGTATCGGTAGAGGGTTGGACGCCATGCTTTGCAGCATAGTTACGTCCCTTTATAGTCTGAGTTCAAATCCAGCCGAGGTTAACGTTGCCTTACGGGGTCGATAAAATAAAGTACCAGTAATACACTGGATTAATTGCTGGCCTTGTGCCAAAAGTAGAAACAATTATATATATATATATATAACAAAGAGTATGTGGTAAGAAACCAGGTGGACCGGACCATAACGCACCCGAGTACTGTGTACTTAGGGTTGTAGAGTGGGTAATATGAAAATTGTCAGGACCCCGATGGCTGAGCTCCGGCCGTTTCGATCCAGTTTTCTGCGTCCACAGATTGATTTTTTTTTTATTTCAGAAGATCCCGTGAATGGTGAAAGCAGCGATTCTTTGCTAGAGTTTAATATGTTATTTTAATATATATATATATATATATATATATATATATATATGTATATATAGGTAGAGAGAGAGAGAGAGAGAGAGAGAGAGATGACAGATTATTAATTTTTTCAACACGCTTACGCGCATGTGTGTGCGTATATGTATGTACATACGCATGTATTTATATGTATGTGTATACAACTATAATCCCACAAACAAAGAACAACTTACAAAAATACGCACTCTCGGAAGAACATTCACCCAAATACACATACTTTCACACAAACACATACATACATTCACACAAACACCATGCGCATTTACACAAACACACACATACACATACATTCATGTCAGCAACGTTCGATAAATTGGAAATGGGAGGGTAAAATTAAGTATAACTTGATATTTATTTATTAACAACACAGTTTAGCTCTTTAAATTTAACTTCATTTGTTGTTACATGTTTATTTACAGTTGCATAAATATATCAAACTATGCTTACAGAACGAAAATACAAACAAATATAATACATACAAAGTAAAGGGAAAGAAAAAAAAGAAAGAGTAAAAGCACACAAGCACGTAATACACAAATCAAGGATCACATACAACAAAAAGGCAAGCTAAAGGGGTGGACAAACGAGCCGGTAGCAGTACAAAAGTTAGTAATATACCGAGGAGCATTGAGAAACCTCTAATAATATTTGTGGCAAGCCTGCATACTGGCAGCGTTACCTCTTGTTATGGCGCGGCTGAGATGCTGGAACACTCAAATGCCCTCACGAACTATATCAGTTACATCTGTTAGGCGAGCCGCCAGTGAAGATAAGAACCTCGCGGTCAGTAGCCCGACACCCCAAACGTCTCGAACGCCACATGCTGGATAAAATAATTAGCTGACAGAACACGGTATTTTAGGGTTTTGTTCCATTCACCCTTACCGCTACATCCAGGATCTAGGAAGAAGCAATAGGGTCTTGAACTGTGACGTCCCAGGTAAGACAACTGCCTCTTGACCAGGAGCACAGAGTAAGACCGTCAAGTATTTTCCCATCAATTCAGGACAGCTCAGACGATTCCAAAATTGCCCGAGCCAAATCTCTTAAATGGTAATAGGAAGGTTTGTGTATGTGCACGCGCGTGAGTTTGTCGGCGTTCTTAAATTGGAGACCTGTGTGTGTGTTTCACCGTTTTTAATTTAGAGACATATATATATATATATATCCCTTTCCTTTTACACTCACATATATTCACACAAACACACACGCATATTGTGTGACGAACGGATGGACATAGGTACGTCAAATGTATATACATGTGAATGGAGTTCTACTGAAGCAGGTAGAGAAGTTGAAGTATCTCGGGGCACTATTCAAAAGTGATGCAAGGCAGGAGGTTGAATTAAGTGCACGAATTGGAAAAGCTGATGCAGTAATGCGCCAGCTCCAGCATTCAGTAATCAGAAGAAGGGAGGTAGGTGTAAAAGCTAAACTCTCTGTCTTCCCCGTCTTCCTGCCAATTCTTACCCAGGACCATGTATCTTGGGTAATTACAGAAAGATTACATTTGCATACAAGCGGCAGAAATGGGGTCCCTCCGAAGAGACCAGAGAGTCACTCCTGGTAGAGATGTTACTTCTCCGGATTGAGAGAGTGTAGCTCCGATACTATAGGCATGTGTTTAGAATTTCTCAATAAAGAATCGTTTGACAGATTTTACAGGCAAAACCATTCGTGAAGAGTCCCAGATGGAGATCTTGAGCAACATATTTGGATAACAACCATGAACTTGGCTGGTCTCGCTTTTGGTATCCAGCTCCATCAGCCAGAGATGGTTGCTTCTGACAGACTCACCGGAAGGAGTGTTTGAGAAGAAATCTACCCCCACGACTCTCTCAGATATATGTGGGCAAAAAAGAAGATATTGTCAATTTACTTTTTAATTTACACATATCAATATGCATATATATTTGCATACAATACCATTATGCACAATACATATGCTAGCGGGAAACCTCCGTAAGGTCCGTTTTTTTGCTAGTAATAATAATAATTGTTTCTACATTTGGCACAAGGCCATCAATTACACAGTAAATTACTGGTACTTTACTTTATCGACCCCGTAAGGATGAAAGGCAAAGTTAACCTAAACGGGATTTGAACTAAGACCGTAAATGGACGTAACTATGCTAGAAAGCATGGCGTCCAACCCTCTACCGATACTGCCAATTCACCGCCCTAGTAATAATAATAATGAGATTCACATGCGACTAGGATATAGGTTTTGTTATTTGGAAGCTCGACAGTGCGTGTTTGGTGAAAATGCCATGGTAATATAAGCGTAGGTGGAGGAGGGGAAAGAACACAGGGAAGCTAGATAAAAGAGTGAGTATGATAGAAAATAACCTCAATTTTTAATACTTTTGAATGTTCCATCCATTACCAAGGGGGAGAGAAATCTGAGAAATGCCGTAAAGGCGACAACTGATCGTTAAATATGCATTTGTGGTCTTATGTATGTTCGTTTATGTGTGTTGCAAATATCATAGAGATATGTTGGCTAATATTTTCAAGAAATATAGCTGGCGAGAAAACATGGAAATTAATAAATCTGAAGGAATCCATTCAAAATAATATAACAGCACACATGTGGTCGTTCTATGAAAAAATGAAACTAATACAAGCAATAAATCTTGTAAAATAAATAGGTTGGTAATTGGTAATGTTTCAAATGTTGGTTTGGTAGTGCTAAAAGTAAACAAAAAAATCGCCGAACTATTAAAATAACAATACGAGAAATATAGAAAATAATAATCGTTTAATTTTGAAATGATATTAGTGTAAAAAGAGAAGAAAGACGAAATCTCTACTCATACTATCTTAGATTAAATTGAAATAGAGCCAACACGAATATCAAGAAAACCATAACATAGCTGGATTAAATGCTAAGATATATGATGCTGTTTATACCAGTATTTATACACCACCTACTCCACCCACAGTACAATATTTCAAGACTCTAATAGCAGCCAGATACAGAGTAGTCAACATAAAACAAGCACATTAAAATACGTAAAGAATATAAGTGATGGCATAGCTGTATGGTTAAGGTGGTCACGTTGCAATCCCGTGGTTTTGAGTTCACTTCCACTGCGTAGCACTTTCGACAAGTGTCTTCTACTCTAACCTACAGAAGCAAGATATATACTTAAGTCAATTTAGTTGGATAAAGACTTGTCAATCGACTTATTTAAATGTAAAATGTTATTAACTGACAGTTACTTACTTATATAGGTCTGGAGGATGAGAAATAAAGGATAGGACTAAGGATGGCGGAACAGTAAATAGATATATGGAAAAGCATGTATCATCTGACTGATTAAATGACAAGTCAGTCAATCATAATGGTGGGTCCCCACAGCCCCAGCGGACAGAATGGAGAAGGCGTTTCCCCGGAGGACGGCAAGGGAGACGCGCTAGAAAAGCTACTCCAACTCGCGGGGCCCACACAAGCGGCTGGCTAGGGAGGTAAAACAAATATATATGATAATATTTATTCCGTTATTCTAATAATAGAAATGGTGGCTTTATATTTATGGACGTATCAAGAAGTTTGGTATATGCCAGAGAGGCGGCGTTTCTGTTACGATTTAATAAGTCATAACATCAACAGCAATATTGAACAGGTTCTGGTTGTTCTCATTGATATTGCTGTTATTTATTCCTTGTTGCATTACGTGTTTTGTTTTGGGCAAGTGCATACGTTGCTTCTCTTCTGAATATATAATTTATATTACTGAAACCTATATTTGTTATGGTTTCACTTTTTCCTTATTGATTCTTCAAGGATTGTTGATAAATTATGTGCATTCATATTAGGAAATAGCTGCCTGACGAAATATAGACAGAGGGACAAATCAATAAAACAATAAAAACATAGAGGTATGCTCATTGAGATATTTCAATGGCCTATGCTTGGTAAACCGTAGAATCATAGAAACACAAACAATCCGCTACACATCAAATGCAATGACAACTTAAAATAACGGTTCGGCTGTAGCCCTCACGTGCCACAAATAAAATCAAAATGATAAAATTATTAAAAAAAAGCTTTCTATTCTATATGCATATTTTACCCAACAGCGTAGCCCTAGAAACACCCACAACAGAAAGCACATGTGAATTATCAGAAAAGTTTGTCACATTCTGATTTTAAGCCCAACCACAATAAACTGTCGGCCATAAGAAAATACATTTCAAACAAAACAATATCAGAAATTGATATAGGCAACGTACATGACGAAAACAACGGGACCTACAAATGCAGACAACATAGAGTAAATCACATTAGTAGGCAAACCATATATTTAACGAATATTACGCTCAATACAATAGGAATAACAATACCAAGAGGAAGCAGTTCATAACCGTGGCACACACAGTAGTGTTCGTAATATAATGAAGAAGAACAACAAATATGACTAACGTAACAACAACAACTAATAATAACAATAATAATAATAATAATAATAATAATAATAATAGCTTTTTGGAACGCTTCAAAAGGCATGCTTGCTAGGAACAGCAAGAACCCTCCGATACGTCCTGAATATCTGAGGCTGCAGGTAGTGGCTTGATATTAATCTCAACAAACTTTCCAGTTAACTAACATCAATGTCTGAGACTCAAAGAGTAATAATAATAATAATATTAATAATGCTTTCTTTATTAACCACAAGGTTTTACACAAAGTAGACATTAAGGACTGTACATGACAATACAGGACGGTACAAAAGGGCATTTCTGTGTGTAAAAAAAACAAGAAACAGTGGATGTAATAATAGAACATTGAAAACATTTCCCCAATAGGGGGGAAGACCTCCGAGGGTCATTCGTGGAGAAAGCCCATTAAAAGCCACTGTGACCCTGACCACCAGGGCAAGTGCCCTCTCCCAGTTTTCCACCTTTAATTAACAGACACTTACTCAGAGTAGGCCCATTCATTCGGGCCATTCTTGCCTCTCTCACCCATCTTTCAACAAAATGCTGGGAAGAGAGCACTTAATAAGGGACGAAAACGCACATGGTGGATATATATCGTCATGGAATCGCTCCCGTAAATTTTCCCCCACTACCTCTTGCTAAGACATGCATCGTAGTGTCCCCATTAAAAGAGGAAGGCATCAAAAGATATAAATAGACTGATTTGATGCCCCTGTCAAAAAATCAAAAAACCAAAAATAAAAATAAAAACAGCACAGCAACAACGAAAAACGTAAAGAAAAGAAAAATGAAAAGAAAAACAAAGACAGACAGAGAAGCGAAAAAAAAAAAAAAAAACTAAGTCAGACTTTCAAACATTACATTACAATGAAACTTATGCTTATTCTTTTTTTGGCGGTTTTTAACCTATTTGTTTGTTTGTTTATTTATGTTCGTCTACAGCGTGATAGTGCCACACTAAAATCACCGGTGGTTATGTAACCATACATTCACCAATCCTCGATAAGAGTGTTTAAATGTCGAACCTAAACAGTTCGAATAACGGTGAAGTGGAGACTGGAATGTCATGTGACAGACTCTCACCCAGCAGGTGCTCCCTGGCTCAGCAGAAGGCACCTGGCTGTCAACCTAATACTGCTGGTGTCGGTGGAAGAATAAGAAGGAAAGAGACCAGAACCAACTGGACGAAAGAATTGAATAGAACCGTTATGCAATGTTACCTGAAGAGTAACCCCAAGGAGAAAGGCTATAGGAAACGGATGCATAACATCTGGAACGAGATTGGTCTGTTTAAATTAGATGAACAAAAATTAGCCGGGCAGGCTCGGGTAATAAGAACTAATGGGTGGATAAGCGAGCTGGAACTGGAGGAACTGAGCAGGGAGATTAGCTTGGAAATGGAGAGTGGAATATGCCAGGCAAACGAACCAGTGGGAAATGAAGGTGAAGAGGTTGAGAAAACGGAGGAACCATCCGAAGAAGACAATAATCTGAATGCTGAAATAAATACTACCTGGAACAAAGATACGGCCATTGAGGAGATGAATGCTGACGGGCTAGGACACGATTTGGTTGATATCCTAAACTTAGTGGTAAATGAATTGAACAATGATAGTGGGAAACCTATGAACCTAAGATTTGTAGACAGGAAAAGGTTGAAAGAAACAACAGCTAAGGTAAACAAAGTCATCCCATACCTTGAGGCGAGGAGCCTTCACCAGTGCAACAATATCCTCAAAGCAACAGCAAATGCGGTGAGGAAATTACTTGGCATAAAAGCGAGAGGAAACAACAAACAAGAGAGATCAGAACCTTGGTAGAAGAGACGACTGAATGGTCAAATCAGGGAAATGAGAACTGACATTGGAAAGCTTGAGTCCCTACTGAATGGGACACTAAAAAATATAGACACTAAAAATAGACTGGAAATAAAGTACAGAACTAGGAGGAAAAAGCTAAATATTATCATAGAGGAACTGAAGCTACGCATTGTAGCAAAGAGTGCAAAAATTAGGCGATACGAGAGCAGAGTCAGTCAGTATAGACAGAACCGCATGTTTGACAACAACTAGAAGATGCTGTTTGGACAGCTTGAAGGGAAAGAAAGAGGCAATGATTTGATCCCTAAGGCGGAACAAACTAAGACATTCTGGAGAGGAATATGGGAGCATGATGTTAAACATAATGACCAGGCAGTGTGAATTGAGACATACAATAGGAGATTAGTGAACAGGCACACCAACAAACTTATTTGAGTATCACAGTTGAAACTCTTAAGAGGCAGGCCAAAAAGCTAACCAACTGGAAATCACCAGGCCCAGATGTGATTAAAAATATAACATCCCTCCACCCGAAACTGACAACCATGTTCAATGACTGCTTGATGTCAGGTGAGGTACTAGAGTGGTTGACAACAAGTACCACAGTTCTGGTAATGAAGACCTAATCAAGGGTAATGATGTTACCAACTATAGACCTATCACATGCCTGTCCATAATGTGGAAACTGTTGACAAGCATTGTCTGTGGAAATCTACCATCACCTCCAAACAAACAACTTGTTACCGTACGAACAGAAAGGATGCTGAAAGAAGTCCCTTGGTACAAAAGACCAGTTACTTATTGATAAGATGGTAATGAGTAATTGCAAGAGGAGACACACTGGTCTTGACATGGGATGGATAAACTACAAAAAGGCATTTGACATGGTGCCTAATTCTTGGATCACCAAAAGCCTCGAGATATTCAAGATGGCAGATAACATCAGACAGTTGTTGGTCAAAAGTATGAAGTCCTGGAAAACAGAGTTAACATCAACTGGAGAATCCTCGGGAAGCGTGAAGATCAAAAGAGGTATCTTCCAGGGAGATAGTCTGTCCCCTCTGTTGTTTGTCCTTGCCCCGATGCCCCTGACCAGTGTACTGCGAAAAGTGAGAGCAGGATACAGGTTGGGAAAGGGAGGGCTTACCATCAATCACCTCCTCTTCATGGACGATCTTAAGCTCTTCGGGAAGAGTGAGAAGGAGTTGGATGTGCTTGTTGACACTGTCCGTATTTTCAGCAGTGATATATGTATGCAGTTTGGTATTAGTAAGTGTGGAGTCATTGTGATGAGGAGGGGTAGGTTGAGCAGAAGTAACGGAATCCAGGTACCGACAGGTGAGATGATAAAGGAAATTAACTCTGAAGAAGGATACAAGTATTTGGGTATTCTGGAGGCTGATGACATCAAGAACAAAAAAACGAAGGAATTGATAAGATTTGAATACATTCGGAGAGTAAGGAGCGTATTAAAATCACATCTGAACAGTAGGAATGCCATAAGTGTAGTAAATTCTCGAGCTGTGTCTATTATTAGGTACAGTGCGGGAATTCTGAGATGGAATGTTGCTGAACAAAAAGAAATGCATAGGAAGGCTAGGAAGCTATTGGCTATCTACAACATGTTCCACAAGAGGAGTGATGTCGATATACTCTACTTAAGGAGATCTGAAGGTGGAAGAGGTCTTATCAGCATAGATGACTGTGTTCAGATGGAGAAAAACAACCTACACAAATACGTGTCCGATAGTAAGGAGCCAATCCTCAGAATTGTACTGAAAGAGAGGACAATAGACCAGGGGTTGTCCAAGGAGGAAATAACAACAAGTGAAAGAGCAGCCTTCATGAAAAATCCCTTCATAATACCTTCTTTGAGAAAACTGAATTCAGAGATCCACAAACATGGAACTGGTTCAAAAGAGGAGAGCTTAAAAAGGCTTCAGAAGGAATGCTAATGGCTGCGCAAGATCAGGCCCTCAAAACGAAGTGGTTGAAACACCATATTTACAAGGAGGAGGCTAGTGCACTGTGCGGGATCTGTGGAGAGAGAGGAGAATGTGGCTCACATTGTATCCGAGTGTAAACACCTAGCCCAGACTCACTATAAAGGCTGAAGACATGATATGAAGGGCAGGGGGATGCACTGACTCCTACGGTAAGTAAACAATTTACCACATTCTGAGAAGTGGTGTGAGCATAACCCAGAGTCGGATATACTGCGAAAAGTGAGAGCAGGATACAAGTTGGGAAAGGGAGAGCTTACCATCAATCACCTGCTCTTCATGTACGATCTTAAGCTCTTTCGGAAGAGTGAGAAGGATTTGGACGTGCTAGTTGACACTGTCCGTAGTTTCAGCAATGATATACGTATGCAATTTGGTATTAGTAAGTGTGGAGTCCTTGTGATGAAGAGGGTAAATTGAGCAGAAGCAACGGAATCCAGGTACCAACAGGTGAGATGATAAAGGAAATGGATACCGAAGAATGATACAAGTATTTGGGTATTCTGGAGGCAGATGACATCAAGAACAAAAAAATGAAGGAACTGATAATATCTGAATACATTCGGAGAGTAAGGAGCGTATTAAAGTCACATCTGAAAAGTAGGAATGCCATAAGTGCAGTAAATTCCCGAGCTGTGTCTATTATTAGGTACAGTGTGGGAATTCTGAGATGGAATGTTGCTAAACAAAAAGAAATGGATAGGAAGACTAGGAAGCTATTGACTATCTACATGTTCCACAAGAGGAGTGATGTCGATAGACTCTACTTAACTAGATCTGAAGGTGGAAGAGGTCTTATCAGCATAGTTGACTGTGTTCAGATGGAGAAAAACAACCTACACAAATACGTGACTGATAGTAAGGAGCCAATGCTCCGAATTGTACTGAAGGGGAGGACCAGGGGATGTCCAAGGAGGAAATGTCGAAAAGGAGGAAGAGCAACCTTCATGAAAAATCCCTTCATAATGCCTTCTTTGAGAAAAATGAATTTAGGGATCCACAGACATGGAACTGGTTGAAAAGAGGAGACGTTAAAAAAGGCTACAGAAGGAATGCTTATGGCTGCGCAAAAGCAGGCCCTCAAATCGAAGTAGCTGAAGCACCATTTTTTACAAGGAGGAGGCTAACCCACTGAGTAGGATCTGTGGAGAGAGAGAGAGGAGACTGTGGCTGACATTGTATCCGAGTGTAAACACCTAGCCCAGACTCACTTAAAGGCTGGAGACTGATGTGATGGGCAGGGTGATCCACTGGCATCTATGGAAAGTAAACAATTTATCACATTCTGAGAAGTGGTAAGAGCATAAGCCAGAGTAGGTGATAGAAAACGATCAGGTGAACGCGCTATGGGATTTTAGGATACAGACGGACAAGAAACTGGAACACAATAGACCTGACCTGGTGGTTTTCGACAAGGACAAGAGATCGCGCCTGATTGTGGATGTAGCTTGCCCATTCGACATGAGATTGCAAGAGAAGGAGAGGGAGAAAATTAACCGATACCAAGACTTAAAGTGGGAGGTAAAAAAGGATTTGGAACTGCCATGAAGTCAAAGTTGTTCCGATTGTCATAGGCGCACTAGGTACTACCTCAAAGGTTTTCCAAGGATGGTTAAAGAAAATTTGTCCGCCGCGCTTTTTGGAACACTTCAAAAGGCATGCTTGCTGGGAACAGCAAGAACCCTCCGATACGTCCTGAATATCTGAGGCTGCAGGTAGTGGCTTGATATTCGTGTCAATATACTTTCCAGTTAAATAACATCAATCACTGAGACTCAAAGAACAATAATAATAATAATAAAATATTTGAAATAAATCAAACACCATTGACGAAACAATATGAATCGAGCACCATCGGCAAAACAATAATAATCGAACACCATCGACAAAACAATAATAAAAACACTAATAAAACGAAGTGGAAACATAATGGACGAATACCAAAGAAATTTACAAAAGATAAATCATCCTTATAACATAATTGTCTTTATTAAAATTACGGACCACATGTGTCAATAAAAAAACTGAATATCAGCCGATCCACTACTCAGAATTTATAAATCAAAACAAAAAGAAAAACGATATATGTAAGTAACAAATTCTATTGATTATATTACACACACATGTATTATAAACACAACGAAAAATGTACACAAAACAAATATGCAGATATACAGACGTTCGCTCTTTGAACTTAATGAAAATACTATTTGAAGAAAAGATCAGTCGTAGATCTGACGATACGAGTTGCTTATTTCGAGGAGTAAGTTTTGTTTAATTTGGTATTCCCTAACACGAAAATTCGACAAATTATTTCACTACTTACCTCTACAAATAATATGACACTAGTTGTGAGAACTGCATAAATACTTTTTTTTATATATTTACCCATTACAATCGCTGTTTACATGTTGCAGTATCGGTAGAGTGTCGGACGCCATTCTTTGACGCATAGAATTACGGCTCATGTCCTTCTGAGTTCAAATCCCGCTGAGGTTAACTTTGCCTTTCATCCTTACGGGGTCGATAAAATAAAGTACAAATAATGCACTGGATAATTGCTGGCCTTGTGCCAAAAGTAGAAATAATTATTTGAAGAACAGAAACACATAGATCAGAAAACACACTGTTTATTTCGGGGGATACGTTCTGTTTAATCAAAAATCCGACTAATTATTATGCAATCATCTCTGTGGCTGAAGATGTGAAAGGAGCATATATATTTTTTTATATTTCCCCAATACAATTTTTCTTTTTTTATATGTTGGTCGATTGTGGCTAAATTTCAGATTTTGAAAGGAAAATGGACAGTTGAAATATCACATTTCTCTCCCACCACCACATTCACAACCACTTCCTCACACATTCACACCAGTAAATACCCAATCTGTTTTTAGACTATTGTCACTGACTGCTACCGACCTAACTTGTCAGTGTCTAATTTGTGGGTATATATATGTGTGTATATACATACTTGTGTATAAGTGTGCACGTGTGAATGTATATTTATGTATGTGTTTGAAGCCTACATAAAGGACAAAATAAAGGGGAGAAAAAGAATACTAGCACCCCATTTACACCTCAAACTCAATATAGACAGAAAATAACATCGGAAAAGCAATTCCTATAAGCTACAATGTCACCGTACCCACTACCACTCCCTGCACCCCCACCCCCATCATTAATCTCGCTGCCACCACCACCAACACTAATCACACCACAATAACAGTTGAACAAAATCTCGTACACCTCTTACAGCTGCAACCATAACACACTCACCTCAATCAACAACAGCAATGACCATAAATATACTGTTATATTAGTAAGAATGATCTCAGTGCCAGCCAGCAAATGCTGTATCCAAAGAGACGGGCAACTTTCCATATACCTCCAATACCATGTGTAACGCAAGCATGTACTGCGAGATGAATCAATACAAATGAATACACAACACCAAATCGCTTTTCCTATGGTTAATCAGGAAGCGCGTCCCTCAGAGAGGTGCCAACCTGAGATAAAAAAAACTCCTCCTCTGGCACAAACTCTTCTCCAATTATGGGCCTGGATGGTGACTTGATCGGGGATTGCCTCAACTCGAGCCCTGCAGATCCACCACCCAAACCCCCTCAAAAAGAAAAACCCTAAAATTATGAAATTGTCCCGACAAGAGTATAAAGAAGTAATATATGCATATTACTATGCATTAGATAAGACATCACATGACAGACACGCTTTAAACTCCTCCAAAATCTGGAAAACTCGGAATCAAGCTAACAGAAGTGATAGGGATAGAAATAAGTTGGCAAATGTAAGGAGGTTTATCTTCAGAAATAATAGACTCACAGACACAGAACTAACTGCAATCAAGCAGGCTGTGGATAATGACATAAATATAAATGATGAAAGAACTGAAGGTTTGTAGATATGAGCAGCCCTATTGAACCCTTTGCAAATAGCCAGGAGAGGGACTTAGAAACGGTAATTGAAAACCAAACATCTGCTGAAGAACACAGGGAGACTATGAAGGAATTCAAGCACAAAAATACTGAATGAGCTTGCAGTAGTAAGACATTCTAGTATAAATGATAGAGAACCACTTCAAAAAATTACAAATACCATCCAAAATAGAAACCAAATAGTGATTGGTAACTCTGTGACAAAACAAATCATAGAATAACTAGAACCTGTTCTTACTGAGTTAAATGAAATCATTTATGCATCAGATTAACGTAATGAGAGGAGAAATATCTTTATTGTCTTTAACCGCTGGAAATGATAGAAGATCCAAGAAGGTAAGAAAGCTAAAGAGAAAATATGGACTGTCTTCTAGAGAAGCAATAGTTTCAACAAAAGAATCTCTGAAACAAAAAGTAAAAGTAAAAGCCCAACGAATTCGTAGATTCGAGAAGCGAAACAACTCTACAGGCAAAATAAGTTGTTCCCATCCAAGCCAAGTCATTTTATAGAGAAGTAGGGAAGAAAAAAATAATTATTGAAGACCTTAGAAGAAGTCCATAGAAGAAGTTGAAACCTTCTGGAGTAAGATTTGGAGTGATGAGAAGACATATAATGCTAATGTAGATTGGATTAGTCGCCTGGAAAAATCCTACACAAATTTAGAAGAACATACGTGGGGTGACATCTCTATAGCGGACTTAAGGACAGCACTCAATAAATCTCATAAATGGAAATCTCCTGGTAGAGACGGGGTGCCAAATTTCTGGCTTTCCTCACATCCGTGCACTCACAATATATTGGTCAAGCTGTTTAATGGAATTAAGAAACATCCAAAAAATACAACTGATTGGATAGCAAGTGGCATTAACTAGCTTCTTCCAAAGAACAACGAAACCAAAGATCCAAAAAACTATCGGCCCATAACCTTCTTGTACACCACTTATAAACTATTAAACTCTATTCTCATGGAAAGCCATACATGTTTTTGGAGGAGAACAATATTTTCCCCATTGAACAAAAAGGGTACCGACAAGGTTAATATGGTTGCAAAGATCAACTTTTGATTAATCGTATTATCCTTGAGAACTGCCACAATGAACACAGACATATCAGTTCAGCATGGATCGATTATAAAAAAGCCTTTGACAGCATACCGCACTCATGGATTCTGAAATCACTGGTCATCTTCAAAATCTCACCTGTGGTCTCAAACTTCCTGAAACAGAATATGTCAATATGGAACACAAATCTCCAATTGTCTCATTCCACTGGCAAGTGTTGACAGCAGATGGACTGCCTGACCACCGGAGTTCGTCCGTTCCACAAAAGGCGAAAGAGCAAACACTCCAACGCAGTCAGGCGGGGCTTAGGACAAGGTACGACGGACAGGCGGTAGTAGATGGAGGACGCGATATACGCGGTAGCCACCTCCGCTTGACCTTTCAGGGATAGCTTCCTCTCCGCCCATTTCTGGGTAAGAGAACCCACCCTGCTCGTCACGTCGTCTCAGTTTTTGTTCGTCTGGAGGTCCGGACGGAACCAAACCCCTAGCAACTTAACCGGTCCGTCCGTCCAGCGCCCGACGACGCTGTTGGACGGCATGGACCTGCCTCTCGAGGTGCCGAGCTGCAGGACCACTGACTTATCCTGGTTAATCATTGCTCCTGTCACCGCTTCGTATTTTTTAGTGTAGTGCCGATCGCCTCGATGTGTTTGGCATTCGTCACCATTACGGTGACATCGTCCGCATATGCTGACACGGATCACCCGCATCCTAGTTCGCGCGGGATCCCCCTCAACGTCTCCAGTTTGTGCAGTAATGGCTTGAGAGTCAATATGTACAAGAGGGACGAGAGGGGACATACTTGGCGGACCGAGCGCATGATGTTGAACGGTCCCGGAAGGTGACCGTTCAGTCTCACCACAGAGCGGATGTCGCTGTGAATGGCAGCGATCCAGCCTCTTAAGACGGGCCCAAAACCAGCCGCCCTCAGGACTGCCGCTAGGTAACGATGGTCGATCCTATCGAAAGATTTCGACTGATCTAAATTGATCAAGGACCCACCCGTGTCAGGTTCCCTAGCTACACTCTCTACGATGTATGGCATGAAGTGGAGGTTGTCGTGGATGGATCTGATGGGAATGGCACATCTGCGCCTCTTCCACCAGACCACCAACGACAAGCGCCTTCATCTTTGCTAGCACCTTGGCCAAAATCTTGAACTCTGTGTTTAGCAGAGTTATAGGCTTAAAATTATCTGTGTTATCCCCCTTTTCGGATCCTTTCTCAGCAGCGTCACAGCTCCTCGGCTCACAGAGCTGGGAATTCTCCCGTTCTGTTGCCAGTTGCAGTAGAATTTCGCCAAGAAGCCTCCGAACAAATCTGGCATCTGTACGTAAAGTTCATAGGTCAGACCATCCAAACCAGGCGATTTACACCTTGTGCAGCCAGTAATTGCCTCCCGTACTTTAGCGGCTGTTATCGGCTTTTCGCAACACTCCGTTCAGTGGCCCAGAGTCGCGGCAATCCGTCGAGGTAGACACTAAAGTTCATCTCTCGATCCGGCCAGCCGCTGGCCCCGAACAGCTGTGCGAAGCGTCGCTGAAAAGCTTCACACATTTTCCCGGGATCGTGTAGTATGCGCCCTTCGTGGTCCAACAAAGACCGGATCGTGGCCTTGTTGCCACGACGCGTCTCCCCACTCGGGCCCATTGAACGGCTTTCGTCCCCTCGTGTCTGAGAGCACGCACCCTAGATCTGACAACGCAGCCTTAGTGCTTAGCATTGAAGTATTGCCAAGGGCCAATTTCACCGCAAGTACGTCGGTCGCGATGCCTTTGCTAAGCGCCTCGTCTAATTTTCTAACTAATTCTCCCTCTGCTCTATTGTTCTCTATTGCTAAAGCCTTAGTAAACCTAATGGACTTTATTCTAATTGCTATTTTCAGAGCAAACCACTACTTGTTGTTGACGATGGCCCGCGTCAACGCCCGCATAACTAGTTCGCTAATCCGACCTCTGTAGCCCTTGCTTGCTGGTAAGGACGCGTTTAGCTTCCAGTAGCCGGGTCCTCGTCTATGAAGCCTATCTAAGACAAGCACACAGATCACGAATTTGTGTTCCGTGTAGCTGTTGTGTAGTCTTTTTCTGTGATGCTGGTGTTGTGTTGGATGTAGTGTAATAATTGGTTGTTGTTCAAATTTAATGCTGTGTAGTGTGTATCGTTTTGGTTGTTTTGTTTTGTTTGCTTTTGTTGTGGGTTTGTTTCTGTTTCGCTTGTTGGTGACTTTTGTGGTGTTGGTGATGGTGGTGTTGTGGTTAATGATGGTGATGGTGTTGGTGTTTGTGGTGATGGGGTTGGTGATGCTGGTGTGGATGGTGGCATGTCTGTCCTAACTTTTTTGTTTGATAGTTTATTTGTTTCCTTCTGTATTTTGTTTTTGGAGGGGGAAGGAAGAGGATTTCTTTCTTTTTTGGTTTCTTTTTCTTTTTTTCTTTTTTCCTGATACCGTTTCCCACTCCTCGTCGTCACAATATGTTTACAGCAGCGATAGGTGGGGGAGTGGAAAATCCTCCACAGGCGTTGGTTTTCGTTGTGGCGTGGTGGATGGTGTAGACGCTGGTGCTAGTTATGGTGCGTTGGGTGGTGGTGGTGTTGGTTTTGCTATTGTTGATGGGGTCGTTGCTGACCATGTTCCCATCTTCCTTTACCATTTTTTTGGCTTCTTCTAATTCCTCCTGAGTTACCTGGAATGCTTCGCACTTCTTTGCTACTCTGGCAAAAGACGGTGGTTTTCTTAATTTCATTGTTGCTGTTGTTATTATCGTTATTTTTGTTATTGTTCATTTTAGTTTCAGTTGTGGTGGTGGTGGCGTCAGTGGTGTTCGTTGTGGAAGAGTTCATTTTGGGTGAGCTCATTTCGATATCACGAGATAATTTATTTTTTTCTTTTGTTTCTGTTGTCGCTGTGGTGGTGGCTTCAACACCTGCACTTGGTAATGGCGCGAAATGAATGTCTGCCTGAGACAAATTTAAAATATTGCTACTGCTTATATTTTTAGTTTTGGCAAACGTAGAAATATTTACAATGGTGGTGTCGGTGTGAGGTGTTAGTTTGTGAGGAAGATGTGACCCTGAGTCGTCCATGGTTTTTTCAAAGAAAATGTTTTGTTTGATAATTATAAAAGTTTAAATTTTGGGCTCAAGGCCGCAATCTTTTTGAGTCTCCTTTTCAGATAACAATGTATGTGCACGTATATACAGTTAACAATAACATTTTTCCATAAATGGCAATTTTAAACAACTTTGCGGAGCTCACGATGATACGATTTACTACGTAGGTCGCCAATAATAATAATAATAATAATAATATTAATAATAATAAAAATATAAATAATAATAATAATAATTGTTTCTCCTTGTTGGTACAATGCCAGCAATTAACTATGTGCGTTACTGGTACTTTATTTTATAACCCCTGTAATGGTGAGAGGGAAAGCTACCTCAGAAGAAGAAGAAGAAGAATTTAATAATTATTTCTACTTTTGGCACAAGGCCAGCAATTATCCCAGTGCATTACTGGTACTTTATTTTATCGAGCCCGTAAGGATGAAAGGCAAAGTTAACCTCGGCGGGATTTGAACTCAGATCATACAGTGCCATAATTATATGCTGCAAAGCATGTCGGGCGACCCTCTACCGATACTGCCAATCTACCGCCCGAAGAAGAATTTAATATTACAGTATGGGAAGAAAGTAGAAAAGTTAAACCATAACTGGATTGTAAACAAGATCAACAACGGCAAAGGCGAAGAGGTATAGTGAGAGTTATTGAAAAACGCAAAGTAGCATAGAATGTTTAATATTGAAGAAGAACGTGTTTTAAATTTCAAAAGAAATCTAATTTCAACAGGTGAATGCTCGGAGATTACGATATTTGGAATGGAAAATCGATTAAAACAATTCAAAATAAAACAATTTGAAAAGATAACCCCAGTATTTCCAAGGGTTTAATGGTCAAACCAATAAAATAACAAAATAAATCTAGCAATGAAAAAAACAGAAATATCCCTGGAGAAATATGGGAAGTAGAAACATATAAGAAATAATTTCATCCAGAGAATATAACAACAAACTATATGATCCTAAAAAATGAATAGAAGAAGATGCAACTGAAAATTACTGTTTAGATTAAATTCCAAAATGTTTGGTTAAAACACATACAAGACCTTTGCGAAAGAGTACAGCTACACAACTACATCCGAGCTACTTGAAATACACGCAAGGTTTTAGTTGTACAAGAACAGAGTGCATGAGTGACGGTGTCGGTGAAATCCTGGTCTCACAAATATTTAACATATACAGGTCTCACTCCTTTGCTCCGATCTCAGTGTTTTCCACTTTGATCATGATGAACTCAAACTTGTTTTTGAAAGTCCTCTTTCTCATCGCGTCCACAAGAGTGTCAGCTACAAACTGTGGCTAGTTTTGGGCCTGCAGCGGTGTTCCAGCAGGGGACATATCAGGAGGTGCTGCGTAGTCTGTGGTATTAATATCTAGAGGAAAAGAATCGCAAAAAATAATGGAAATGCATTCGTTATGTTTATATCGAAAACAAATTATATTCGTTTCGATTTGTTTCAAGCAAAGAGCTTCGTTAGGCTTTGTTCTAGCGGTGACAGGGACAAACAAGTGGCAACAATATTGTTTCGGAGTTGTTGCCATTTGTTAAGATTGTATATCTCTCTGTGAATCCTAGTACAAAAGGATGATGATGGTTATTTAAAAGACTTAGCGTTTGAAGATGGTTGCTTGCAAACGAATCAAATATCCTTACTCGATATAAATCTTACGAATGCGTTTATGTATCCGCTATGTTAGAGCGGATACATAGATAATGGAAGTGATTACGACTTCATGACATTCGGGATGTTCTGTGTTACATTTAGGCAGGTTATATGACTATCAAACAACAAAATATATTGTTTCCACTAAATGTGATCAGACTCCCTTTCATAATGTTCCACGTGGGAAATATGTAGTACTTATTACTCTTGAAAGAAGTAGTAGGCAATGATGATGATGATACTAATTATATAATAATAATAACAATAATAATAATCATAATAATAATAATAATAATAATAATAAAGGGAAGAAGACGCACGAGGTGACGGAGGTCATGAAATCGCTCCCGTAAGTTTTGAATGTTTAACATATTTAAACCATTTGTGAAATAACAACTCTTAGTACAAAAGCTACGTAAAGCACCCGGCTTGAGCCCCAAAAAATTCGGACCCAAAATATATTGTTATAAGGCTCAAATATTCAAATATTCAACTTTGTATTGTACACTGTATATCCCCCCCCCAAAAAAAAATGGCTATAAATGGAAGAAGAACCCCTCCCCTCCTCTCCTCTGGCTACACTATATAGGACAGCTAAACTCACCAACACCAGAAACTAGATACACCACCCACCCCATCATATGTGTACACTAAACACAACAGCCAGATAACGACACATTTTCACCTTCACCGCCACCGCTCATTACGGCCATCATTAGCACCACTATCCCATCACCGCCGCCACCACCCCTTGACTCCGCTACAGCACCATCACTACAGTAATACGGTCACATCACCGCCACCACTGCCTCGGTATCGACATCACCACCACCACTGTCTCAGTATCGCTAACGCCGCCAGTCTCCCACTTCCCTGCTGGCTGCTACTCCCACATTATAGAATTCCTACTACTAACAAAGAGGAAGGCATCAAAATATATAGATAGACCCAAAAGAAAAAAGAAAAAACAAACAACAAAACCAAAGCAGCACAGCAACAACAGCAAAAAACGAGAAAAACAAACAGAGAAAAACAAAAACAAAAAAAAGAAACCCCAAAAACGTAAAGAAAATATATTGTTATAAGGCTCAAAACGTAAAGAAAATATATTGTTATAAGGCTCAAATATTCAAATATTCAACTTTGTACTGTACACTGTATATCCCCCCCCCCCAAAAAAAATGGCTATATATGGAAGAAGAACCCCTCCCCTCCTCTCCTCTGGCTACACTATATAGGACAGCTAAACTCACCAACACCAGAAACTAGATACACCACCCACCCCATCATCTGTGTACACTAAACACAACAGCCAGATAACGACACATTTTCACCTTCACCGCCACCGCTCACTACGGCCATCATTACCACCACTATCCCAGCACCGCCGCCACCACCCCTTGACTCCGCTACAGCACCATCACTACAGTAATACGGTCACATCACCGCCACCACTGCCTCGGTATCGACATCACCACCACCACTGTCTCAGTATCGCTAACGCCGCCAGTCTCCCACTTCCCTGCTGGCTGCTACTCCCACATTATAGAATTCCTACTACTAACAAAGAGGAAGGCTTCAAAATATATAGATAGACCCAAAAGAAAAAAGAAAAAACAAACAACAAAACCAAAGCAGCACAGCAACAACAGCAAAAAACGAGAAAAACAAACAGAGAAAAACAAAAACAAAAAAAAGAAACCCCAAAAACGTAAAGAAAATAAGAATGAAGAGAGAAGCAGGCGGACGGACAGAGAAGAGGGGGGAAAAAGTAAAACTTAAAAAACTAAAACTAAGTCAGACATTCGAACACTACATTACAATGAAACTTATGCTTATTCATTTCTGGGGCCCTTTCTGCCTGTGTGTTTGTTTGTTTATGTGTGTTCGTATACAGCGTGGTGATAATGCCACACAAGGGCCAAGTGGGATGGCGGACCCACAGATGGCTATGTAAACATACATTCGCCAATCCTCGATAAGAGTGTTTAAATATCGAACATAAACAGTTCGAATAACGGTGAAATGGAGACTAGAACGTCATGTGACAGACTCTCACCCAACAGGTGCCCCCTGGCTCAGCAGCAGGAACCTGACTGTCAACCAAATACTGCTGATGTTGGAGGAAGGAGAAGAAGGAAAGGGGCCAGAACCAACTGGACGAAAGAATTGAATAGAACTGTTATGCAATGCTACCTGAAAAGTAACCCCAAGGAGAGGAGCTACAGGAGACGGATGCATAACATCTGGAACGAGATTGGTTTATTTAAATTAGATGAACAAAAATTGGCCGGGCAGGCTCGGGTAATAAGAACTAATGGGTGGATAAGCGAGCTGGAACTGGAGGAACTGAGCAGAGAGAATGGCTTGGAGATGGCGGGTGTAGTATGCCAGACAAGCGAGCCGGTGGGAAATGAAGGTGAGGAGGTCCTGAGAACGGAGGAACCACCCGAAGCAGACAATGATCTGAGTACTGAGATAAATAATACCTGGAACAGAGATACGGCCACTGAGGAGATGAATGCTGACGGGCTAGGACAAGATTCGGTTGACATCCTAAATTTAGTGGTAGATGAATTGAACAATGATAGTGGGAGACCTATGAACCTAAGATTTGTAGACAGGAAAAAGTTAAAAGAAACAACAGCTAAGGTAAACAAAGTCATCCCATACCTTGAGGCGAGGAGCCTTCACCAGTGCAACAATATCCTCAGAGCAACAGCAAATACGGTGAGGAAACTACTTGGTATAAAAGCGAGAGGAAACAACAGACAAGAAAGAGCAGAGCCGTGGCGGAAGAAGCGACTGAGTGGGCAAATCGGGGAAATGAGAAATGACATAGGAAAGCTTGAGTCACTACTGAATGGGACACTAAAAAACATAGGCACTAAAAATAGACTGGAAATAAAATACAAAACTAGGAGTAAAAAGCTAAATATTATCATAGAGGAATTGAAGCAACGCATTGTAGCAAAGAGTGCAAAAATCAGGCGATACGAGAACAGAGTCAGTCAGTATAAACAGAACCGCATGTTCGACAACAACCAGAAGATGCTGTTTGGACAGCTTGAGGGCAAAGAAAGAGGCAACGACTTGATCCCTGGGGCGGAGCAAACTAAAACATTCTGGAGAGGAATATGGGAGCAGGATGTTAGACACAATGCCCAGGCAGGGTGGATTGAGACAGTACAGAGGGAGATCGGTGAGCAGGCACAGCAACAGACTGATTTGAGTATCACAGTTGAAACTCTTAAGGGACAAGCCAAAAAACTAACCAACTGTAAATCGCCAGGCCCAGATGGTGTGCAGGTGTATTGGATTAAACATCTAACATCCCTCCACCCGAAGCTGACGGCCATGTTCAATGACTGCTTGGTGTCGGGTGAGGTGCCAGAGTGGTTGACAAAAGGTACCACAGTTCTGATAATGAAATACCGAATCAAGGGTAATGATGCTACCAACTATAGACCTATCACATGTCTGCCCGTAATGTGGAAACTGTTGACGAGTATTGTGTCTGAGGAAATCTACCATCACCTCCACACAAACAACTTGTTGCCGGACGAACAGAAAGGATGCCGAAAGAAGTCACGTGGTACAAAGGACCAGTTGCTTATTGATAAGATGGTAATGGGGAATTGCAGGAGGAGACACACTGATCTTGCCATGGGATGGATAGACTACAGAAAGGCATTTGACATGGTGCCTCATTCCTGGATCACCAAAAGCCTGGAGATCTTCAGGGTGGCGGATAACATCAGACAGTTGCTAGGCAGGAGTATGGGGCCCTGGGAGACAGAGTTGACATCAACTGGAGTATCCTTGGGAAGCGTGAAGATCAAGAGAGGTATCTTCCAGGGAGATAGCCTGTCCCCTCTGTTGTTTGTCCTTGCCCTGATGCCCTTGACCATTATGCTGCGAAAAGTGAGAGCAGGATACAAGTTGGGAAGGGGAGAGCTTACCATCAATCACCTCCTCTTCATGGACGATCTTAAGCTCTTCGGGAAAAGTGAGAAGGAGTTGGATGTGCTTGTTGACACTGTCCGTATTTTCAGCAGTGATATATGTATGCAGTTTGGTATTGGTAAATGTGGAGTCATTGTGATGAAGAGGGGTAGGTTGAGCAGAAGTAACGGCATCCAGATACCAACAGGTGAGATGATAAAGGAAATTGACTCTGAGGAAGGATACAAGTATTTGGGCGTTCTGGAGGCTGATGGCATAAAGAACAAAAAAATGAAGGAATTGTTAAGAACTGAATACATTCGGAGAGTAAGGAGCGTATTGAAGTCACATCTGAACAGCAGAAATGCCATAAGCGCAGTAAATTCCCGAGCTGTGTCTATTATTAGGTACAGTGCGGGAATTCTGAGATGGAATGTTGCTGAACAGAAAGAAATGGATAGGAAGACTAGGAAGCTATTGACTATCTACAACATGTTCCACAAGAGGAGTGATGTCGATAGACTCTACCTAAGGAGATCTGAAGGTGGAAGAGGTCTTATCAGCATAGAGGACTGTGTTCAGATGGAGAAAAACAACCTATACAAATACGTGACCTATAGTAAGGAGCCAATGCTCAGAGCTGTACTGAAGGAGGGGACAGTAGGCCAGGGGATGTCCAGGGAGGAAATAACATCAAGGAGGAAGAGCAGCCTTAAGGGAAAACCCCTTCATAGTACCTTCTTTGAGAAAACTGAATTTAGAGATCCACAGACATGGAACTGGTTGAGAAGAGGAGACCTCAAAAAGGCTACAGAAGGAATGCTAATGGCTGCGCAGGAGCAGGCCCTCAAAACGAAGTGGTTGAAGCACCATATCTACAAGGAGGAGGCCAACCCACTGTGCAGGATCTGTGGAGAGAGAGAGGAGACTGTGGCTCACATTGTGTCCGAGTGTAAACACCTAGCCCAGACCCACTATAAGGGCTGGAGACACGATGTGATGGGCAGGGTGATCCACTGGCACCTGTGCAAAGTAAACAATCTACCACATTCTAAGAAATGGTATGAGCATAGGCCAGAGGCGGTGATGGAGAACAATCAGGTGAAGGTGCTGTGGGATTTTAGGATACAGACGGACAAAAAACTGGAACACAATAGACCTGACCTGGTGGTTGTGGACAAAGAAAAAAGATCGTGCCTGATTGTGGATGTGGCCTGCCCGTTCGACACGAGAGTGCAAGAGAAGGAGAGGGAGAAAATTAACCGATACCAGGACCTAAAGTGGGAGGTGAAAAGGATTTGGAACTGCCATGAAGTCAAAGTGATCCCGATTGTCATAGGCGCACTGGGGACTATCTCCAAAAGTTTCCAGGGATGGTTAAAGAAAATCGGCCCCTTCACGCTTTTTGGAACGCTTCAAAAGGCATGCTTGCTTGGAACAGCAAGAACCCTCCGATACGTCCTGAATATCTGAGGCTGCAGGTAGTGGCTTGATATTCAATCCAACGGACTTTCCAGTTAACCAACATCAATGACTGAGATTCAAGGAATAACAATAGCAATGATAATAATAATAATAATAATAATAATAATAATAATAATAATAATAATAATAATAATAATAAGGGAAGAAGACGCACGTGGTGGTAGAAGGTCATGAAATCGCTCCCGTAAGTTTTTGATTTTTAACATATTTAAATCAATTGTGAAATAACAATTCTTAGTACAAATGATGCATAAATCATCGAATAAAGTCTCATAAAATTTCGGATCCATAATATATTGTTATATCGCTCAAATATTCAATTTTGTATTATATATTTTATATTCAAAAAAGAAAATGGTTATAAATGGAAGAAAACCCCCTCTGTCTACACTATATAGAACAGCCAAATAACAGCAATTTCACGAACACCAGAAACTTGATACACCACCTACCCCATCACCCCGCTGTGTACACTAAATATAACAGCCAGATAACGGCAATTTCACCACCACCACCACAAAATGTGTAATTCCAATATTAAGAAAAATATGTCAACACATTTTAAACATACGCGTCTAACCGCATAGATTCACCGACCAAACAAACAAACTACAGTCTATTCAACAAAAGTCAGTAACGACAACGCCATGACTACAGTCACCGCCGCCACCACCCCATCCATCATTGCTACCACTATCCCATCACTTCCGCCACCACTCCTTCATTGCTACCACCGCTATTCCCCCATTGCCTTCTGTTAACTTACGAAAGGGGAAGGTGGCGGTATCACTAGACAATATTAATAAACAATATTAATATTTAATTTTGGATCAGGAATATTAGAGTCGAAAAGGAGGAAATGGCAAAATGACTAAATAGTTAGCTAAATAGCTAAATAGCTAAGTGGACAGAGAAGATAATTTCACCACCAAAACCACCACCACTACCACGCTAAAAACTCTGGTCAAGTTGCCTCAACTTCAACACCATTACTACAGTGCTACGATCACATCACTACTCCAACTACCTCCTGCTAAGTACTACTAGCACAGCACCACCACCACCACCACTGCCTCATTATCACTACCGCCGCTATTCTCTCCCACTATCTCCCGCTAACACATGCATCCTAATGTCCCCACCAAAAGAGGAAGGCATCAACATATATAACTAGACCGAATTGATGACCCGGTCAAAAAATAAAAAAAAAAAAAAAATCAAAATCAAAGCAGCACAGCAACAACGATAAACGTAAATAAAAATGAAAAATGAAGAGAAAAACAAACAGACGGACAGAGAAGGGAAGGGAAAAACTTAGTCAGACAGTCAAACATTACATTACAATGAAACTTATGTTTATTCTTTTGGGGTTTTTTTTTTGCCTGTTTGTTTGTTTGTTTATTTATGTTCGTCTACAGCGTGATAGTGCCACACAAAAATCACCGGGAGTGATGAAATCACCCGTGGTTATGTAACCATACATTCACCAATCCTCGATATGAGTGTTTAAATGTCGAACCTAAACAGTTCGAATAACGGTGAAGTGGAGACTAGAATGTCATGTGACAGACTCTCACCCAGCAGGTACTCCCTGGCTCAGCAGCAGGGACCGGCTGTCAACCAAATACTGCTGGTGCCGGTGGAAGAAGAAGAAGGAAATGGACCAGAACCAACTGGACGAAAGAATTGAATAGAATTGTTATGCAATGTTACCTGAAGAGTGACCCCAAGGAGAAAGGCTATAGGAAACGAATGCATAACATCTGGAACAAAATTGGTCTATTTAAATTAGATGAACAAAAATTGGCCGGGCAGGCTCGGGTAATAAGAACTAATGGGTGGATAAGCGAGCTGGAACTGGAGGAACTGAGCAGAGAGATTAGCTTGGAAATGGAGATAAATGCAGCTGTAATAATAATAATAATAATAAAAATAATGATAATAATGATTTCTTTATTAACCACAAGGGTTAACATAAAGTAGAGATTAAGGACAGTACAGGACAATACAGGACGGAAAAATTGTGGATTTCTGCGTGTAAAAAAACAAAAACAGAGGATGTAACAAAAAATAACAATGAAAAATTCCCCAATAGGGGGGATACTTCCGAGGGCCATTTGTGGAGAAAGCTCATTAAAAGGTCACAGTGACCCTGACCACCAGGGCAAGTGCCCTCTCCCAGCTGTCCACCTTTAATTTACAAACACCTACTCAGAGTAGGCCCATTCACTCGGGCCATACTTGCTTCTCTCACCCATCTTTCAACAAAATGCTGGGAAGAGAGCACTTCCCTCTCTACCCTGATTTTCCTCTTCAAATGAAATTTGAAAAAGTTAATCAGGGCATCACCGAAAAGGGAAGTGCTCGTCTTCAGCCTTTTCAAACGTGTCCACCATACTATCTCTTTCGCCATGGCCACAGGATAGATAAAAACTGCCTGCCCTTCCCTTCTAAAGGAAGATGGCGGAGCAATTCTCACGATGGACTCTGCTGATAGCTGGATCCGTCCTACACGTGACAGCAGGTGTTCGACATAAACCCACAAGTCAACAATGCTCGGAAACTGGACGAGTGAGTGCAGGACGGTTTCGTCGCGCTGCACCCATCTCGGACATGCCCGGCTGACGGCACCTCCATGCCTGTAGAGTTTATCCCGAACTGACAAATCTCCTCTGTAGCACTGCCAGGCCATGGATTTCTGGAAGTTGTCCATAGGCCCCGGCCCGAAAGTCCTTCCGAAGAGATTGGCTAGTCGATTTTCGTCGACGCCTAGAGTTTCTCCAAGTACGTCGTCACTCTTCCCCTCCACTAATCCTTTATAGAACGCCGAGGTGGAGTTTCCACAGATCACATTGCCGGATTGGTCGAGGAAATAATAATAATAATAATTGTTTCTACTTTTGACACAAGGCCAGCAATTACCCAGTGCATAATAATAATGGCTCCTTAACTATGTCATTGTAAAGTTGGGCTAACAGCTCATGAGACTCTGTGAAGGCATTTATCCAAATATTTGGTATATTGTCTTCTCCTGGGGATTTCCATTTGCTAGTCTTTCTAAGAGCCAAACGAAACTGTTCAACTGATATATGTTCCCATATTTGTCCCTCAAGGTAAGCTTTATCTTTCATTTGTCTGTATATCCATGTGACATGTATATTATGAACTTTTTCTTTGGCCCAGATCTTTTCCCAGAGTTCTTGCACTTCCTCCTTTGGTGGTATTGATTTAGCAGTTAGTGTTGACTTGCCAATTTTTTTGTAGAAAAGAAATCACTGGAAGCTGGAGAAGTTAATATTAATTGTGGAATTGTTCAGGGTGACTCTTTAGCACCGCTTTTATTCTGCAACGCACTTATACCATTAAGTAAAATGCTCAATAAAACAAAACATGCATATAAAGTCAATGACAAAACCATTAATCACTTGTTCTACATGGATGACCTGAAACTATTTGCAAAAAATGATAAACAATTGCAAAGGCTATTATCCATTGTGGAACAGTTCAGTGATGACATTAAAATGGAGTTTGGACTAGATAAATGCGCCAAAGCAGCGTTCACCAGAGGAAAGCTGCTGAAAAGTTCAGACATTAATCTTGATCGGAGGAGTGTGATAAGAGAACTTGATCAAGAGGAAACTTACAAATATCTAGGTATTTGTGAAGGAGACGGAATCAAGCACTCGACAATGAGGGAAAGGATATGGAAGGAATGTTACCGCAGTGTAAGAGCAATCTTAAGAACGGAATTGAATGCAAGGAATAGGATCGATGACATAAACACGCTTGCCATACCAGTAGTAACCTAGTTACAATGTCATCAACTGGTCAAGCACAGAGATCCGTAGGCTCGATACAAAAATTCGAAAATTCTTAACCATGCACAGAATGCATCACCCTAAGGCAGATATAGATAGAATATATCTCCCTAGGAAAGAAGGAGGACGTGGGTTAATCCAGTTAGATATGCTGGGAAAGAGCACTTCCCTCTCTACCCTGATATTCCTTTTCAAATGAAACTTGAAAAAGTTAATTGGCATCACCGAAGAGGTAAGTGTTCGTCTTCAGCCCTTTCACACGTGTCCACCATACTTTCTCTTTCGCCATAGCCACCAGACAGATAAAAATTGCCTGCCCTTCCCGGCTAAAGGAAGATGGCGGGGCAATCCTCACGATGAACTCAGCTGATAGCTGGAGCCGTCCTACACGTGAAAGCAGGTGTTCGACATAAACCCACAAGTCAGCAATGCTCGGACACTGGACGAGTGCGTGAAAGACGGTTTCGTCGCTCTGTGCGCAACTCGGACATGCCCGGCTGACGGCACCTCCATGCATTAGAGTTTATCCCGAACTGGCAGAGCTCCTCGGTAGCACTGCCAGGCCAGGGATTTCTGGAAGTTGTCCATAGGCCCACGCCCGAAAGTCCTTCCAAAGAGATTAGCGAGTTGATTTTCGTCGACGCCTAGTTTTTCTCCAAGTATGTCGTCGCTCTTCCCCTCCACTAATCCCCTATAGAACGCAAAGGTGGTGTTTCCACCGATCACATTGCGCGATTGGTTGAGGGCTGTGAGCGCCTGAAGACATTCCAGTCTCCAAGCACTCCGTCTCGGTCTTTGCTTGACTCAGGACTGCAGCTTCGTCAAGGAGACGAGCTGGGGAAAGACGCGTCTAGCAAACGGCGACCACACCTGATCACCGTCGAGGAAGAGGTGGAGATGTCGTAGCCTGAGCGCGTGTCTACGCATCATCAGCCACGGCATGCCCAGCCTTCCACGTAGCGGGTGTTGACAGCAGATGGACCGCCTGACCATCGGAGCGCATCCCTTCCACAAAAAGTGAAAGAGCAAACGCTCAAGCGCAGTCAGTCGGGGCTTGAGGCAAGGTACGATGGTCAGGTGATAGTAGATGACGGACGTGAGGTACGCTTTAGCCACCTCCGCTCGACCTTTCAGGGATAGCTTCCTCTCCGCCCATTTCTGGGTGAGAGAAGCCACCCTGCTCGTCACCTCGTTCCAGTGTTTGTCCGTCTGGAGGTCCGGACCGAACCAGACCCCTAGCAATTTAACCGATCCGACCGTCCAGCGTCCGACGACGCTGTTGGACGGCATGGACTTGCCTCTCCAGGTGCCGAGTTGCAGGCCCACTGACTTTTCCTGGTTGATCATTGCTCCTGTCACCGCTTCGTATTCTCTTAGTGGAGTGCCGATCACCTCGATGTGTTTGGCGTTCGACACCACCACGGTACCTTCGTCCGCATATGCTGACACGGATCTTCCGCATCCTAGTTCGCGCGGGACCCCCCTCAACGTCTCCAGTTTGTGCAGTAATGACTCGAGAGTCAATACGTACAAGAGGGACGAGAGGGGACATTCTTGGCGGACCGAGCGCATGATATTGAACGGTTTCGAAAGGTGACCGTTCACTCTCACCACAGAGCAGATTTAGCTGTGCATGGCAGCGATCCAGCATCTTAAGACGGGCCCAAAGCCAGCCGCCCTCAGGGCTGCCGCTAGGTAACGATGGTTGACCCTATCGAAAGCTTTCGACTGATCTAAATTGATCTAGGACACACCCGTGCCAGGTTCCATAGCTACCCTCTCTGCGGTGTATCGCATGAGGTGGAGGTTGTGGTGGATGGATCTGTCGGGAATGGCGTCTGCGCCTCTCCCACCAGACAAAAAACGACAAGCGCCAACCTCTTTGCTAGCACCTTGGCCAAAATCTTGAACTCTGTGTTTAGCAGGGTTATAGGCCTGAAAGTATCGATGTTATCCCCCTTGTTCGGATCCTTTCTCAGCAGCGCCACAGCTCCTCGGCTCACAGAGCTGGGAATTCACCCATTCTGTTGCCAGTTGCAATAGACTCTACCAAGAGGCCCCCGAACAAGTCTGGCATCTGTACGTAAAGTTAATAGTGCAGACCGTCTAAACCAGGCGGTTTACCCCTGGCGCAGCCAGTCATTGCCTCCCGTACTTCAGCGGATGTTATCGGCTTTTCGCAACACTCCGCCTCAGTGGCCCAGAGTCGCGGCAATCCGTCGAGGTAGACACTAAAGTCCATCCCTTGTTCCGGCCAGCCGCTGGCCCCGAACAGCTGTGCGAAGCGTCGCTGAAAAGCTTCACACATTTTCCCGGGATTGTGTAGCAGGCGCCCTTCGTGGTACAACAAAGACCGGATCGCTTTGTTGCCACGACACGTCTCCGCCACTCGGGCCCATTGAACGGCTTTCGTCCCCTCGTGTCTGAGAGCACGCACCCTAGATCTGACAACGCAGCCTTAGTGCTTAGCATTGAAGTATTGCCAGGGGCCAATTTCGCCGCAAGTACGTCGGTCGCGATGCCTTTGCGTCTAATTTTCGTCTAATTTTTTAACTAATTCTCCCTCTGCTCTATTTTTCTCCATTGATAAAGCCTTACTAAACCTAATGGACTCTATTCTAATTGCTCTTTTCAGAGCAAACCACCACTTGTTGTTGACGATGGACCCCGTCAACACCCGCTTAACTAGTTCGCTAATCCGGTCTCTGTAGCCCTTGCGCGCTGGCAAGGACGCGTTTAGCTTCCAGTAGCCGGTTCCTCGTCTCTGAAGCCTATCTAAGTCAAGCACACAATCACGAATTTGTGGTCCGTGTAGCTGTTGTGTAGTCCTTTTCTATGATGCTGGTGTTGTGTTGGATGTAGTGTAATAATTGGTTGTTGTTCAAAGTTAATGCTGTGTAGTGTGTATCGTTTTGGTTGTTTTGTTTTGTTTGCGTTTGTTGTGGGTTTGTTTCTGTTTCGGTTTTTGATGACTTTTGTGGTGTTGGTGATGGCGGTGTTGCGGTTAATGATGGTCATGGTGTTGGTGTTTGTGGTGATGGGGTTGGTGATGCTGGTGTGGATGGTGGCATATCTGTCCTAACTTTTTTGTTTGATAGTTTATTTGTTTCCCTCTGTATTTTGTTTTTGGAGGGGGAAGGAAGAGAATTTTCTCTTTTTTGGTTTCTTTTTTTCGTTTTTCCTGACACCGTTTCCTACTCCTCGTCGTCACAATCTGTCTCCAGTTGCGATAAGCCGGGGAGTGGAAAGTCCTCCACAGGCGCTGGTTTTGGCTGTGGCGTGGTGGATGGTGTAGGCGCTGTTGCTAGTTCTGGCGCGTCGGGTGGTGGTTGTGTTGGTTTTGCTACTGTTGCTGGGGTTGTTGCTGTTACAGTTGTTGCTTCTACAGTTGTTGCTGCCATATCTGCTGCTGGTGGTGTTGATGGTTGTGTCACTGGGGTGGGTAAGAGAGGTGGCCTCAAACTTTTAGCCTGAGGGCAGAAAGCACTTAGGTGGGTTGCTTCACCACAAATATCACACCTAGGCTTTCTGCCCTCGACGATTACGGTGAGGTGGCTGCTGTCAGTGAGGTCTATTACCTCTGGGATCTCCTCAATGCTTTTATGGTCCGCTTGAATCAGGAGATCCATTCCATATCCAGACCAGTTCACCTGCCTTTCATTCGCTATCTCGATTATCTTGCTGTTGGCCTCGATGCCGGCGAGGACGGCTGCTATTAGCCATGGAATTTCGATGGCCGGTGGAACGTGGGTCACCCTGATCTTCACGAGTCTCTGGCCACAATAGCTTGGGACGAGTGTGAAGTCGTCACTTCTTAATGGCGCCATGGAGTGTTCTCTGGCCTCCTGTGGTGTTTCAAAGAACACGTCTACGGTTCCATCTTTCTGCCCACGTCTGATGTGGGTTTTTTTGCCCACACATGTCCCGAAGCTCTTTGCATTTGGGACTCGGATGCCCGTTCTAGTCGGCGCGATTTTATGTTAATTGTCCGATAAAACACGGTGAATAGGCGACGATGCTCCGTTTTATTAGTTTGGGGGTGAGGCTGACCCTGTACCCATCTTTCTTTAACATTCTTTTGGCTTCTTCTAATTCCTTCTGAGTTACCTGGATCGCTTCGCACATTTTTGCTACTCTTGCAAAAGACAGGGTAGTTTTTTTAATTTCATTGTTGCTGTTGTTGTTATCGTTATTTTTGTTATTGTTAAATTTTGTTTCAGTTGTGGTGGTGGCGTCAGTAGTGTTCGGTGTGGAAGAGTTCATTTTGGTTGAATTCATTTCGATATCACGAGTTAATTTATTTTTTTCTTTTGTTTCTGTTGTCGCTGTAGTGGTGGTGGGGGTGGCGGCTTTAACACCTGCCGTCATTGGTAATTTAAAATAATGCTACTGCTTATATTTTTAATGTTGGCAAACGTAGTAATATTTACAATGGTGGTGTCGGTGCGAAGTGTTAGTTTGTGAGGAAGGTGTGAATCTGAGTCGGCCATGATTTTTCAAAGAAACATTTTTTTTGTTTGGTAATTATAAAAAGTTTAAATTTTGGGCTCAAGGCCCCAATCTTTTTGAGTCTCCTTTTGAGAAATCAATGTATGTGCACTTATATACAGTTATCAATAAAATGTTTCCATAAATGGCAATTTTAAACAACTGAAAATAACAAACCTTTGTGGAGTTCGCGATGATGCGATTTACTACGTAGGTCGCCAATAATAATAATAATAATAACAACAACAACAACAGCAATAATAACAATAATTGTTTCTACTTTTGGCACAAGGCTAGCAATAACCCAGTGTATTACTGGTACTTTATGTTATCGACCCCATAAGTAAGAAAGGCAATGTTAACCTCGGCGGGATTTGAACTCAGAATGGCAAGGGCCGTAACTCTATGTGTCAAAGCATGACGTCTGACCCTCTACCGATACTGCCAATCCACCGCCCTTAACATTAATAACAGTAATGATAATAATAAAGGAGAAATACGATGATAGTGATTAATATAAACAACGGCACGAAGAAGAACAATAATTACAAGAGAAATACAAATGTGTATAATGAAAAGTTTATAAGATAGGGCTGATCACTAACAGTTAAACGTGGTACTAGTAAAAGGCGATAAAAATCAATACAATTAGCAAGAGATGGTAAATATGATACACACAAAGAAAACCTACCGTATAAACCCTAACATACAATAATAAAATTAGACTAGAGGAATAAAAAATTAATACGAAAATAATATTCGTTGTGAATAATTATGTTAAAGGGAAAGAGACGTGTTATGTTCTAGCCATTTGATTCTAAGAAAAATAAAGAAAATAACAGAACAAGTATGTACTGGCAAAATTTTTCATTAAATCAAAATTAATCTTCGAAAGATTGCGATTGATTCTGATATTAGTAGCTAGAGGCAAAATTTGATTACGAACCATTGTTTGTTTACTCCACGTTCAGTCATCTTTATAATGTTGTCAGCTATGAAAGAAATTGCGACTAGACAGGACGCACACATATGTGAACGTATAGGTGATTAGGTATAATGAATTTGAGATAATTGATATATTGAATTAATCTATATATCGGAGACGTGTTTGTACCTGATTTCATAGCAACGTGTTTACGATCATCAATAGAAAAATATAAATATACACGCACGTATTTCACCAATACTATCTAGGCAGGACGAAAGACAAGCAATAGACTTACTGTTTTCCATATAACGAAACAGAACTGAACGAAACTTTACGTACATAATTATCTATCTCTCTATCTATCTATCTATTTATCTATCTATCCCCCACCCTAATGGAAATTGCGCAGCCCGATACCCGGGACGCAGAGAGGTAAGTGCCTTTTCTCTTCACCACCAACAGGGCTATGCTAAGAGTAGGCTGTTTAAATGCGCGTGGCCTGGGCTCAACTTGGAAGCAAGCAATGCTTCTAAATGACCTCAGGTCACAACGTATAGATGTGATGGTTATTTGCGAGGCCCGGATCAGCAACGTGCGACAGCTGGCCCCCACCTTTGATGACTTTGAGATGCACGCATCTCTCTGTCAGCCCGGAGGTGTACGGTGGAGTTGTCGTTCTGCTGCAAAAACATCTGGGTCTCGCAACACAGATGGTACATTTGGACCCGGAGGGTCGACTAGTGGTTCTGGACCTTGGCAGTGGTAAAGGCGGAGCGTTTAGGTTGGTAGCCGCCTACGGCCCTTTCGGGTCAATGCGGCCGGACTTCTTCCATCGTCTGGAGACTTTTCTGGGGACGTCCCGCTCCTTGCTATTAGTGGGGGACTGGAATGGTATCCTAGATGCACGCTGGGACTACGTAGGGGCCTGCCCCGATAGAGAGGGGTGTAATAGCCTCAAAGGGTTAATCGGTCGATTTGACCTGGCCGATAGATATCGACTAGATTTTCCGACTGCGCCAACCTGGACTTGGGCAAATCGTAGCAGATCATCTAGGTCGTACCTAGATAGGTTCTTAGTTAGAATTAAGGATAAGGACTTTTTAAGTTGTCCAAAAATGCGCATGGTTGGCTATTCAGACCACAAATTAGTGACCTGCATGGTCAACCTTGACAGAACTCATAGAGAGGGCCCCGGTTACTGGAAGCTCAACTTGCCCTTGCCGGCAAGTAGAGCGTACAGGAATCGGATTAGTACGTTAGTTAAGGAACGGTTGACTGGAGCGATCGTCAACAGCAGGTGGTGGGTATCTCTAAAGAGAGAGATTAGAGTAGTCTCGATAGAATTTAGTAAGGTTCTAGCTGCGGATAGGAATAGGAAGGAAAGGGAGCTAATAGATAGAGTAGAAGAGGCAATTAGAAGCGGCGACGTGGCCAGAGTGCTAGCGTCGAGAACGGCTTTGAGCCAGTTTTTCGACGCGAAGCACGAAGGCTGCGTTGTCCGAAGTAAAATACGTGCTCTAGGGAACGAAGGGACCAAAGCTGTTAGCTGGGCCCGCGTGACAGAGGCCAACAGTGGAACTAAATCCACCATCCGGTCTTTGCGAGACCTGGATGGACGGGCGATTCTTGAGCCTAAGCAGATGTGTGAGGCCTTTCAAAGGCACTTTGCTCGACTGTTCGGGAGGGGCGGGGAGCCGGTTGGGAACGTGGACTTCGGTCCATACATCGACGGCCTGCCGCGCCTCTCGGACAGGGAGGCGAAGTCCTGCGAGGAGCCGATTTCGGCCGCTGAGATAGAGGACGTGCTGAGCCAATGCGGCAAACGCAAATCCCCGGGTCTCGATGGTCTTCCTTACGAATTATATCTAGCTATGCCGGACTTGTTCCCCGATCTCCTCGAGGCGGTCTACTGCAACTGGCAACAGAACGGGAGAATTCCCTGTACTGTGACCAAGGGCGTAGTCACGCTAGTGGGGAAGGGCGAGAACAAGGGGGACGAAATAAGTAACTTCAGGCCCATAACTCTGCTAAATACAGAGTTACAGATTTTGGCCAAGGTGCTAGCAAAGAGGTTGGCGCTTGTCGTGGGCAACCTGGTGGGAGATGCGCAGACATGCGCTATCCCGTCCAGGTCCATCCATGACAACCTCCACCTCATGCGATACATCATAGAGAGGGTTGGGAACGAACCCGTCTTTGGTGGGGCTCTGATCAACTTGGATCAATCTAAGGCGTTGGATTGGGTCGACCATGGTTACCTGGATGCGGTGCTAGCGGCGGCAGGCTTCGGACCCGTTTTCAGGGGCTGGATCACTGCTATGCACAGCAGCCGCATCTGCTCTAGGGTCAAGGTGAACGGCTACCTCTCGGAGCCGTTCAAAATCTCGCGGTCCATCCGACAAGGGTGCCCTCTCTCCTCCCTTCTGTATGTGTTGACTCTCGAGCCACTACTTCGGAAGTTGGAGTTGTTGCAGGGCATCCCTTTGGAACCGGGATTGCGGAAAGCGGTGTCGGCCTACGCCGATGACGTGACAGTAATGGTGTCGACGGCCTCCGAAATCGAGGCGGTCGGCACCTTACTGGAGGAGTACGAAAAGTTCACAGGGGCTAAGCTGAACCGGGACAAGTCGATCGGTTTGCAACTCGGCACGTGGAGGGGCAGACCGATGCCCTCCGATGGCGTCGTCGGACGCTGGACGGAGGGCCCGGTGAAGTTGCTCGGGGACTGGTTCGGACCGGACCTCCAGGTGGAGAAAAACTGGGCGGAGGTTACGAACAGGGTGTTTGCACTGACCCAGAAGTGGGCCAGTTGCAAACTATCCCTGAAAGGTCGGGCGGAGGTGGCGAACACCTACATAGCGTCCGTCATCTACTACCGCCTGACCGTAGTGCCCTGCCCAAGGGAAACCCTCACGAAGATGGAGCGCGCGCTCTTCCAATTCCTTTGGAAGAGGCGGGCTCCTATGGTGAGGAGATCCATCTGCTGTCAACACCCTTCGAAAGGAGGGCTGGGGATGCCGTGGCTAATGATGCGTAAACACGCATTAAGGCTACGGCACCTCTACGTATTCCTCACCGGACAACCGGTGTGGGCCTCGTTTGTGAGACGAACCTTTCCCAGACTCGTCTCACTCACCGAGCTGCAATCCTGGGTCAAGCAAAGACCGAGAAAACTGGGCGCCTGGCACACTGAGTGTGCCCAGGCGCTCACCGCCCTCTGGCAGGCGGATCCGGTTATCAGTGGAGACTCCACCGCAACATTCTATAGAGGGCTGGTACGCAGCAGGTGCGACGACGCCCTCGGAGAAGCCCTAGACATGGAGGAGGACGAACTGGCCAGCCTGTTCGGTAGGACATTCAGCCCGGGACCTATGGACAACTTCCAGAAGTCCCTGGCCTGGCAGTGCTACCGAGGAGCTTTACCGGTTCGAGAAAGGCTCTACAGACACGGGCGCCCGGGTAGCGACCCCGCCAAAAATATCTGTCCCAGATGCGTGTGCGACGAGGAAACCGTTGCACACGCATTGGTACACTGCTCGGGCGTAGCCGATCTGTGGGGCTATGTCGAACAACTGCTGTCAAGGGTGGGACCGATCCGGTTGACCACCGAGTCTATTGTAATGATCAAGCCGCCTTCCCCCTTCAAAGATGAAGCAGAGGCGGTGTTTCTGTGCGTAATAGCCATGGCGAAAGAGGTTGTATGGTGGACGCGTCTGAAAGGACTGAGGTCAGGCACCTTTTTCTCTGGCCAACAACTGGTCCGTTTCTTCCGATATCATTTCGGAAGAAGGATCAGGATGGAGAGAGAGGTGCTGCACCCCAGTCGTTTTTATGAAAGGTGGGTGAAAGTGGCGAGAATGGCCCGTGTGAATGGGCCTTCTCTTTACATGAGCCTGTAGGTGGAAAATAGGAAGGAACGAAGGAGCACCCCCTCTCTGTGCTCCTGAGGAAAAGGGTTGCACACTTTTTTCGGGGGTGTGTGCGACCCCCCAAGGCGCCTCCTCTCTATTGAGGATTTTGTTATAAATTTTATTTTTTGTTATATTTTATAACAAAATCCTCTATTGAGGATTTTGTTATAATTCTATTTTTTGTTATATTTTATTTTATTTTTATATATTGTTATTGCCTCCTCCCTATTGAGGACGCCTTGTTTTGTAAACTCCCCCCATTGTACTTGTCCCACTTTTGATGCCCTTGTGGCAAATAAAAGAAACATATCTATCTATCTATCTATATATCTCCCACAATCTAGCTGTCGTCTGTTCTACAGTGTGGATGTCATTCACTTCGCACAGAAGTTTTGTTCAAATTTATTGAGGAAATTTTGTGAGTTCAAACTTAATTTTGATACAATTGTGTAGCTTGACCCTCCGTCTGAACTGTCAGGCGGTGGGTCAGCTCATCTTTACCCCTCCTAGAGGTGAAAAACCTGTTTTAAAAAATGTTGTGTAAAAAATTTCAATCGTCTAACAGAAATGTTAAACGCAGCGAACGAAAATAGTGGTGGGGGGACAGCGGTAAGAGTTGTAAGCTCGCACGCTTTAGTCCTCCCTTCCTTCCCAACTAACGTCATAGAGAAGGAAGAAAAAATTAAAATAAAAACAGACGAATCTGCGGAGAAAAAATTAAATGACGAAAACACAAATCTGGACTTGGATTCAAACAACGAAGAAAAAAAATTTGAAAAATTGCATGACAATACTAATAACACAAACAAAGACACAACAAACGCAAAAATAACAGTTGAAAATAACACCATATCAGAAAACAAAGCAGACGACAAAATTTCATTTGCACAGAAAACAAAGAATCTTTGACTTATATAGCGGAAAACATTTCAGATGTGGTACGAAGGATCACGGACGCCAAACAATACATAAGTGAAGGAGAAAATGGTATTTTATCGGTAAAAATGCCTCAAGAATTCACGAATGACATTGAAAGCCGAACGGTCAAGTTTCGGACCATCAACAACAGTACAAAAAAACCTGAACAGCCTTCTCAAGCAGATATCAAAACAGTACTCACAGAAGTACTTAATGAAACCACTTTCATAAGAAAAGACAGACTGTATGGAAGCCTAGCAATTATCATGAAGAACGAATCGGCGGCAAAAAAATGTGCTTTGTCACCGATTCGTTCAACAAATTTCACCTTTTATCCATCTTATATGGGGAAAAGAACTCAACGCATATGGCTGGATGCAATGATGCCAGATGTGGACTACTGCTGGCTCATAGCTGGCTTCATCGATCCAGTGAATGACAACGTGATTTCCATTGGGAAAACCACAGGCAATGCGTTCAGTGGAACAGGTATAGAGCTGGTAGTACAAATGAAGCCTGAACGCATCGCCCAAATACCCGACAGAATCCTATTAGAGGACCACGGGTATATAAACATTAGCGTGGAGGGGAGAAGGCCGTCCTGCCATATCTGTGCAGGCAGAGGGCACCTGAAGGCCGCTTGTCCCCAACTCAACAAAAAGAAAACCCTGCTACCAACACCAGCTCCACCACCACCACCACAACAGATAAACAAACAACAAAACTCAGTCCCACCCAACCTGTCCCTCAGTAAAACCACAACACCACCACAACACAAACAGTCACAACACATTACCCCAAAACAAAATACAGGCCCACCCAACCTCTCACTCAATAAAACAACACAACCACCGCAGACACAACACACAACACAGTCTAACATAGTGACATCCATCTCCCCCACAAAGAAAACCAACACGGAAACATTACCAGCAAACATACCTCTTCCCTCCAACACTGAAGATAACCCAACGAATTCGGAGGAAGAAACGGAGTCCTTCAGACAGATTAAAAGGAAAAAAAGAAAACATGTGCAAAACACACAAGGACAAACAACCCCCACCCAAATCTCAACACAATCCAACAAAATAGAAAACACCCCTCCAGCAACAAACAAAACCAAACCTGCCCCTCCCCTCTTCGAAACACTCACACCATCGGAAAAAAAGACATTACACTATACTTACATCAACAGAAACAATAATAAATTAAATGAGCTCATATACAATAATCCTTCGGTACAAACCGAAGGTGTAAACTTTGTTTCGTCAGAAAACTACCCACATTTAAAACTAATAAAGATCCCAATGAACCTCTACCAAAAACTAAAAAAGGATTTTAAGGAGGACGTAGGACCACCCTCTGTCAAACCCATAAACCGCGTCCTACTAAAAAGCTTTCCCCCTCCCCTTCCCCTCCCCAACACAACTCCAAACACCCCAACCCCACCACACACTGACGACCCCACACCACCACAAGACACCCCTTCACCCAACACCCCCGACCCCATGGAAGTCGTGCAACCCGAACCCCGGGAAGCGGAAAGGTAGGTCTCTACAATCTCCTTTGGCTCTGCCGCCCACATGGATGTGTTAAGAGTAGGATGTTTGAATGCACGTGGCCTGGGCTCAACTTGGAAGCAAGCAAAGCTTCTAAATGACCTCAGGTCATGTAGTATAAATGTAATGGTTATCTGTGAGACTCGAATCAGCGTCGTGCGGCAGCTGGCCCCCACCTTCAATGACTTTGAGGTGCATGCATCTCTCTGTCAACCTGGAGGTGGGGGTGGGGTTGTCGTACTGCTGCAAAAACACCTGGGTCTTGCCGTACAGGTTGTGCACTCGGACCCGGAGGGTCGTTTGTTGGTGCTAGACGTTGGCAGTTGTGAAAGTGCGGCCTTGAGACTGGTCGCCGTCTACTCCCCTTTCGGAGCTGAACGGCCCGACTTCTTCCAGCGTTTGGAGACTTTTCTGGGAACGTCGCGTTCCCTGCTTCTAGCGGGAGATTGGAATGACATCCTGGATGCACGTTGGGACTATGCAGGAGCATGTCCTAATAGAGGGGGGTGTAACAGACTCAAGGGGTTACTCGACAGTATTAACTTGGTCGATAGATATCGATTAGATTTTCCAACTGTGCCTACCTGGACTTGGAGAAACCACAGTGGTCAATCTAGATCGTACTTAGATAGATTCTTAGTTAGAAGTCAGGATAGGGACATATTAAGCTGTCCAGAAATGTGCACGGTTGGCTACACGGATCACAAATTAGTGACCTGCGTGGTCAATCTCGAGAAAACACATAGACAGGGTCCCGGTTACTGGAAACTTAATTTGTCTCTACCGGCAAAAGAGACTTACAGAAACCGGATTAGCAGATTAGTTAAGGAGAGGTTGACGGGTGCAATCGTCAACAACCGATGGTGGGCATCTCTCAAAAGAGAGATTAGAACAGAATCAATAAGTTATAGCAAGATGTTAGCTGCCGATAGGAATAGAAACGAGAAAGAATTAACAGGTAAATTAGAAGAGGCAATCAAGAGCGAAGATGTGGCCAGAGTGCTGGCATCGAGGACGGCCTTGAACCAGTTTTTCGATGCAAAGCACGAAGGCTGCGTCATTCGAAGTAAAATACGTGCTCTAGGTAATGAGGGGGCCAAAGCCGTTGGATGGGCCCGCGTGACAGAAGCTAAGAGTGGAAATCGATCCACCATCCGGTCGTTGCAAGACGAAGATGGACGGGTGATCCGGGAGCCTAAGCAGATGTGCGAGGCCTTTCAAAGGCACTTTGCCCGATTGTTCGGGGGAGGCGAGGGTCCGGGCGGGGGCGTCGATTTCGGTCCATACCTCGACGGCCTGCCGCGTCTCTCGAACGAAGAGGCAGAGTCCTGCGAGGGACCAATCTCGGCTGATGAGATCGGAGATGCGCTGAGCCAATGCAGCAGACGCAAATCTCCAGGTCTCGATGGTATACCATACGAACTTTATTTAGCGATGCCGGTCTTCTTCTCCGAACTCCTCGAAGCGGTCTACTGCAATTGGCAGCAGAACGGGAGAATTCCTTGTTCTGTAGCCAAGGGCGTAGTCACGCTGGTGAGGAAGGACGAGAACAAGGGGGATAATATAAATAATTTTCGGCCCATAACCCTGCTAAACACAGAGTTAAAGATTTTGGCCAAGGTGTTAGCAAAGAGGTTGGCGCTTGTCGTGGGTGGCCTGGTGGGAGATGCGCAGACATGTGCTATCCCATCCAGGTCCATTCCCGATAACCTCCACCTCATGCGATACATCATAGAGAGGGTTGGCAACAAACCCGGCTTCGGTGGGGCCCTGATCAACTTAGATCAGTCTAAGGCCTTCGAGAGGGTCGACCATGGTTACCTGGATGCGGTGCTAGCGGCAGCTGGGTTCGGTCCTGTTTTCAGAGGCTGGATCACTGCCCTACATAGCAACCACATATGTTCTAGGATCAAGGTGAACGGCTACCTTTCGAAGCCGTTCGAAATCACACGATCCATTCGACAGGGGTGCCCTCTCTCCTCCCTTCTGTACGTATTGACTCTCGAGCCTTTACTGAGGAAGTTGGAGTTGTTGCAGTGTATCCCCCTGGAACCAGGATTGAGCAAAGCGGTGTCGGCCTACGTCGATGACGTAACAGTAATGGTATCAACCGACTCGGAGATCGAGGCGATCGGTACCTTACTGGAGGAGTACGAAAAGTTGTCAGGAGCGAAACTGAACCGGGAAAAATCCATCGGGCTGAAACTCGGAACGTGGAGAGGCAGACCGATGCCTCCTGACGGTGTCGTCGGACACTGGACGGAGGGCCCGGTAAAGTTGCTTGGGGTCTGGTTTGGACCGGACCTCCAGGTGGAAAAGAACTGGAACGAGGTTACGAACAAGGTGTTTGCACTAACCCAGAAATGGGCCAAGTGTAAGCTGTCCCTAAAAGGCCGGGCGGAGGTGGCGAACATTTACATAGCGTCCGTCACTTACTACCGCCTGACTGTCGTGCCTTGCCCTAAGGAAACACTCACCACCATGGAATGCATGCTCTTCCAATTTCTTTGGAAGAAGCGTCCTCCTATGGTGAGAAGATCCATCTGCTGCCAACAACCTTCGAAAGGAGGGCTGGGGATGCCGTGGTTGATGATGCGTAGGCACACATTAAGGCTACGGCACCTACAGGTATTCCTCACTGGTCAACCGGTGTGGGCTCCGTTCGTGAAACGAGCCTTTCCGAGACTTGTCTCGCTCACAGAGCTACAGTCCTGGGTCAAGCAAAGATCCGGAAAACTGGGAGACTGGCACACTGAGTGTGCTCAGGCGCTCAGGGCTCTCTGGCAAGCGGGCCAGGCCATCGGTGGAGAATCCACCTCAGCATTCTATAGAGGGCTGGTGGCTAGCAGGGGCGATGACACCCTTGGAGAGTCGCTGGACATGGAAGAAGACGAACTGGCCAGCCTGTTCGGTAGGACTTTCGGCCCAGGACCAATGGACAACTTCCAGAAGTCACTGGCCTGGCAGTGCTACCGGGGGGCTCTACCCGTTCGAGAGAGGCTCTACAGACACGGGCGCCCGGGCAGGGATCCCTCAAAAAAGATTTGCCCTAGATGCGTGCGTCACGAAGAAACCGTTGCGCACGCATTGGTGCAATGTCCGGGCGTGGCAGATCTGTGGGGCTACGCCGAACGACTGCTGTCGCGGGTGGCGCCGATTAAATTGACCGCGGAGTCCGTGATGACAATCAAACTGCCTCCCCTCTTCACAAAGGAAGCAAAGGCGGTTTTTCTGTGCGTAATAGCCATGTTGAAAGAGGTTGTTTGGTGGACACGATTGAAAGGTCTGAGGTCAGGCAACTTCCTCTCTGGCCATAGTCTGGTCTACTTCTTCCGATATCACTTCGGAAGAAGGATAAGAATGGAGAGAGAGGTGCTTGGCCACAGGCAGTTTTATGAAAGGTGGGTGATAGTGGCGAGAATGGCTCGTGTAAATGGGCCTTCTCTGTATACCATCCTGTAGGTAAAGAAGTAAAGGAGAGGGTAGCACCTTCTCCATGTGCTCCCCGGGCAAAGGATTGCACACTTTTTCGGGGGTGTGTGCAACCCCCATCACGTCTCCTCCCTTTTGAGATTATTTTCGATTATTTTCATGTTACACCCTTTTTACTCGATTATATGTAAACTCCCCCTTTGTATTTGTCCCTTCTTTTTATGCCTTTATGGTAAATATAGAAATCTATCTATATATCTCCCTCTCTCTATATATATATATATACCGTTTATCCTGATCGCTTGAAATGAAATACCGATAACGCGTAAGAAAATCCAAGAAGAAAAAAGATGAAACGAATAGCCAAATTAGGACTGAATATATTGAATTGGATAAAGGAGGCACTAACATAATTATTAATCGCTACTATTATAGTCAGGTTATGAATTTAGTGTAACGTGTGCACCGGATATTGTGCAGACATCACACAATAAAACATGAGAGTGTCACAAATAAAGGTATCATGAACGAAATAAACGCTGTATAATAGGAGAATGAACTAATCTAGCGATACTATAGAAGGAAAAATGAAACAAACCCTCTCAACACTAATAGTAATACAAATAAGACATAAGATTGACAGAATGTCGTACAAATATTTATTTTACCGGGTTGGTGGAAAACACATGCATATTGAAAGTTACTTATAACTTTTGATTTAGCGTGACACTTGGGACAATACCATTGACCTCACGTTGCTGCAAGATGGATCCTCACCATATGTTGAATGCATTGCTCCTGAGTGACATTTTGTCCAATTTCCAGGACGTTGGTCGGGTCAACGAGTTCAATATGAATGGCCAGCAACAATCGCTGACTTAACATCATGCGATTTCTTCTTCTATGTGTGGGAGAAGAAATAAGTTTATAGTTTAAAACCAAAAGCTTTCACTTAATTGAAAGAACGCATTCGTCATGAACTGCCCAGCACACCATATGAGTTCTTTACAATGTCAGCCGATAATGTACCGAGAAATTTACAAACACTACTGGATAACGCTGGGGTATATGTAAAACGTCATTACTTCTAATGTTATAGTGATCAAAACGAAACATGATTTACGAAGGTCGACCAATAATTAATAAGTTATTGACACTTTTAAATAGAGTTTATGTTCACTCTCCCTATATAAGCATTCAAAATATCTATTTATAACAGGAAAATTACTACTACTACTACTACTACTACTACTACTACTACTGCTGCTGCTGCTAATAATAATGATAAGCTAACACTTTTAAATAAAGATTTTATTTTCACTCCCTATATAAGCATTCATAATATCTATTTATAACAGCAAAACTACTACTACTACTACTACTACTACTACTACTAGTACTACTACCGATACTACTGCTGCTGCTCCTGCTACTAATACTACTACAACTATTACTACTGCTGCTGCTGCTGCTGCCGCTCCTGCTGCTTTTATTGTTGTTGTTCTTGCTGCTGCTACTACAATTAAATACCACTTAACATTGAGGGGATGGACAAACTTATGGAAACAAATGAAATAGGTGCATACTAGTGTTTCAAAAAATATTGAATGACTTTAAATGGAATAGGATATGTCAATATAAACAAGTGAAACATAGACATATTGTCACAATAGTCATAGCAGGATTCAAACAACTTTTATTTGAGGCTCAAACTAAGCTCAAATTGTATGAACAATGAATAATTGAGTATAGTCAAAACATTTTTTTCTACCGTCGGTAGATAAATTATTTATGCCACGATAAGCTCAAACGGATCATTGTGTAGAGGCAGACGAAGTATAGTTTTAATCCTATTTAGTGTAGGGAGATGAATTATTTATAGCAAAGTGTTACGGCCGTTTATGGTCTGAGTTCAAATCCAGCCGAGGTTATCTGTGCCTTTAATCCTTACAGGGTCGATAAAATAAAGCACCAGTAATACACTGGGATAATTGCTGGCCTTGTGCTAAAATTAGAAACAAATATTTATATCACGATATATGTGGAAATATCAGACATAGAGGAAAGACTCTTGGTGTAGAATCAATGAAGTACTCCTGGGTTAGTATTTGCAGGAATGCGAAATATACTATGTGAAACCCGAATTAACTTCAATTATAAAAGCCAGAAAACATGGTTACAGTCTAAATTAATATAAACATTTATACATTTTTATTCTATGTAGTGGAATCTGCAACTAGATTGAAGTGACGTTCACTGTTATTGCTTATATAAATAATACCATGAACTGGAAACAATTACATTAGGACTATATTATATTCTGACAACGGAGAGCCGTTACTGTAATGGAGAACAAATGAGAGGAATATTTTTCCACATTGTACGCCTTTCAGAATTACATACTATAGATAAATATCGTTCAATAATTCCACTATAGGAAACTTCATAGCATGAATATTGTAGAACAAATGCAGGGATTTTTTTAGGACTAGCCATACATACACGCTATATAAAGTGTTGGGCTATAAACAACGGAGGAAACATAATGTGAAATGTTGATTAAAGAACAATGCTGAAAGGTTTTAAGACTAACTTATTTAGTGATGGCGTGGTTAGACATTTAATAACAAACAAGGACATTGTACCACACGCTTAGGCAATGTATTATATGAAACTATTTGGCTTCGATAATAAAATAATTGATTTCGTATGTAGTGTTGTGAAAACATGGGAGATAAATAAGTACAGAAATAATTCGTGCTGCTAGCTTGCAGCAATTAGTGTTAGTAATTTGTAGAACACGTATGATATTAATGTTGAGAAAAACAGTAGTTATGTATCGATGGTGAATATACCACTGCATGCTTAACAATCATTTGCTTATGGGTGATCTTAAAATGTTCGAGAAGAAAAAAAAACGGATGGTTTCTTCCGTTAAATATTTTCACTTATTTTGCAAAGAATTGCGATACAATTCTTATGAGATAGAGAAATGTGATTTCAGCTAACATGAATAGTACTCCCTGGTTATAATGTAATATATGGCAATGAGAAGTTGTATAAGTACTTAGGAATAGAAAAACCGATTATTGGGACTGAAAGAAAATATATATTTAGAAAAAGGAATCAAGGAACTAACATTTATGTCGAACGTAAAACGGAAATGGAGGAATGTGTTGTTATCTTTAAGCAAATAAGGGGAACCAGTAATAAGTGATAGATAAGGCATTCTCAAATGGAATAAGGAAAATCTTCTTCTTCTTCTTCTTCTTCTTCTTCTTCTTCTTCTTCTTCTTCTTCTTCTTCTTCTTCTTCTTCTTCTTCTTCTTCTTCTTCTTCTTCTTCTTCTTCTTCTTCTTCTTCTTCTTCTTCTTCTTCTTCTTCTTCTCCTCCTTCTTCTTCTTCATCGTCATAGGTTCAATATGGTATCAGTGGGCATAGTCTAGGTATTACATCTTTGTTTGTTCCATTCTGATAAAATAAAAGAAATTTCAGCGTCCTCGATGCAAAGACAAAACAAAGATTAACTTTATCGCTGTGACTTCAATTATATTCAAGCTATTACAAGCTATGAAGAATAATACCATGTACTAAACGTTATCGTGTGCTTTCTCATTTACACCTGTTTACGTTTGTTGTTCTGTCATATAACAAATTGTTTTGTTTTCGTCGATTTTAAAGTAGGTTTCTTTATATTTGACCTAAAAGGTTATTTCTAAGTACATGCATTCCATACAGTTATCTAATTACTGTATGTGTAGAATTTGAAATCCTTCGAAATTTGCAGTGCTCAAATTTGTTTAAATAGATAGTTTTCTATGCGGTTGAGCCAGGTGCATCACCGAAGAGAAACCAGCAACGACAACAATATAATAAAGTTTACAATATATTACTGATTACAATAGAACACAATACAAATGTTGCTTGGGACGGTGGATGAACTTTATGTAGTTCCATGGAGAATTCCACAAAAACCCTGTCATCTGAGGGGTGAGACCAGTTCGCTCACTTAGTTTCTTTATTCCTCTCTAGAAAAGCATTGTGTCCATTCTTTCACCCTCGTCAATCTCGCCGCTCTCACAAATAAAACACAGTAGAAGGCAGCTCTTCCCTCTCTATCTTAATATATGCCGGTTTAGCAGAGGTTGAAATGTGATGACCTCACTGATTTTAGACGAGGTCACTATACTTCTTCTCTTGCTATATTTACCAGACATAGGAATAATTGTCACGCATGCTTTCTAAAAATGGTGGTACTTCAATTGTTACGATAGACACGGTTGATATGCGGATATGTTCTAATTGAGATAAAAGTTCACACAAGCCCACAAGTCAGCAATGCAAGGTAACGAGATGATAGCGTGCAATAGGGTTTCGTCGCTTTGACTTCATATCGTTCAAGTCCCTGTGTGTCAATTATTGGCCGTAGAAGGGCTCCCAAACTGGTCGTATACCTGCCAATGTTGTTTGTCACTCATAGCACCTCTCATAATATCGTCGCTCTAATGTTTTTAATATTCTGTTAATATAACTTAGGAAAACAAGCATTATATTCTGAACGACTAAAGTTTACTTTGGCTTATAAATACCGAGAATGCTTGGCTGCTCCCGAGAATGACAGATCTTGCTTGGCAATTAACCCAGGATTTTGGGTCGGTTACAGAGATCGACTGCCGAAAGATATATTGCACGTATTCGTTGCTTTGCTATTGTCTTAACTTAGTTAATTCCGCCCTATTCGACATTGCAGTACTTGAGGTAATAATGCACATTTCACAACAAGCATAGTCTCTGAGGAATCACATGGATGTAATCATTGACTAAATATTATATTTAAGAGTACCTAATCGCAGAATCTTTTTTGTATGTGTGAGAGTTGACTCTTGTTATTCGATGGAACGGATTCAAATTAAAAACAAACCTCATCGTATTCTATTTATGGTTGATCTGAATTGTTTATTTAAATACTAGCCGTGTAGAGAGTTGATTTGATCAGTAATAAAGCAGATTATTTTGTAGTTTTAGTGGAATAAAATTGTTATTAATGATTTCATACTGCACTGTCATTAAAACAAAATAAACGAAGGGGGATATTTAAATATAATCAGAAAATCATTTTACACGACAATTTTATGAGGCAATGTTTAAAATAATGAAAATCAAATGATTGAGGAAATGAAATTAATGTTTCAAAATAATACAGTAATTTATATATATAATTTGCACAAAGATGTTGAAGAATCATTAATTTCCTAACACATTACATATATTATTTATATGAAATTTCATTTGATATTGATGCAGAAAACACGAGAAAAATCGTCACGGAATTGGTGACAATTTTATGTAAAACGAATCGATGGCAAGTAGTTATAGCGGGTGATACTTATGCGAGAGTACATCATTAGTGATTCGGTTTTAAGGGGCTAACCATATAAACAGGGAACAAATTCTTAACATTAATATATCCAAAATAACATATGTATTGAGATAATTCTTGATATAATATTCTCATTGAAATGGGACTATGAAAAACCAAACTAATGCTATCAAAAATATAGGTTATTCACCCATTTTGAATTACAGCAGAATCACAATGACTTTCTCACGATATAGTTGATAAAAAACACGGATATATGAATACATCTGTTTTGGTTTTACTATATATATATATATATATGCGTAATATATTTTACACGCACGCCCTGATATGTATATAAGAAGAATATACATACATACACACATACACACACCCACACCCAAACACACACACACACACATATATATATATATATGTGTATATATGAGTTTATGTGTGTGTGTGGATACGTGTGTATCTTCTTTTTACATACATATCCGGATTTGTGTGTAAAAAATTGTTCGACTTGTAGCCGTATTTTTTTAACACATGTCATGATCTTTGTCATATAGAAGATTCTATTTAACTATAATATTCGGTGAACTTCAAATTTGAAATTAATATTAGGATTTAATCTTCTTTATTTTTGAATTTAACAAATAAATGTCAAATTTGAGATGTTCGAATTATATTTGAAGGACTTTTGAATCTTGTGTTTTGAAAGAATACATATTATTTGAAGATTCGTGAAATGAAAGTGAGTTTGATATTTAAATTATTACAAATAAACGTCAAATTGACGAAACGTTTAACTACTATTATTGCGTTGATTAACGTATAAACGTTTCAAATACTCTAAATGCAATTTACATACTATCACGTACATCTCCACACATGTAATTTGAACATCAGGCTTATTCTTTAATTTCTCTATCATGGTTTTCTGCTATAGCATTATAGCTTTTTTCAGAGGCACAGCCCTGAATATTTCGATTATCTCAACGGATATACCTAATCATATACATTTGTTAGAGAAAATGTCAAGTGGATAGAATTCAATCCGTTCTTATTATTGCAATATATGTAAATAATAGCTGCTGGATCCATTCATATCAATTTGATTTCAATGACATGCATTTTAAATAATGCCAGCAGTAGCTATTATGACACATGTTAATGTTTGATTGGAAAGCAACTGCTCATCATGTACAAGCTAAAATAATTTTTTGCATCACTTTAATTGCATTGAAAACTGTTGAAGGACAAAGAAAATGATACCTTTCACTGTTGAAATATTGATGCTTCTCCACATCAATTTCATTTCAAAATAAAATATTCTCGAGAAGATTTATAAAATTACATATACACGACAGGATTTGAAGGAGTATTATATACTGTGCCATAAATCATATTGTTCGACGCTCTTCCAATACCGACAATCCATCTCACTAAATCTTTTAAATGTTAAGAGCTTGGGTATATTGATTTTACCTAAAGATTAGCCAAAGAAGGCAGCGTGATAGAACTATAAAGTGTCTTGTGAAAATAGACTTGATATTTCCGTCATTTGTCGTTGGACGATGGACCTTTCCAATCTGCTCTTTGCACATGATATATTTCTATCAGACTGGAAACTGTTTCATGTTGTAACAGAATAGTATAATGCTAGGAACAGCGCAAACATCAGTTCGATTTATAAACTTACTACAACAATAAATTTCTAGCTGAGGCGAATAAATATTTAAGATATAGACAATTCAAATAGCTAAGACATTTTCTGAACAAGAACCACAAACCCTTATAGGAGATACAACAAGGCTTGGTGATGAGGTTCTACCATGAGATGCTGAACTTCATAAGAAGAATCAAAAAGATTTGCTTCGTGATCTAGATTTTTTTTTACTCTATTCAGTTGATGCATATCCTGATGACACTCTTTATAACAGAGAATTGGTAAACCGCCTTTTGTTAAACGCATGTATGTTTTGAAGAATATCGAACATGCAGAATAAAAAGATATTGCGGGGACGATATTGCTCCTCTCAAATCCTGACCTGGTGTATCACACTTCCACGCGACATATCAATCCTTGATAAACGTACAAAACTGGATGTAGACTAGGAAAGAAAACTGGTACGAAGCAGCAGGGTTGTGAGTTCTACCTTGTGCGATGAGAAAACAATTCTAGAAATATCATAAACAAATCTATTTCAAATAACAACAGTAGAGGTATTTAAAACAGAGAAAGCAAGGGAAATAGAGTCACAGAAGAATGGAGAGGGAAGAAGGAGGGTGGTCTCTATAGGAGCAGGGCACGGTGGCTTTGGGGCAGCACCCTGCGAAGAAAACCGCAGATGCATTTCAGTGGACAATGACTAGGGTCACCCGCTAAAACAGCTACATCACTTCGTAAGGTTCCTTCCTCAGGTGGGCGACGTTTTTATCTTACCTTGTAGGGTAACTCGGCACTAAGGGGTCCAAGTAAGCATGAAGTCTCGACGGCAACCGGTGCGAAGAGGAGGTGGCCGAACAATTCCCGCTATTTGTTAAAAATGAAAATAAATATGTATATTAATGAAACCTCACCTGAAAGTTGTGAATGCTTATATCACCCTATCATCCACGTTCATCTATGAATCATGAAAGCATCTATCCACGTCCGTTTGGTAATTGCATCTGTTTTACTATTTACAAGTTTATATGCTACTCCCTAATGTGTGTGTGTGTGTGTGTGTGTGTGTGTGTGTGTGTGTGTGTGTGTGTGTGTGTGTGTGTGTGTGACAGCTCGCACCTATGCAGGTTTAGCTGGCCTCTACGAAGGTATATCTCGTTGGAGGTGTCTTAGGTAATTTAATGAGAAGGACCCGATTCTATCATCTCATTTTTACAGCTGAGTAAACTTGAGCAACGGGAAATAAAGTGTCTTTCTCAAGGAAACACCACGTCACCCGGTCACAACCTTTCAATTGCAAGCCCAATTCTCTAACCACTAAGACATGCGCCTTCTCAAATCCCTAATGTACGTGTTTTTGTATGGTCCTTGATATTTTGCCCCTATGTTGCTAATAAAATAAATCATATAATTCCTGTCGAGATTATATTTGTCTTTCATTCCTGATGGGTCGCCAAATAAAGTAACACTAACGGACTGGGCTAACATTCCTCTCCACCATAATGTTGGCCTTGTGCCTAAATAGGCAACAATTATTAGTATTAGTAGCAACAGGAGCAACAATAGTAGTAGTAGTAGTAGTAGTAGTAGTAGTAGTAGTAGTAGTAGTAGTAGTAGTGGTGGTGGTGATGGTGGCGGTGGTGGCGGTGGCGTTAGAAGTAGTAGTAGTAGTAGTAGTAGTAGTAGTAGTAGTAGTAGTAGTAGTAATAGTAGTAGTAGTAGTCTCAGTGTCACCGTAATATTCAAAGAAATGTTCTATTGCCTTGAGTTAAAACGTACAAATCAGATTTACTTCTTGTTTTTCATAATATTTTTTGAGATTCTGACTTAGGCTTCGATTGCAATGATATTCCTAATATAATCTCATCCTTTGAGAATGTTTTAACGTAAATATTCTCATGTTAATATATGTGAATGCCAAATATGTTATCACAATGATGGCAATGAAAAGGATCATGTTAACATTTCGGATTTTTTTACTCCGAGACCAATTAGTTCTATGTTTGACATGATGTCGTTGACGTCTATCATATGATGTATTTCTTCAGTTTGAATTAGGTCCCTGTTCAAAAACAATGATAGGAATAAATACGACTTCCATAACCTTGTATGTTTTAATGTTTTTTCTATAAATGAGCACTGTCGCTGTCATCACTAGCATAAGCTCAACAAAGGGCTCTAAATAACAGCAAGCTAAACAAGGATATAAGCAGTAGTAGCAATGAAATTATCCTCCAAAACACAGACTATTATAAGCAAAACAAATGTTTGACATCTTACGCAACATCAATATTCGAATCATCAACAGTGACACTAGAATAGAGCATCGTTTCTTGTGACGTTGCTTTTATTGGCATCGACACGGGCATGGATAAGAAAGTTTCATCTGCATGTAGCAAATACGAACTTGGTTGCATATTTGGTGTCGAACAACCAACGCTGTATAGTGACATTTGTATTATATGTAGTAGAGAAGCCAACATGATGGAATAGATAGGAAGATAAAATGCAGATGTGTGAAATAATGCTATAAACGTTTTCGATAAATCTGTCTGATTTGAAGCTCATGAAAGTATAAAATGTGTGGTGTCCCATATGGTATGAAAGGAATATATGCACGATAGCTCAGCGTTTGGCTCTTAATGTTCTTAGTAAAATCCATACCCAGGTTAGGTTTTCCTTTCATAACTCTGTGGTCGACTAAATATAATATACCCCAGTTATTAAGAGACTATATCATAGGTACGTTTATAAAAGAACAGTGGGGCTTACTGGATACGGATATCCAATATGTTGTGTCGAATGATCACAATGGAATTCAGCCGATGTCTGCTGAACAAATTGTAAACGAAGAACTCCAGCATAATATTACTGAACGTGATAAATAAATGTTTCATATATATATATAAATATATATATATGAAACATATATTTATCACGTTCAGTATATATATATAAATGAAATATATATTTCTCACGTTCATATATATATATATATATATTTATATATATATATATATATACATATATAATCCAGCTTCAATAATTGTGGGCGAAAGCAGGGGAGTACCTGGCACTGATGAACGCCAACCAGCGTGAAACAGATTGTCAGCTTCTCTGCCGTCTTTTTCCGAAAAGAAGTAGGTGACATAGCCCCTACTTTAAAACTGATAGCGTAGGGTCTTCTAAATGTTTTTAATTAAATATACGGCATATTGCCAAATATACTATACATACATTCATCATACATATATATATATATATATATATATACATGTATATATATATATATATATATATATATACATATATATATATCACTAAAACAGTAAATGATCACGCCATGAATATAAACCATCCGGGCTTAAGCAAAACAGACAACGCCACTAACGTCAATAACGGAACCCTACAAAATAGTACGCACAGTATCGAGACTCACCCCACATATAAGAAAAATAGAAGAAGGAAAAACATGTATTTTAACCTACCTTTTAACTCTGAGGTCCTCACTAACCTCCCCAGAGTATTGGAAAAAAACTTCCCACCAGGCAATAGATATCGCAACATAATTAATAAAAACGCAATTAAGTTATCCTATTCGACCACACCTAACCTCGTATCACACCTAGCACGCACGAACATTAGGAAAACTAGAGAAGGTTTCGAAGCAATTAAAATGGCAGTTAACCACCAGCAACAGACTACACTGGAAAACGGGGAACATAATAGCATCAATGAACTATCTAATGATATAGAAGCACCTAGTGATAATGCTAGTAACCAAACATCGGGAGGTACGCTAACTAATCGAACCCGCAGTTGCAATTGTAGGAGGAGTAGTAATTGTCCCCTAAGGGGGGATTGCCTCATGAAAAACATCGTGTATGCATATGACGGAACCACACACAACTCTACCAAAACATATATAGGAGCAACGTCCAATACATTTAAAACTAGATTTAACGCGCATATATACACATTTAGACACGATAGACATAAGAATGCCACCTCACTGGCGGTATACATCTCCTTTTTAAAAAAATAATAGTACCCCATACAAACTTTTTTGGAGGAAGCTTACTAGATCCAGGCCATACCGACCGCAGAGCGGAAGTTGTGACCTGTGATTACTGGAATGCCATGCCATAATACACTCTAAACTGAACCTGCTTAACAGGAAATCGGAAATGTTCTCCTCTTGCCAACACAAAATCCTGAGTTCCTTCATCTATTTTAAACCTAGCACATAGACGTAACATATATCACGCAATCCCCACCTAGACTATAGCTCCCCCCATCCCCCCCAACCCGTAACCCAGATAGATAGGTACCGTAAGGGTGGTACATCCCTTACAAGGTTGGTGTGTTTGCGTGTGTGTGTATGTGTGTGTATATGTGTGTGTTTGTATTCTCCTTTTTTCTATCACACACACACACACACACACACAGACATGTGTATGTATGTGTGCGTGCGTGTGTGCATGCATGCATGCATGTGTGCGTGCATTGTATGCATGTATATTGTATATATATATATATATATATGTATATTGTATGCATGCGTATTATATTGTGCGTATGTGTATATGTGACATGTATGTGAATATATGTATGCGTATGTGTGTGTGTGTGTATGTGTGAGTGTATGATGTATGTATATATGTATAAATGTATGTATACTTTTCTGTAGAAATCCTCTCTATATGTGGTGTGTGGCACGAATTCCTCCTATAATACTCTTCTTTGAGAGGAGCACGATATGCAGAGTAACACATGTATTGTCGAAGTTGAAACTGAGAATCACCACCCCTCCTGCTGACCCAAATGTTTACTGAGGACCAGAACACCATTCTCCGCAATATAAGAGAGAAATGCGCTGCCGGACTATTGATGACCATAACATCACATTCCAAGGTAATGGCAAAATACAGTGAATGCTATGCACGACCAGAACACCACAACATGCACATCTGAGCAACACAGATATAATATCAATAGGCGAATCAACTGAATTTTTTGAGTTGAAATACATATGGATATGTGTCTGTGTGTATCGGACACACGTACACATAAAGAAGCTGCTGACCTAAATGTACCTGTCATGCCTGTCTTAATTCCTAAGGGAATTTTCGGCCAGTTGCTGTCTTGAACGATTGTAGTACCAGTGGGTGAATCAATTGAGTTTTTTGAGTTGAAATACATATAAATGTGTGTCTGTGTGTGTCGGACACACGTACACATAAAGAAGCTGCTGACCTAAATGTGCCTGTCATGCCTGTCTGAATTCCTAAGAGAATTTTCGGTCAGTTGCTGACTTGACCGATTAACCCCACGATTACTACGTAGAGGTTCTTGTACATGACTGCTGGACCCGGATGAAACGAAGACGAAGAATTTCCTTGCGTACCGTTTTGTACCACAGATGCGATCTCACCCTGCCTCGTTAATGTTCTATCGACACCAAAGTTCAACGTTCGGGCTAATAGCATTGAATCCAACCAGCAACAACATAGCTGGGTGACCGATAATCACACCAAACCGGAGTACTGTGATCCTTGTGATTTCGAGATATACAACCACTGACACTGTTACGAAGACCAGAAAACCATACTCCATAATATTGAACCAAGTGATTGATTTGTGCGACCAAAATAACACCACACACATATTGAACTAGGAATATTGGATCCTCCGTCAATGTCCGGGTGAGCAAATATAGATTTCTATCTGCATCGGAATTTACGAACTTGTGCATCTGCTGTGGTGTCAAAAACAAACGCGCATGACCGCACAGATAAACAATGGACTATACCACGTGGCTTGAACCTGTAAGTGAATTGAAGGTTCTGTAACTCTGATACACAGATTATTTATTATTAAGATGTATAAACTTGACATAACTACTATCATCTTATATTCTCTCAACTAATCACATTTGATCATATTTCTCTATCCCGTTTTCTCCCCCCATAATTATAATATTTTAATTTTTATTTGAAAAAATCGGTTTTTTTACATTGTGTTTTCCCCTCCAAATATTCGCTTATATTTCTTTAAATATTCTCTATATATTTTTTTACATATATATTTTTTATCATTATTATTTCAACTGTTATACTCCTTTATATTTTACCTTATTCATATTCTTACTTTTATGCCTTATTATAGTGTAATCTTCCCCATGCCTTATTATACATTATTAATTATAGATTATTATTATTACTATTATTAATATTATTATTACTCTTTTTCCATTTCTAATTACCTCATGTACTTTCTCCTCCGTTATATATATATATATTGTATGCCCTTTGTATTTGTGTAGCCTCTGCACACCCTCTGCACCATACTATCGACGCCCCCATCTATGGTTCTGCTAAACACTCGACTCCCGGGAATGAATATGACCGCAGCTAGTAAACAAGGACCCACACCCCACCCTCCCGCACCAAAATTAGACTTATCGTCCCCTACTTTTGCTCTTTACTCTCTTTACTCTTTGTTCTTGAATGTTTGGTTGGTAGAGTCCATAACACCAATCAAACCCCTTTTATAGCTCTGACGAACCCTACGGTTAGTAAGGAAGAAACATTGTAAGCCAATACAAATCTTTTGATGTTGTAGACGCTCTTGTGTTCTTTATCATATATATATATATATATATATATATATATATATATATATATATATATATATATATATATATATATATATGAGTGTGTATGTGTGTGTGAGTGTTGGTGTGTGTGTGTGTGCTAAACTCGTATATAGCTCAACGATTTAAGACCAAACGTAGATGGGATCTGGTATATCGAGTTTTAACACAAAAAAAAAACAGAAAAAAACGCCAAGCTGAGATTTACATCACATTTCGACGGAATAAACATGTCGCTAAATCT
>OZ024742.1:354127362-354152362 GCA_964016885.1 Eledone cirrhosa
AAATAACATTGAGAAATATGACGAAATAACATTGAGAAATTATATTTATATTTTATATGTTTAACTGTTGAGAACTCAAGGAAGAACATTGATTGCCAGCTAAATCATTTATCAAAAATATAGAAATATACTTTTGCGCAAACCAAACCTAACAGTCAGTGTCTTACGAATTTTGGCAATAGTAGGTCATAATCCTGCCCTAATATAACAATTGCTGGCGATAACTAAATTCACAACCACTCAATCACTAGCAACAACACTCCTACAGCTAAGTCATGAGCCTTCACTCTATGTTAATTGGAATAACACATATCGTGAATAAGAAAGACTAATCTTAGATCATATAGGGTAAAATCTACCAACATAGAAAATAAAATTATTTAGGAATAAATATTAAAATACTGCGAACAACCAGATCACTTCGTTAAATCAACATAGATATTGTTTATTAATAACTGTTTCTACTTTTGGCACAAGCCCAGAAATTAGCAGTACATTACTGGTACTTTATTTTATCGATCCTGTAAGGAGGAAAGGCAAAGTTAACCTCGACGGGATTTGAACTGAGACCATAAAGTCCTTAAATCTTTGCCGCAAAGCATGGCGTCGGTCCCTCTACCGATACCGCCAATCCATTGTATATTAATAACACTAATTAATACGATCTTTAAGATTCGGGGTAGATTTAAGGGATGTTTGAATGTAGTTAAAATAAATTAAAAAAATAGTGAATATGTTGTCTTCCCAGTCCATAGAACAATTAATAACTAGAATTTCTCTATGACGAGGAGACAATAATAGATTATAAATGCTTAACTTGTTAGGAAAATTTAAAGATAAATCAAACGAACAAAAACATAAATTCTCTCTGGCTTATAGACGCCGAAATTATAGTGTCTCTCGTTCGGTTTTTTCCCTCTTGGATTGAAGTTTAGCTCAATAAGATTTCTACAGATTGGAAATTGTTGATAAAGATTAAATCTCTCTTAATAGCGTCTGTGCAGGCCTTAATGGCTGGTTACTTTCATGTGAATTAATCTATAAACATCTTTCATTTTGGCCTGTTTAGCCCCTCATCGCCAGGAATGTATAAATAAAATACAAGACATTTAACAGAACTATACCACCCATTTCATGTAAGGTAAATACACTCCCCTCCGATCACTGACCACTCCCTCAGGAAAACCCCCAAACAAGAAACTATTAAATATTGTTTTGATTTTTACTTTGACTGTATGCCCATATATGGACTGTACACCTTGCTAATTTCAGTCAGATTCCCGCCGTTCGAATACTGGCGCTTTACTTTGGATCTAGCTGTGGAAACGGCCGGAGCTCAGCCGTCAGGGTCTTGAATATTTATAGATACACACACACACACACACACATACATGTATATATATATATATATATATATATATAGTAACCAGTAAGACCCCGACGGCTGAGCTCAGCCGTCGGGGTCTTACTGGTTCCTATTACCCACTCTACTACCCTAAGTATTGAGTACTTTGGTGCGTTATGGTCCATCTGATTCCTTACCACATTTCCTTCGTTATATATATATATATATATATATATATATATACAATAAAAGGAAATACTCAGATACATGCGAATACATACATATACATGCACATACACATATATATCACTGAATTTATGTGGTGCCACCCTTAACCGTTGTTGCTCTATGATTAAAAGGGACAAAATAATCTGAATGAATTAGAGTGACTCAATATCAGAGCTATATACTACATTATAAAGAAAGAAGAAACATTAGACATACACAAAAAAATATATATACCCAATAATCTCCAACATCCTCGACTGCGCAGTTTCATGGCTACTATGCAAAAACATTTCATCATAGAGATGCAGTATGTTTGTGAGGTTTGCCAACTTATCAAGAGAATACCTCATTTAAAATTTTAAAACTGGTCCGCAAGGCGTGAGAGAGAATCCCTCCGCCATTTGTCGTATTTTTCTCTTTGTTGTAAGAGGCTTAACTCTGTTTCTTGACCGCTGTATCACGTGATAAGTCCCCCCCCCCTCCGCCTCTACGGGATACTCTCTCATGCCTTGCACACGTGTTTTGAAACTTTAAATGAGGTATTCTCTTAATAAGTTGGCAAACCTCACGAAAATACTGCATCTCTATGATGTAATGTTTTTGGATAGTAGCTACGAAACTCCGCAGTCGAAGATGTTGAAGAATATTCGGTATATATATTTGTTTACTTATGTCTAACGTTTCTTCGTTCTTTATAATGTAATATATATATATATATATATATATATATATATATTTATATAAGTATGTATGTATATATATATATATATATATATATATATATATGTAATTATGTATGTATGTATATATATATATGTATATATATATGTATATATATAGGAAAAGTATGACCCCGACGGCAGACCTCAAGCCGTTTCGACGGCTATTTCTAGACGCAATTCCTTTGTTCCAGAGGGAAGTTTGGATTCATCTGAGCATAGGGAATGTCTAAACAGGTGATTAAAATCCTAGTCATTCAGAACATTTAGGTAGATACATAAGTGTTGTCAGTGTCCTAGACATCATGTATAGAATCAGGAGTTAAACAGATGTTATGCTTGAGAGAACACAATTACAAGGAACACTGGTTGGAAGTGTAAGAGGTACAACCAAAAAGTACAGGCAAAAAAGTTATAAGCATGGAAAATGAAATATAGGAGAGACATAAGTTATAAGATATAATATATCTTAGCATTGGATATCATGTAATGTCAGGGGTATACAATGCAGGAGTCAATACAGTCAATGAGGCATGTATGAGGAAAGAGTTATATTACAGCTGAAATAAGCATATTTCGTGTAGAATGTTAAAGCATAGTATAAGTGTTAGAAATGTTTAAAACACTTGGATTGTTTTAAGACTGTGTATCTCGGCTCTGTAAAACACTTGATAATTTGCATTGAGCCTTTTGTCATACCGTTAACCGGCTAGTACTTAGTACTACCCTCCACATTTATAATTGTATGTTAAACATATATAAGTACAAATATTCTTATTACTAATTCTGCTCTTTCTAGTTGAAATTACCGGTATGTTGATCAAACATTATCTTCCTTTGTCTTTAAAGAACATACCTATCCCATCTAATGATACGTAAATGGGGGCCAGTATAAACTAACCCTTAAGGAAGATTTGTTCAAATGTAATGGAAAAAGATATGCCCAAGAGGAAGGAGCAGCCATTGGCGTTAGCATTGCAGGCAACATAGCTAACCTATTTTTGGTATGGTGGGACAAACAACTTAAGAAACAATTAGAAGGCAACACTCTCTTAACCCTGATTATGTACTATCGATTGCTATCGATTTTTTCTTATTGCCAAACGTGGGTCGATTTGAAAGGTTTTAGTGATGTGACCATGATAGCGACAAGTGCAAAGTGCACAGAAATCTAAGAGGGCTAGAAATGTTTTTCCTACATTGGTTTTAACGTTGAGGGAGAAGGGAGGAGAGAACTCCCTTCTCACTCAACGTTAAACCAATGTAGGAAAAACATTTCTAGCCATCTTAGATAGACACTTCCACATAGGTCATAAATACAGCTCCATATTTAACCGACACAAATTTAAACTAGGTACTCCTGCGCTAAGAACATGAAGGCCCACATCACCACCAGCCCTAGGAGCAACACCCCCAACAGGGTGCTCTTGCCGTAAGCCTGAAGCTTTCCTCCTTCAACAACAATGCAACACACCAGCTGTAATCTATGAAGCTGTGGTCACTTCCAACCGACCAAACGAACCACAAGAGGTCAAATCCTATGTCGGTATGGCGGATGGCCGATTCAAGGAGCGTTTCCTGAACCACCAGTCTACCTTCAGATACCCGGAGAGACGTTCAACCACGAAACTCGCGAGCCACGTATGGTCCCTCAAGGACTCAAGTATAGGCTACTCCATTCAATGGAAACCCATCACTAAGTCCAAGCCATACGCAAGGGGAAATCCGACGTGTGGCTTATGTATTGACGAACAAATAACTATCCTAAAGAGTTTACGCAATAATGGTTGCCTAAACAGAGAAGTGAATTTTTCACACGTTGTCCACACGTCACCAAAAATCTGTTACAGAACTACAAGGATCCGGACTGATTCTTTGTAATTTATTTTTAATTTTTTTAATTTATTTTCAACCCAAAAACTTTCCGGACTTTCGCAGTTATCTCCCTTACACAGCCCGCACGCATTCTATTATTGCCTGTGTGAAGTGACCGAGTTTCTGCGCATGCGCATTCGTACGGTTGTCCTTCCTGTTCCTATAAACATACACATCTCGAGCTGAAGATCCGCCAAGGTGAAACAATTGTTCTCGGTATGGTGAACTAACTGTTGTGTAACCACTTCAATATATATATATATATATAAATACATACACACACACACACACATATATATATATATATATATATATATATATATATATATATATATATATATATATATATATATATATATTATATATATATGTATATGTATATATATATATATATATATATATATATATATATATATATTATATATATATGTGTATATATATATATATATATATATATATATATATATATATATTAGAAAGTGAGGTTTTTTTTACAAAATGAAAAATAACCGAGGTGTCCTACACGAGTGAAAGTATAAAGAAAAAGAGATGAAATCGAAAATGCAACTGAAGTCTTATTTTTTTTAAAATAATAATGGTTTTTGGTTTTTCTCACAGATGTGAGAAAAACCACAGACCCTCCATCTCAACTCACCTTTTGAAAAGCAGAAGAACTGCGAAACCGGTAAAGGAACCAAATAAATATATATATTTTTTAAAAAAATAAGACTTCAGTTGCATTTTCGATTTCATCTCTTTTTCTTTATATATATATATATATATATATATATATATATACAGTTCGAGAGTAACCAATCTTAAAGAGAGAGATTGAGATGGGAGAGGAGATAGGAGAGAAGAAGCGAGATTGGTGAATTTGTTAGAGGCCAAAGCGTAAAGGCATGTGCTCAATGTGCAATATGCAGTGGAAAGCAGCTAGGTGGGTGGGTTCATGCAAAGGTTAGGTGCACAGAGATGGAAATATCCATTATTATTCATATTATATATATATATATATATATGTGTATGCATGTATGTATATATATATCCATATCTATCTCTATCTTTCTATCTCTCTCTCTCTCTCTCTCTCTGTATACATATATATATATATATACATATATATATATATATATATATATATATATATATATATATATATATATATATATATATATATATATATATATATATATATATGAGTGTGTGTCTATGCGTATATATGTATGTATGTCATCATTTGACAGTGGGAATTATTTCGTAGATAATCATGCTACTAACTATTACATGTAGAAATAGGTGAATGTATTCTTTGTCAAAACTGTAGAATAGGTTCTGGAAACAGGATAGGACTTCGGATGTTAATTTGATCTAATTATCTATGTAATCCAGATATATCAACAAACACAACTGAGAATTACCTATAGTTAATTAGTCGATAATTAACATATTATATGATATAGCATAAGCTACACAAGTTGATCGTCGTTTAAGGATCACTTCCAATAATGAACGACATATTCCTCACAGATTGTTCTCTGGGTTGATCCTAATTATGAAAATTCGTGACGTATAGAAACAGCTACACAACCCATTGCTTAACTCTAAGGAACTGGTGTAAACTTCTACATAGTAGAATGTAGGCTACTTAAGAATTTGAACATTCAATGTATAATAGAAATTTACTAAATCACTTAAAGTGGACAGACCCAGATAGAACGAGCAGCAAATTAGTGACATGTAAATAAACGTATGAATAAATTTAAAAAATGGCCACATACCAGTATATAACGCATGCGCAACCCAAGTACAGAGTATAAAGTTCACAAAAACATAAATATGTAGGGCAGAATAAAGTAGAGACATAAACACCACATTTGTCACTGAGGACGTCACATAATGTCGGAGGAATATTCAAATATAAAATAAACCACCATCCGGTTATTGATCTAAACAAGTGGAAATCTAGTAAACTTAAGTGAATACTGCGTGTGTTTTTATTGGCAGCATGGTACTTCCGAACTATAAAATTTCCCTGTTAACACTCGTGTTTCATAAAGAATGCACACACAGAAATGCAATATATATATATATATATATATATTTATTCATATAACGAAATGTGGTAAGGAACCAGATGGACCATACGCACCAAAGTACTCAATACTTAGGGTAGTAGAGTGGGTAATAGGAACGAGTAGGACCCCGACGGCTGAGTTCAAGCCGTTTCGACGGCTAATTCTGGACTAAATGAAAACTTTTATCCTGGTAAATAAATAGCCGAGCTTCTCAGGTGGTAATTCCATATATGGTAAAAGTGATTGTCACAAGGATTTGTCAAAAGTTTGTTGTTGAGACATAATTCTATCATGGCATTTTGTGGAAGGAAGGGGTAGCTGAACTTGCCAGTAGAAGAAAGAGGGAGAGGGAGTGGAGGAAACCCAGTCGTGCATTGAAACTGACAACTACAGCAGAATCCTAAGGATAAGAGATCAAGAGAAGTATACTAGAGAGGGGGAGCGGGGAGGAAGTCTAAACAATAAGTAAATCTATATGGAGTAAATATATATAAAAAAAAAGAATGTTAAAAATATAAAAAAACACAATTACAAATGCTGTTTTCGTCGGAGCAACTCCCAAACAAGAAAGACGAACTGCTAACTGCAGGCAAACACAAATAGCGTAGGACTTACCTGGCCCTCAAATCCCATAATGACCTGTTTGTAGACAAGGGCTGTAACACCCCACTTGCCGACTTTGTAATGGGTAACCGCTGCTTACAAAGGTAGACGTAAGATTTTCTTATATATTTTTTGTCGTTTCCTCTATATTTCTTTCTTCCCCCTTCCCTTCCTAGTCCTTCCACCCCAGATCTTCTTTGTCGTCGTTCATTTCACCTTCTCGCCCACCCCGAGGCAGCCCTTCGGTTCTCTGTAGCCACAGTACCCACACCCCACCTCTTATTCTATGATAAAATTGGCCGACTCCGTTTTTTATAGCAGATGTGCTCGACCCCAGATACTTGCTTTCTTATCTGATTGCTGCCCCATTTCCGTGATTTCTAGATTTCTTAGTGGTATCCCTGCTTTAGTTTCTCATATATCGGTATTTATTTTTTGGGGCGGGAGTGTTATTCTGAATTAATTTTTCGTATTAAATTGTTCATGTATATCGTACGAGCATTTATGTAGTTTGTATTAGAACTTACGTATTGTAGCGGTACTCTTATATATCGTATTATTATTCATTTTCGGGATTCTGAATTAATATTTCGTATTAGTTTCGGGACTCTGAATTATTATTTCGTATTAGTTTTTTTTAGTATTTTGGCTCCTTACTTGTTGACCTGTCATTGTAAGATAGATTTGGCCGATTACTACTAACTCATAAAATTATTTCACTACAATCTCGTATTTAGTATTCTGTCCCACATATTAAACTTTTCTATAGTTTAGCAGTACCAGTGAGAGATGTCAGGATTTTGGTAGGGGAATAATAACCAGAAATTTTGTTCTTTTATATTTTTAACATTCTTATTTTTCTATATATTTACTCCATATAGATTTACTTATTGTTTCGACTTCCTCACCCCACCCATCTCTAGTATACTTATCTTGACCTCTTATCCTTAGGATTCTGCTGTAGTTGTCACTTTCAACGCACGACTGAGTCCTCCACTCCCTCTCCCTCTTTCTTCTATTGGCAAGTTCAGCTACACCTTCCTTCCACAAAATGCCATGATTGAATTATGTGTCTCAACAACAAACTTTTGTCCAATCCTTGTGACATCACTTTTAGCATACATGGAATTACCCCCTGAGAACTCGTCTATTCATTTACCAGGATAAACATTTTAATTTAGTCCAGAATTAGCCGTCGAAACGGCTTGAGCTCAGCCGTCGGTGTCCTACTCGTTCCTATATATATATATATATATATATAATATATATATATATATATATATATATATATATATATATATATATATATATATATATATATATATATATATATATATATATATATATATATATATATATATATATATATATATATACATATACATATATATATATAAATAATTGATGTTGGATACTTAAAGCGTCCGTATGCGGTTGGCCGTATTATCTGTAAAATCAGCTTCGTAGAATCAAGACGCATCTGAGGACCTTGCGATTTTCAGAGTCAAGTTCGATCATCACATCGAACGTGTCTCGAGTTGGAAAGAAACAATTGTAATATATCCAATAAATTCCATTCGTCGCAACACTGATTTTTTTGTGATATATATATATATATATATATAGGAACCAGTAAGACCCCGACGGCTGAGCTCAAACCGTTTCGACGGCTTATTCTGGATTAAATGAAAATTTATCCTGGTATTTAAATAGCCGAGCTTCTCAAGGGGTAATTCCATATATGGTCAAAGTGATTGTCAAAAGTTAGTAGTAATTCTGTGATGGCAAATTAGTAGGGGAGATGGTGGCTAAACCTGCCAGTAGGAGAAATAGGGGAGGGGGTGGAGTAGACCCAATCATGCGTTGGTAGTGCCGGCTACAGCTGGGCATGAGGTCAAAGAAGATACTGGGAAGGGGGGGGGGGAGTCAAAACGGTAGGTAGAACAATGAGGGGTAAAAATATATATATGAAAGAAAAAATACTGAGAGTGATGAAAAGCGAATAAGTGTAAAGAAAAAGTATATATATACTAGCTGAGGTACCCGATATTACCGGGGAGCGGGAGTATTCCAGTTCCCATTAAAATGCCCAATGCCTCTCAGACCAAAAATGAAATCCAAATATAGGACAGATAATCAAAAGCGAAGACAAATTAATTTCCGAAACAATAATACAAACAAATATTGTTGATTGCACTGGTCAGGTGAAAAAATGTTTGTCAGAGAAGTTGAGATAAGGAAAAAATTAGAACCCCCAGTAGGGTATCTTAATATTATTGAAATTTGCTGAAATTGTGTGAATAGGCACCATATCATGTCATTTACCTATGGTTTAAATTTCATGTAAATCGAAGGGGAAAAATTAAGCGGGGGTTTGAACCCCCGGTGAACCCTTTGATTAAAACAAAATATACGTAAGAAGTCAAATGGGCATGAGCCCACACAAGTGTCAAGTTTCATCAAGAACGGTTTGTAGTTTTTAAATTTTAGGTTTACAGACACACGAATGAATTAACTGTGGAGATATACATGATACGACAGCGAAAACTAACCAAACAGTGAGTGTGTTCTGTTATCATTTCTGGCAATATTATTACAACAATATATAGTATAACAAGTATAACAATATATATATATATATATATATATATATATATATATATATATATATTGGTAGAACACTGGAAGGTAATATCCGTAGTGGTAGAGCACTCAGGGACGAGTTAGGTGGAAGAGGTTACACAACAGTTAGTTCATAATACCTAGAACAATTGTTTCACCTTAGCGGATCCTCAGCTCGTAATGGATATGGCCGTTCCGTATAACCACGTCTATTATGAGCTGAGGATCCGATAACGTGAAACAATTGTTCTCGGTATGGTGAACTAACTGCTGTGTAACCACTTCTCTCTCTCTCTCTCTCTCTCTATATATATATATATATATATATATATATATATATATATCATAAATCATGTCCTTAGAATTATTAGATAAAATATATACTATTTGCTCTCCCAATTAGCATAATTAACCATATAAAAAAAAATTAGACCAGGATATAAGAATACAGGCTCCTATGAAGAAATATTTGATAAATAACCGAAAGTGGCCTCTTTGCTGTGACGCCAATCGATTATTTACCCAACATTTCAACAGCGTGTAGAAACTGACTAAATATACCGTCAACCATACACAATTAGGTGTAAATTTAAACTTAGAAGAAACGTGTACATACCGTAATTAATCTCTACCGTGGTTTCGTCCGTATTTTTAGATATCCTACTGTTAACGATAAACCTAGAGTAACTCTGTTGGACAGTTAATTTTTCCAAAGCGAGGCGCCAAAAATAGATTCAAAAATGGCTAAGAATCGTGACGTGGCAGTGGTCAAGTTAGAAAGAATGTGATTAGATGCTTACGGCGGGTAGGCTGGTTCCTAGAAAGCGCAGCCCAATATCGCCCAATTGCATCTCAAACCAACGGGAGATTATTAATTATAAAGATTTACATATACATAAAGTCACAGTTATATATGCGGCATCCGGTCACGTTGTGGCTCAATGAAGAATTAATCAATTAAATAATCAGAGCAGTATATCATAAATCCTGTCATTAGAATTATTAAATAAAATATATATCTTTTCCTCTCCGAATTAGCATAATTAACCATATAAAAAATCAATTAGACCAGGCTATAAGAATAAAGGCTCCTATGAACAATTATTTGATAAATAACCGAAAGTGGCCTCTTCGTGGTGACCCCGATAGAGTATTTACACAACATTTCAACAGCATCTAGAAACTGAATAAATATACCGTCAATCGTCCTTGTTATCCTTTCAATATCTAAATATATATATATATATATATATATATATATATATATATATATCATAAAATGTGTCTATAGACACATTTTATGATATAATGCTCTGATTTTTTGATTTTAACTTATTTATTCTTCATTGAGCTTAAAAGTGAACAGTTGCAACACATATATGTATCATTGATTTAATTTAATTTAATTTTATGTATGTGATAACCTCTATATATATATATATATATATATATATATATATATATATATATATATATATATATGTATATTGAAAGGATAAGAAGGAAGATGGATTACTCCTTCATTGCATTTATTGATAGGTAACGCGTGTTTCGCCACTGATCAGCTCAAGGTTCGATCTGTATCAATCCTACCCGACTCAATAATCGGTGGCTCGACGGATCCTCTTAAAATGCTATGAGAAAATGAAATACATGCTATGTGGTAAAGTCAGTTTCAAGAATTGTTTTGATTGGTTGGAAGGGTCAAGGGGATGTACTGGCCTATAGTGTATATGGGGGTGGATGTGATGGTGAGATGTTGGTGACGGTCGGTGGATGAGATGGGCTGTAGTGTGGTGGTGGTGGGTTTGGCCTTGGCATGTAGAGTATGTAGAGGTATGATGGGCTGTGGTATGAGGTAAGTGCATTGTCGGTAGACGGGGTGGCGTATGTGGGCGTGTGGTTGTGGTGTTGTTGTTTATGGTAGTGGCGTTTGTGGTGGTGTGTTGTATGTGTTGGTGGTGTCAAGTCCTGACGGAGATAGATAGCTAGACGCTCTTCGTCTGACAAATACGTTTTATATATGTATACACACACACATATGTATATATGCGCACATATATTGATGTATACACACACACAAAACACATACGCACACACTCGCCCACACATATCGACACACGCGCATACACAGCCATATGTATATATTCACGCATGTATGTGCATGCGCGCATGCGGACACAAATATGGAGATTGGAGGAGTATCGGTAGGGGTCGCGAAGGACAAATATGGAGGGAAGGTGAGAGGCAATGGAGAAGGTGTTATACATATATGCATACACATACATACACTCATACACACATACGGATATGGGCACATACACGCACACACACGTATACAAAACAAACACATACACACACACGCACACACGTATACTCACACATATATATACACACCCATACGCAGACACACACGCACACACACATACACTTTACATGCACATATACGCGCATACTTACACATACACACAGTTTCACCTATATACATATATGTAGACATACATTTATATATATATATATATATATGTGTGTGCACAGAGACGACCCCTTAGCCTTTGTCAAGGCAGAATTCTAGGAGAAGGAAAACTCTGATATAACACCTGCAACCCTGATGGTATCCAATGATGTTGACTTGTTCTTCTTTTTGGTAAATATCATCTTGGTTAAGAGAGTGGGACTGGCTTTGTGCAGTGCCTTTGCTCACTATAATAGCTTCACAGCACAGGCATTGCTTTATATCTGGAGATCTCTCTGCACTTGTCATCACATGGTACAATTGGCTCAGCACTATGTGTCAATAATTATAACAAATGTAGTGTTTGTACCAGAGTTTTCAAGTCGCTGGCTGGACTAAAATGTCACACTCGTTCAGCGCATCGGTAGGGGTTCTCCTACATGGATATAAAGTAGTGGCCGTACTCGAAAACGAGTTGGCAGCCATCATGTCTGCACACATATATATATATAAATATGCGTACACGCACGCATATTTATACGCCCGTATATGTAAAACATACTTAGACACAGACACACACACTTGCGTTGGTTCGGGAGTGGACGTATGTGTTGGCGGTGTTGATGAAGTATAGAGTTGTGTCTTGTCGTGGTGGTGGTGGAGTTGTGAGCAACACAAATATACAGGATCCAATAGTGCGATGGGTTACAGGTTAAAAGGTGACATAGGGAACGCGGGAGAGGAGTTTATGTACGTATGGCGATGTGTGTTGTGGTCATGGTGGTGGTGGTGGTGCTGGGGTGATATGTTCGACAAGATGATTACATGATCGGAAGTTACGATGTGTTACAGGGTAAGCAGGGGGTATAATACAGTCGATCTGGGAGTGAGGAATGATATGTGTTGATGATGTTAATGATGTTAATGATTGTTGAAATATGTGGATGTATCTAGTGGTGGCGGTGGTTGTGTGTTCGCGCGACAGTACATTTACAGGGTCGAATATAGCGTGGGGTTGTAGGTTAGGGTAGACAGAGGGAACATGACGATGTGTGCTGATCGTGGTGGTGGCGGTGGTGAAATATGATCGACATAGTATTTACAAGATCACGTGTTACTATGGATTGTAAGGTAAAACCTATCATAGGAGTCTGATCGAACACAATTTTGCAAGGATGAGGGGTGTATGGTAATGTGATTTTTGGTGGGGGTGATGTATGCGGCATGATATACAGAATACTTGCTTAGAAATGGTTACATGTAGTATAATAAAATAAGTTCACTGAGATGGGCGATGGTGAGACGAGGCAGAGGTGGTTATTATTATGCTGGGGCATGGTTATGTATGATTTTGGTGGGGGTGATGTATGCGGCATGATTTTACAAAATACGGGCTTACCGATGGTTACATGCAATACATTATAATAAGCAAAGTAAAATGAAATTAATATATTCGTTGAGATGGGCGATGGTGATACTGGACACAGGTGGTTATTATTATGCTGGGACATGGTTAGTGCATGGCCCTCCCCCGAATGTTTTTGTGAAAAGGTGTTCAGTCTGGTGTGTGTGCAATTGACAATTATGTCCGACCTATAGTTTATGGCGGATTTTAATTTATTTATTTCAGCCGCCTCAGCCAGGCATAATCTGCAGTGGTTTCTGTCACTGGGGATTTGTGCCACGAGTCTTTTCACTGACCACGAAATCTGGTGTTCAATATTCCTGTCGTTGAGGTCCCAGATCAAGTTGGCCACTCTGGTTTGGGGTCGTTTCAGTCTCTGTTTGAAGGAGCTTCTGTGGTTATACCAGCGCTCCTTAAACGTAGTGGATGTCGCACCTATATATGAGTACTCCTTATTGCCGGCTGTGACATCACACAGGTAAGCATTATTTTTAACGAGGCACTCCCAGTTTGGTGGGCATTCGGCCCGTTTTTTGCAGTTGCAGTTGGGTGTAACCGGTGTGGTGGAACGTTGGCGGCTGGTGTCCGGCGGTGTGGGTCTGGTGTGTGGTTTGTTGTGTTTTGTGTGTCGTTTCGTTCTGGGTTGTGGTGGTGGTTTGTTGTGGGGAAACCATGTGTTTTCGTATGTTTGCCCTATTAGTGCGTGCTATTGTGTGGCCTAGATTTGGTGCTGTGGAGAAAGAAAATTTTACGGTGTGTCTATTGAAGAGCTTGTGGTATTTGTGTGTGCGTGGAAAAGATTGTTCGAGAACCCTGAAAAAGGTTCCCGGTATGTTAGTGGCGACGTGTATAGAATACGGGTGTTATACCATGTGTCAGTTCTACTTCGGTTTCTGCGGTGTTTAGTGAGGTTTTTGTGGTTGGGTGAAAGTTGGTGTGTATTTTGGTCAGGCGTATGTGTCATAGTGGTTCCAAGTAATCTATTGGCGTTATGTCTGTTGTCTCTATTGGTACGCAAACGTGTGCGAACATCGGAGTCGTTATTGGGGTTGGAGAGTATGGCTTTATCTCCTAGACAGTTATGTTTCGCGCTGTCTGCACTGCCGGCTAGGGAGGGTTTTAGGTTATTGTTTGTCCTAGGTGTGGAGATGTATTCTATGTTCGTTTCTAAGGGTTCGGGTATTGTCAGCGGCGAGACGGTTCTATTTGGGTCGATATAAGAAATCTTCTCAGTATAACCAGCGTTTACAAGTGAGGAGTTGTAGTATTTCGCGTGCTGCTTGAAGATGTTTTCATTAGTCGACAGAGTGGACACTCTATTGGAGACGCTTTTAACTATTGAGTTAATTATGGTCCTAGGGTGATTGGATTGTCTGTTGACGCATGCAAGATTTTCATTAGGCTTGTGGTATGGACGGTAGAGGCCTGAGTCTAATTCTAGGGTGACATCTAAAAAGTTTACTGTCCTAATGTTAGGTTCAATTTCTACGGCTAAACCTTGGGTCTTAAAGATATACCTAAGTCGTATGTGTAGTCTATTTAATTGGCCAATAATGATTCCAGGGGTCAGTAGTAGGGTATCATCCCGGTATAAGCCACCGCCCAAGGATGGGATCTCGTCTGTTAATATATTTAGGGGGTATATGCCTACTACATCTGTAACCTGTGCGGAGTCAGTCGATCTCATGGTGATGTCGAAGCTATCTGGCCTATTCTGTCTTTCCCACAATCTTCCGTCGAATGCTAGTAAAGTGTTCCTAGCTGTTATTATTTTGTCCACTTCCTTTCTAGTGAGGCTTGATCTGTTCATGGCTGAGATCAGTGCCTTGTTAAGGATGATTGGGGATATACATGCGTAGTCGAATACCTCCTTTGTACAAGACCATAGGCTGAGTTTAGTTCTATTTCTAAGTTCAGGTATAATTCGGTCAATGATTGATTTGCTAAATCTATCTAGGTCTGATTTGGAAGGGGCTATGAGCCTGACCGGTAGCTTTGACTGGACGTCCGGTTTACGGTCGTTAATGGATAGTCTCGGTGTCCTAGGGTTGTAAGAATACGTCCTGTCGTCAATACTCAGTTCGGTCATTATTGTTTTCGCCTGTTTGTTTATGTGTGCTAGGTTTTCTCGTGTTGATGTTTTGTATATTTTAGCGATTTCGTTTGTAATGCATTTGTAGTAAGTTTTGTATTCCAAATTGTATAGGTTTCCAGTTTTATCGGCTGGTACGATAATGAGAGTGCTATTCTTGATATTTTTTTATGTTTGAGGCGAGCCCAGACAGGAATGCACTTATGTCAGAGTTTCGCGGTGGTTTCCTGAAATAGAACTAGAAATAGAACTAAACTCAACCTATGGCCTTGTACAAAGGAGGTAATCGAGTGGTTTTGTGCCATAGAAACTAAATCGAATGTTCGATTAGTCCAATTGGATATTACGAACTACAACGCATCTATATCACCAATCATATTTCACAAGATCTCAGCCATGAACAGATCATGCCTCACTAGAAAGGAAGTGGACATAATAATAACAGAACAGATAGCTTCGACATCACCATGGGATCGATTGACTCCGCACAGGTTACATATATAGGAGGCATATACCTCCTAAATATATTAACAGACGAGATCCCCTCCTTGGGCGGTGGCTTATACCGGGATGATGCCCTACTATTGACCGGTGAACTCAATAATAGCCAATTAAAAAGACTACCCTAACGACTTAGTTACATCTTTTAAGACCCAAGGTTTAGCAGTAGAAATTGAACCTAACAATAGGACATTAAACTTGTTAGATGTCACCCTAGAATTAGACTCAGGCCTCTACCGTCCATACCACAAACCTAATGAAAATGTTAAATACGTCAACAGACACTCCAACCACCCTAGGACCATAATTATCTCAATAGTTAAAAGCCTCTCCAATAGAGTGTCCACACTGTCGGCTAATGGGAACATCTTCAAGCAGCACGCGGAATACTACAATTCCGCACTTGTAAACTCTGGATATAACGAGAAGATTTCTTACATCGACCCAAATAGAACCGTCACGCCGCTAAACATAACCGGGCCCTTAGAAACGAGCATAGAAGAAATCTCCACACCTAGGACAAACAATAACCTAAGACTCTCCCTAGCGGGCTGTGCAGATAGCGCCCCACATAACTGTCTAGGAGATAAAGCCATACTCTCCAACTGCAATAACGACTAAGACTATCGCACACGTTTGCGTACCAATAGAGATAAAATACATAACGCCAATAGATTACTTGGAACCACTATGACACATACGCCTGACCAAAATACACACAAATTACCACCCAACCACAAAAACCTCACTAAACACCGCAGAAACCGAAGTAGACCTGTCACATGGTATAACACCCCGTATTCTATATACGTCGCCACTAACATACCGGGAATCTTCTTCGGGGCTCTCTAACAATCTTTTCCACGCACACACAAATACCACAAGCTCTTCAATAGACACACCGTAACATTTTCTTTCTCCACAGTGCCAAATCTAGGCCATACAATAGCACACACCAATAGGGCAAAAATACGAAAACACATGGTTTCCCCACAACAAACCACCACTACAAACCAGAACGAAACCACACATAAAACACAACACAACACAACAACCCACACACCAGACCCATACCGCATGACACCAACCGCCAACGTTCCACCACTCCAGTTACCTCCAACTACAACTGCAAAAAACGAGCTGAATGCCCACCAAACGGGGATTGCCTCGTTAAGAATATTGTTTGCCGGTATGATGTCACAGCCGGCAATAAGGAGTACTCATATATTAGTGCGACATCCACTACGTTTAAGGAGCGCTGGTTAACCTCAGAAGCTCCTTCAAACAGAGACTGAAACGACCCCAAACCAAACTGGCCGACTTGATCTGGGACATCAAGGACAGGAATATTGAACCCCAGATTTCGTGGTCTGTGAAAAGACTCGTGGCACAAATCCCCAGTGACAGAAACTACCGCAGATTATGCCTGGCTGAGATGGCGGAAATAATTAAATTAAAATCCGCTATAAACTATAGGTCGGACATAATTGTCAATTGCAGACACACCAGGCTGAACACCTTTTCCGCAAAATATTCGGAGGAGGGCCATGCACTAACCATGACCCACCATAATAATAACCACCTCTGCCCCGTATCACCATCGCCCATCTCAACGAATTTATTAATTTTATTTTACTTTATCTTATTTAATTGTATCGCATGTAACCATCTGTAAGCACGTATTTTCTATATCATGCCGCATACATCACCCCCACCAAAAATCACACTAACCATGCCCCAGCATAATAATAACCACCTCTGCCCGTCTCACCATCGCCCATCTTAGCGAACTTATTTTATTGTACTGCATGTAACCATTTCTAAGCCCGTATTCTGTATATCATGCCGCATACATCAACCCACCAAAAATCATATCACCATACACCCCTCATCCTTGCAACATTGTGTTCGATCGGTCTCCTATGATAGGTTTTACCTTACAATCCATAGTAACACGGGATCTTGTAAATACAATGTCGATCATATTTCACCACCGCCACCACCACGACCAGCACACATCGTCATGTGTCTACCATACACACCTTCAACATTATCCCCACATGTTCCCTCTGTCTACCCTAACCTACAACCCCACGCTATATTCGACCCTGTAAATGTACTGTCGCGCGAACACACAACCACCGCCACCACCAGATACATCCACATAATTCAACAATCATTAACATCATTAACATCATCAACACATATCATTCCTCACTCCCAGATCGACTGTATTATACCCCCTGCTTACCCTGTAACACATCGTAACTTCCGATCATGTAATCATCTTGTCGAACATATCACCCCAGCACCACCACCACCACCATGACCACAACACACATCGCCATACGTACATAAACTCCTCTCCCGCGTTCCCTATGTCACCTTTTAACCTGTAACCCATCGCACTATTGGATCCTGTATATTTCTGTTGCTCACAACTCCACCACCACCACGACAAGACACAACTCCATAATTCATCAACACCGCCAACATATACGTCCACTCCCGAACCAACGCAAGTGTGTGTGTCTGTGTCTAAGTATGTTTTACATATACGGGCGTATAAATATGCGTAGTGTACGCATATTTATATATATATATGTGTGTGCACACACACATATATATATATATATATATATATATATGTATGTCGATATATATGTATATAGGTGAATATGTGTGTATGTGTGCGCGTATATGTCCATGTATGTGTATGTGTGTGTGTGTGTATATATATGTGTGTATACGTGTGTGTGTGTGTGTATGTGTATGTTTTGTATACGTGTGTGTGCGTGTATGTGCCCATATCCGTATGTGTGTATGAGTGTATGTATGTGTATGTATATATGTATAACACCTTCTCCATTGCCTCTCACCTTCCCTCCATATTTGTCCTTCGCCACCCCCACCGATACTCCTCCAATCTCCATATTTGTGTCCGCATGCGCGCATGCACATACATGTGTGTATATATACATATGGCTGTGTATGCGCGTGTGTCGATATGTGTGGGCGGGGGTGTGCATTTGTTTTGTGTGTGTTTATACATCAATATATGTGCGCATATATACATGTGTGTGTGTATACATATATAGTTACAGCCCCTGGATATATATATGTGCGCATATATACATATGTGTGTGTGTATACATATATAGTTACACCCACTGGATATATATATATAAAAGTAGTAAGATTTTATTTCAAGAGAAAGCCCCCCCCCCCCCTGCTTCTGATAGACACCACCAGAGGGTGTGTGTCCCCCCCCCCCCCGGTGTTTGCTTAGCTACGGCTTCCTAAAACTGTATAGCAAATAATAACACTGCTGATAGCAATAATAACACAGCTGGCAAATCTATTGTAATTACCTATAGAATTCTTCTCCTCAACACCCATTTATTTTAATTATATTTATATATACACTAGGAGATCGTGTGCACAATATATATCTCATATGTTAATAGCGCAAAATCTAGTACTTTTACTTATATTTCGATATCTTAGATGTACATGCATCTGTTAATAATTCTCAAAACCAGTCGTACCCTACATTTTTTGGTTATTGAATGTCGAGATTTGTAAATATATGAGAGATATCGCATATGAGAGTGTCATTGAGGTTTTTAAATGATGCTTCCACGAAAATTATATGTGCATGTTTATTGGTGATTGATATATGTAGAAAATTAGCTACCGTTCAACATTTCCTAAGAAGGGTATCAATGTGTGTTTTTTTTTCCTAATTCATATGCAACATATGTAGTCACGAACGTAAGAAATGTCGAGAGATAGAATATGTCTCTTTTGAAAAATATTCATTGCAAGGGATTGAATCTAGTTGCTTCCTCATTAAAAATGGAATTACTTGCAACATGTAAATCTTTATGTCAGTTAACATTCATATCAATATTAAAGTTAATGGTTTCTGTCGACGTTACATTTACGTTATCGTATATTACCCCTCCTCTAAATTTACATATCAAACTGTGCTTGCTGTGTTACTCACACACATGCCTACAATACATACATGTTCTCTCTCTCTCTCTCACTCTCTCCTCCCCTCTCTATATGTCTCTCCCTCTCTTACTGTTTCTTTCTATCACTCTCACTCACACATAAATACATATCCAATACGTTTCTTCTTTGTCATGATATGCTTGTATTGTACAGGAATCTGATACAGAGGATTATTTCTGATTGTAAACCTTATTTAGATACTTATAAGCGTTGCTAGGATGTTATAGTCACTATAACTAAATCTATGTTTTCTTTAGATGAGATAATTTTTCATATAGATTAATATGCCTCACCCAAACAGCCATGTCATATGTATCAAAAGATATATACCAGAACCAGTATTTTTGCGTGACTATGGTTGCAGGAAACCATATATTTGTTTATGAGTGCTGAGGACCAAATTTATATTGACCGTTTGATTGCTTAAATCTGTTCAAATATCCAGTACATTTGTTATGTGGTGATGTATTGACAAGATTAGAAAATCATGCATATATACATATCGACGAAAGGTTCACATATAAAGTTCGAAGATTAGGCGAAATCCCATGCCGCAGACTCTTCGGTGTTAAGTACATGACATCTGCTAATAAACTATATACGTTGGTGCTTAGATACCGGAACGTTTGTTCATATTTAACGGGGAAAATTATATAATTGCACATAACAGTAAATTATAAGGTCTGAAACAATCAAATATATATTACCCGGATAGTTTCTATATTATTTTATCTGATATAAGATTAGATTATGAGGAAATGATTCTGGATATTGTTTGTCATATTGTGAAATGTCATTTGGTTAACTCAGGTCAGATTGGTGAGGATGAATATGAGATTAATATTTTAATAGTGCGAAGGAATTTAAATGGAAGTATGAAACCAAATTTATTGCCTCTTGTAATTTATTTTTTGTGTGTGGGGTGGGGGGTGGATATGAATCCGATATCATACGAAATCATGTTTTATGAAATGGATTCCCATCAGCTAATGGTAATATCCAATGAATGATTTTTAGGCAATAATATATATTTGAAATGACCCCATTAAAATATTCATGAATTCTCATAACATATACATCCTTTCCACCGAGGAATCCACGAGATAGAATGTATACAGAACTCGTAAAGTTCCAATCATATTTACTGTAATCGCTTCTAAAAATATTGTAGAAAAGCTGAAGTAGCCAATCGATGAAGCATGAAGTAGGCTACTAGCGATTATTTAGTTTTATTTTATGCTGATCGTATATATGGGATAGCGATGTTTGGCTATTTTTTTCTTTTATTCTTGTATATCAAGTTTTATGCATACGATGATTATAAGTAGGATAGGGAACTGCTACAGCTGTTGTTGCCATAAATGTAGTAGTCGTTATACTTACTGTTGCTATAAAATATACTTGTGTTGTAATTGTATCATTGTACAAACTATGTTTCCGAAAATATTCCACACTAAATGGACAAGGTATAGGCAGTGGTATCGATTTCAATACACAGTTTGAACATTTATTAGTATTATTAGTATTAATATTTTTAGAAGCTTTATTGAAAAAGTGCATCTGATTCATTGAATGTTCGACTGGACATGAAAACATGACACACATCTCATGATTACTCTCATTAAAGATTATTCTCAGTTATTTGTAAAAATATATGTCGTTCGACTTATCAATTTGACAATTTTATTTGGTTTACGAAGAATCATCTCCATATTATATTATATAAATTAACAAAGTATTTTCTATTGATTTTGTAAATATTCAACTTGTTATTGCTGAGTAGCACATAGAAATATCTTTCTTAGAAAAATTGTATATTTTCCTTCATTATATGATTAAAAGTAAATCCTCATTATATTATTAAAAGTGGCTTCACGCAAAATTAGATTTAATATGAAACAGTTGAAAGGTGTTAGGTTCGCAAAACTGGTAGGGCATCAGATGAATTATGGTTGCTATACTTGTTCTTGCTTATGAGATTCTAAGTTCAAATCCCGCCTAGCTCAAGCGCGTGGATGACGAATTAAAGTACCATTCTTGTACCAGGTCAAATGATTTTTCGGGGTTAGTTGTAACACATGAATAAAAAAAAAACAATAATATTTTGTAATATTTTATCGGATGTCTAAAGTATTTGGATTTTATTTGAGCCGTTGCCATTAGTTTTCACGGCACTTCAGATATAATATAATTATACAATCTCTGGTTTTAGACATTCAAAGTATTGAAGAACAGTAATCAAACTAAGTAAATAATATTAATGGTAAAAAATCATATACACGAGATGATATATGACGTGACATGGTACATAGAGAACGGGGATATATACAATATTGCATTACTTTTACATCTTTATTGTAACTTAGAATCAAACAATAATGAATGAATATTATGAATAACTGGCAGAAAGTCCATCCTCGGGTGGTTTTCTTCTAGCATGTGTAGTGTGCGTATTGATATTATACGCAATTATATATGCATGTAGATATGATAAATCAAATAAAATTGTAATTCACAATATACATAGAAATTGAACGAAGACTACGTTACACTGTCTTATGTAATCAGTAACGTAATCCATGATTTAAAAAAGACGATATTATATATAAACTCCATTAGGAAAAAATTAGTGACGGAAATATATGAATGATTATTTAAGTGATCGCTAACCGAAAGTGTTGACATTTGAAAATGTTAAAGAAGAAAATCTTAAAATAAGCAACAAAATTATTTATATTTAATCAAGAATAACGAAATTTAGTAGATCATTATGTAATAGTCATTCATTATTTATTCAAAGTAAGGTGGATTGACAGTATAGGTAGAGGGTCGGACGCCATGCTTTCCAGCATAGTTAGTCCCTTTACGATCTGAGTTCAAATCTCGCCGAGGTTGACTTTGCCTTTCATCCTTACGGGGTCGATAAAATAAAGTACCAGTAATGCACTGGGTAATTGCTGGCCTTGTGCCTAAAGTAGAAACAATTATTTATTCAAAGTAATCCAACTTATTATACAAACGGAATAAAACAATATAATCTGGACGCAGTCCCGCACACCTTACTATATTATAGTTTAGATTTTCTATAGTTAGTGACACAATATATCAAAGCGAAATTGTCGTAATTTATTCATACCACTCTATCAATATGACAAAGTAGAGCCCATGGTTCAGTCCACTGCCGCCTTGACTGCAAGGAGAAATATAAGAAAAGCTATATTACGTGATTTCATTAGTGTTTATCCAGCTAAAATACAAACAATGATCTGTTAGTTGTGTTGAACCTGATGTTGAATTCAGTTGCGAAGAACGCGCAAATTCTTATTTCCTTTAATGCTAAGCTCTTTTGCTACTATAATTATGGCAATGTACTTTGGGTATATTTAGTAAAATACCATATATGTTGAGGACGCGTCAAATGGAGGAGAGTATATTCCATTAGAGGTAATATTATACCCCAGTAATAATATAGATCGGTATTTATGGTAATAATTGTCTTTCCTTTAAACTTTCATACTCAGGGATTTTTCTTTACATAAATGAACATATTAGATAGTTAGGCTTTATCCAAACTTTAAGGTTTGAACAGGTATATGAGGAGTACAGCTATACACCATAGTAAATGTTTCATGAAAGTGTATAAAACTGGGTTTCTCTTATTGCTCTACTACTTTACAGTCAATGCCTCCATGTCTCTCGCTCTCCCCATCTCTTATTAATATGTGTAAATTGAGGTCCAGGCGCTGGCCGCTCCGTGGCAAAGGCAGAGAGAATAGAGAAGGCGATTCCCGGAAGATGACGAGGGAGACACATTAGAAGAGCCATTTCATGTGACGGGGCTCACAAATGCGGGAAGTCAACTTGGTGCGGATGGTGGCTGTTATGTTAGTTATTGTATTTCATTGTAAACGTTGATTAAGAAAATAAGTTCGAAATCCAACAATAATTGTCAGATACAGTGGATGATGTGAAATTACTACTTGATAGAGCAATACCATCCACGCATGATAGCGTATATGGATATTGAATATCAGTCCTTGCTTGACAACATTTATAAGTCACGAAAAAAAACCAGATGGCCTTTGTCACTTAAATGAAATAATTTCAATAGAACGTCGCTTATTTTTGAAGTATAAATGCGTTCATATTTTTCGATGCAGTGGAAAATATTTTAAAGATATACTATAGAATAAAATGTTGTGTAAGAGTTTGATAGTCTTTCATCCTCTTATATCAAGAAATATAATTCAGGTTAAGAGAGTTCAAGGATTCCTCTGTTATATAGACATGTAGAATAGAAATCTAAAGAAAGAAATGTGCATTGATCGGTCATACCCCAACATACTCTTGGTACGTATAAGGCGAGACTGCTAGCAGTGGCAATCGTCTTTATACCTTCATTTGTACGAATTCTGCTCCTTCCCACTAATTGATTACAAACTTAATTCGTAGCATACACTGTCACAGTAGCTCAGACTTTCATGAGATGTCGCTGTATGTATATATATATATATATATATATATATATATTAAAATATAAATATTAATAAAATAGATGTTCTTTTGATCAATTACATTTTATTATACATATTTCGGATGTACAACAGTACGTTCTCATCAGACAAAATATAATGATACATGACATACCCTGAGATGTTAAATGGTTAAGATTTAATCAAGGTAGTGATTAACCCTAGAGAAAATATTACTTATATAGCCTAATTAAGAAAATGCGAAAACGGAATAAATTCATTAGAGAATGTGTGAGTAAGAAAAAACATTGCATACTGTAACTGTTCTAAAGGCTTTAAAATGTATGATACTACGATATATCTAGGAAAACGTCTCATGAATCATAACAGCCAGTGATAGCCACTGGAAAAGGATTTATAAAGAGGGAAATATAAGGGGGGGGGGGTGATATATGTAGAAGGAGATTTTTCCGAAAGTTAAACGGTTAAATTTGAAAATATTTAATTCATAATATTAGGGCGAAGACTCCAGATTTCAGGATTATTTGCTGGTTATTTATATATTATTTTTATAAATTCGATAAG
>OZ024742.1:354169862-354179862 GCA_964016885.1 Eledone cirrhosa
AGGCATATTAACATATATCCATTATTACTCTGTCATAAACATACGGACAACTATGGATACAGTATATTGTCACTCTCATTGTCTCTCTCTATATACATGCGCGCACACACACACACATCTACCCACACACACATACACACGCCAACACAGACATACACACATACACGCACACACACACACCATATATATATATATATATATATATATATATATATATATATATATATATATATATATATATATAACGAGCTAGGCAATTAGATTTCGTCTACCATCGCCAGTATCCACTCACTCGATAATATTACAAAATTCGTGTCAGATTGTTCATCAAGGGGCTTGGTTATGTATATATATATATATATATATATATATATATATATATATATATATATATATAGGTGGCAAATCGTATGATGAAACTGATACTGTTATATTCTTCAGAATAACGTCCTATTTAAAACACATGAAATGAACGAAATGAATCTCACTTCGTTTTCAGAATAGATATTGTTTAATAATTGGGGTAATAATGTTGGTTACCGTTCAGTAATCATGTCAATCATAAATTGAACAAATTTAGGAAAAGACGTGTAACGTTTCCATTCATCGATTATTTTATCAAACAAATGGATATTTAATTTCTATTATGAATTTACCAGTCTTTGATTCCTCCTCGTTTCGTCTTTTCTCGAATTATTCCATATTTCTTGTCAATTTGATAACGGAAACGTGACACAGAGTGAAAAAATTATCCATAAGAGAGCAAAACGACGTGTGGTGAAAGAGGTTTAGTAATTAAATAAATGTAAATGAATTAATAGCCTGGCTAAAAATTGTTTCTACTTTTGGCACAAGGCCAGCAATTACCCAGTATATTACTAGTACTTTATTTTATCGAACCCCGTAAGGATCAAAGACAAAGTTTACTTCGACGGGATTTGAATTCATAGCCTGACTAATAATTGTTTCTACTTTAGGCACAAGGCCAGCAACTACCCAGTGCCTTACTGGTACTTTATTTTATCGACCCCGTAAGGATGAAAGGCAAAGTCAACCTCGGCGGGATTTGAACTCAGATCGTAAAGGGACGTAACTATGCTGGGAAGCATGGCGTCCGACCCTCTACCGATACTACCAATCCTCACTAATAATGAAGTCTTGCATGTTGTGCAAAAGACTAGAAATATTGCGGAATGGTACTTTTGTTGATCGACTTCGGAAGAATGAAAGGCATATACTAGTTTGGTGGGATTTGAACTGAGAAGGTAAAGGGCCACAACAAATAATAGTTGGAGAGTAGGCTCGTAAGATCTCTTACCGGAAACTATGGCCTATTAGCTGGCAAGAGATAATGTCCATTTCTTACATACATTAAGTGTAATGCATGCCCAATTATTAAAACTATATTGCTATAGTAGAAACAAAATATTACCAGTGATATAAAGCTGTGCTCATTGAATCTACTCAATCGTTCACACACCCAGACACATAGAGACACTGATGCACACACGCATACACACACACACACACACACACACACTCACGCGCACGCACAGACACGCACACACACACACACACACACACGCACACACACACACACACACACACACACACACACACACACATACACACGCACACACACATACATATATAACATCTATACTCGCCTGCGATAGCCAAAACCTCTATTGTTAGTAACTTAGTATTTCACAGTATTACTACAGTAGGTAGTTGCATACACCTCGATACATTACCCATGCTAATATACAGTAATTATAAGATATAAATCAATTGCTCTATGCTAGTCCGTTAGGTGTCCTCGATAGAAGTAAAAGAGTAGATATTTATAAGATTCACGAGTCCTTGTTCATGTGTATTTTTATTCACTAGAACGTGTGATTTGATGCAGAGAATCATTAACATTACTGTAATACATTGTGTTATTTTATTTTATTCGTTTAACAATTAGTTGGTTATCTGACACTGATGGATACTTACGGTACTTTGATTTCTAGTTTGAATTAAAAGCTTGTTAAAAGTATTAACCATGCAGTCATCTACTCCGTATATTAAACCTTTAAAAATGATCTAAGTAATTCGACTATTCCACGAGTATATACGGTTTATGAGGGAGCGCATGGCTATTCCGCCGGGAGTGCGACGCCACTATTACGTATTAGGATATCATTCTAAGTGGTGGAAAACTCGGAGTAAAACCTGCTACACGTTGGTAACCAATGATGTTGGCCTAATCTTATTTGTGAATATATGTCACCGTTGTTCGGAGAAGTACATTTATTCAAACCCAAGCATTTCTTCCCTTAAAAAATATTCAAGCACAGGCATAACTTGATCAAAATAACCATTATGTGTACTGCATGAACATGCCTTTTGTACCTTTTGAGAAATTGTCACAGATGAAAAAAAAAAAAGTTTAAACAGCCTTGTGTGAGATTGGGAGAACACGCTGACATTTCTGTGATATATATACCGACGAAAATAGAGAAATGTTGCTTCAACGAGGCAACATATATTTTTAGTGTATATAATATAAACGTATTATATACGGTTATATCTATTTTCATATACACTTCTATCCCATTCACACTGTATATATATATATATATATATATATATATATATATATATATATATATACAAATGAATATATGTTAGGGATATACACTGATACAAGTATACATGTGTTAGCATTGCAAATGACCAAGTTAGCTAGATTGAAAAATACTAATTAAAATAATAATTAGTATCTTTCAATCTAGCTAACTTAGTCATTTGCAATGCGAATACATGTATACTTGTATCAGTGTTTATCGCTATCATATATTCATGTCGGAAATATTCCTCTGTTTGAGCTATTTACAGGACCAGGATGTTTTCATTCTGAGGATTGAAAGCAACAATTTCTGCTTTTAAGAAATAATTTTTTTTAAGAAAAACATTTTTTTTCTAATCCGGAAAAAAATTATTTTTAGATTTTTTGAAGAAAATAAATTTGTTGAAAGCACAAGTGAAGCCATTTTTTCTTCCCCCCCTGTCTTAATATATATATAGACTACCTCTTTCAGACGCGGAACTCTGGATTAACACTATAGACGAGAGAGCCCAAATTCTTCACTCACACTATGTTAAACCCATGGCCTCCAAATACCTGATACTCAAAAACTCAGCAATGTCCAGTAGTGCTAAGTTTAATATTCTGATCGCAGATTTGGTACGAGTGATGAAGAATGTGTCCCGCATGTGCGACCCAACAGAAATGGAAAGACACATCCAACACTTCATCAACCGCATGCAGTTCTCTGGCTACAAGCAAAGAGACAGAGTGAAGTATACGAAGGAGCCATGGAAAAGTATAAGACCCTCTTAGAACTGGACATGAAAGGAATTTGCCCATTATACAGGAGCAAATCATGGAATAGTTTAGATAGGGCTAGACATAAGATAGGGAAAGCCACATCATGGTACGACAACCAGAGATACCAGAGTGTCATGTTTGTGGACGCCACCCCTGGGGGGAAATTAGCTAACCAGTTTAGAAAGGCCCTGAGAAAGACCAACTTAAAAATAAAGGTGGTAGAAAAGCCAGGAACCACCATAAAATCGCTGATCAGCAAAACCTACCCTTTTAAGAAAACCCACTGTACCAATAGGAAATGTATCATATGTAAGGTGAACCCCCGGATAACCTGTAAAACTAGAAACGTAGTCTATAGCATAAGATGTACAGAGGGTACTTGCAGAAACATGACAACAACATACATAGGTGAGACAGCTCGTAGCATAGGTGAAAGGATAGACCAACACTGGGGGGAACTAAAAGGACGAAAACACGGGTCAGTACTATACGAACATGCTAGACAACAACATGAGGGTAACATAGACAACATAGAAATTAGAATAATATCTAAACATAGAAATGACCCTGCAGGTAGGCAAATCAGAGAGGCCAGTGAAATAGAAATTAGAAGACCAAAGCTAAACAGAAAGATTGAATGGAATAACAACAGCACCCAAACAAACAACACTGACGTAAGATAAGTATAAATAAGTAAATAAAATAAGATAAATAAATACATACACAACCAAAATAACAACAAGCACATAAACACACACTAGTCACCCATCACACAGCTAACATAACACTATACACACACGCAAACGCATGCGCAAAGAAGACAAAATAAAATAAACAAACAAGCAAATAAATAAATAAATATATAGACAGACTGAATAAAAAATGGCGTAGACATACAACACAACAGGAGGAAAATATAACACCACTGACGATGTTGCAGATGTGCAACGAAAGATTTATGATAAACTATATATACATGTGTTTGTGTCTATATTGTATCTGTATTATTTTTGACCGTCAGTCAGTTAATGGCAACATTGAGGACCGAGTAAGTTAGATTACCGATATAAAAGACAGCGAGAAGCGAAAACCAACCAAACAGTGAGTGTGTTCTGTTATTAATTCTGGCAATATTACACAAATATGATCCTCCCCAAGTATAACAATATTTGTTTCGACACACGATTTCATATAAAAAACCTCGCAAAACTAATTCATCGCCGCTACGGCAGTAGATTGTGCCAAGCTGAAAGGTTATTGAAAGACACTGTTTTATGTTATATAAAAACTACAATAACAACAGAACAAATCCGCTTCTTAAAACACTGTGTTTCCTCCAAAACATACACAACAAACATATCAAAACAAGTAAATAATTTATTATTGAACAAAACACAAGCCGAACGACTAGAACACACAATAGCAGTTAATATGAAAAGAACAACATACACAAAAGTCAACGCACTCTACAGACAGAAACGCATTAACGGTAAGGAAATCCGAAATCTCATCACAGCAAACGAGAGAGATAACTTCATGAGCGCCATCCGACTTGAAACGAAATACGCTCGAAACGATTGCAATAGGCATTTCAAGAAGAAATTAGAATGGATGAATAAGAAAAAACTACAAGAAAGGAAAATCGAATATTCTCAAAAATACCCAGATAACATCGACAATATCCGTATGACTGATGTAAAACTGCCGGAAGAATTTACCAATGACCACACAGTAAATATCTATGGGAACACTTTAATCAGTGAACAAGAACAACAAATCCTACGGTTACCACAAAAATTTGCCATCTACAAAAAGATTAACCCTATGGAGTGCAAAACGGAGCTGGAAAAGTGTTTCACAAAAATACGTTGGAATGCAAAGGTAAACAACAACAACAATAATAACGATAGTAGTAATATAAACAATAACTCTGGGTATAGAAATAACAGCCATAACCATAACAATAGCAGGAAAGTGAGAAATAGTGATAATGGTAATAATACTAGCGATAGACAGGACAACAATAACCACGATAATAATAATAATAGAAACATTAACCACAGACACAGCAACAGCGACCATGTAGTAATAACGGTAACAATACGAACAACAACAACAATAACCACAGTGGTAATGATGGAAATAGTACATGTAGCAACATCAATGATAGACACAACAAAAACAAGAAACATAATAAAAGTAACAACCACAATGGTAGAAATAACAGTAACAACAACAACAATAACGGTGAAGTAAACAACAATACATCTAGCAATCATAACAATAATAATAATGCTAATGTTAGGAACAACAACAACTACCATGATAACAATAATAGCAACACACACAACTATGATGATAGATATAATGACAGCCCCTTAGAGAAACTATTTTTCGACCCAGCTGACAAAACGTATAAGATGGGTAATATCTATCCTACGAGGTTACCCTTTAATAAAAGAGTTTGCATACCACAACAAATAGATGACGAGACAGAGGCACAATTCACCATAGCTAGAAATAAGATTAGACAGATAGTAGACAGGTATACTAAGAGACAGAGCAGACCAGAGGCCCAACAACTTGGGAGGAAACCTGTAGAAGGCTTGGTTAGCCTCAAGCAGCGCACAAGGGATGGTGAGGTAGTGTGTCTACCCACAGATAAGTCTGGTAGGATGTCAATAGATAGCATGCCGAACTACATCGAGGCTATGCAACCCCACATCACCAACACGAGCGAAGTTGCACAACAGACACACGATGTGAGAAAAAAATCCTCAACGCTCACATGATGAGGTGGACTGACATCCTAAAGCCAAGCAGACGCACTGCCAACAACTTCCAGGCGTCTAACAATGGCATACCACCCTTGTATGGACTCCGCAAAGACCACAATACAGTCGACGACCCGACAACAGGACCACCAACAAGACCCGTATGCGGAGCTAATATAGCTAGCAACTACAGGATCTCCTACTTCCTCTCAATGGTTATACGCCCCATAATCAAGATGTCCCCAGATCTATGTGACAGTACAGAGGACCTCCTCAGCAGAATAAGTGAGTGCAACAAAAACAGGAGCCTATCCAACTGCATAATAGGCAGCATGGATGTGGTGTCACTGTACCCATCCATTAACATTGATTTTGCTGTGAAAAGATGTGTGGAGATGATCATTGAGAGTAAGGTGGATTTCTGCGACGTCGACACAGACGAACTGGGCCTCCTACTTAGACTTACCTACGACACTGACTACCTAGACAGCCATGACCTTAGATGTTTCTGCCCTAGTAGACCTATAAGAGGTAGACCCCCCACCATAACCTCAATGGCAAAAAAGACTCCCATGGGAAGGTGGATTGGGTGGACCAAAGCTATACGGACACCCCGAAACAAAGATCAGGTAAGAAAAACGGTCGCACATGCAATAGGGGCTAGTATAAAAACTACCCTAAAGGGCCACATATTTAAGTTCAATGAGAAAATCTACACCCAAAATGAGAGAGCAGCCATCGGCGTCAGCATAGCTGGTGATGTTGCCAACATTTTCATGGTATGGTGGGAAAGGAGACTTAAAGATCTCCTTAATGAAAGCTCCATATACCTCATCATGTACTCTCGTTATGTAGACGATATAAATATAGTTATAAGAACACCCCCACTAGAGAGCACTAACAAGTTTGATTTAGAACGTAGCACGATGGAAAGCATCCAGCAGATAGCTAATTCCATACACCAGAGTATAACTGTAACTATCGACTTCCTTTCCAAACACCCTAACAGTAGCCGACCTGTATTAGACACAGAAATCAGGATTAACACTATAGACGAGAGCGCCCAAATTCTCCACTCACACTATGCTAAACGCATGGCCTCCAAATACCTGATACTCAAAAACTCAGCAATGTCCAGTAGTGCTAAATTTAATATTCTGATCGCAGATTTGGTACGAGTGATGAAGTATGTATCCCGCATGTGCGACCCAACAGAAATGGAAAGACACATCCAACACTTCATCAACCGCATACAGTTCTCTGGTTACAACCAAAGAGACAGAGTCAGAGTATACGAAGGAGCCATGGAAAAGTATAAGACCCTCATAGAACTGGACATGAAAGGAATTTGCCCATTATACAGGAGCAAATCATGGAATAGCTTAGATAGGGCTAGACATAAGATAGGGAAAGCCATATCATGGTACGACAACCAGAGATACCAGAGTGTCATGTTTGTGGACGCCACCCCTGGAGTAAAATTAGCTAACCAGTGTAGAAAGGCCCTGAGAAAGACCGACTTAAAAATAAAGGTGGTAGAAAAGCCAGGAACCACCATAAAATCCCTGATCAGCAAAACCTACCCTTTTAAGAAAACCCACTGTACCAATAGGAAATGTATCATATTTAAGGTGAACCCCCGGATAAACTGTAAAACTAGAAACGTAGTCTATAGCATAAGATGTACAGAGGGTACTTGCAGAAACATGACAACAACATACATAGGTGAGACAGCTCGTAGCATAGGTGAAAGGATAGACCAACACTGGGTGGAACTAAAAGGACGAAAAAATGGGTCAGTACTATACGAACATGCTAGACAACAACATGAGGGTAACATAGACAACATAGATATTAGAATAATATCTAAACATAGAAATGACCCAGCAGATAGGCAAATCAGAGAGGCCAGTGAAATAGAAATTAGAAGACCAAAGCTAAACAGAAAGAATGAATCGAATAGCAACAACACCCAAACAAACAACACTGACCTACGAGAAGTATAAATAAGTAAATAAAATAAGATAAATAAATACATACACAAGCACAATAACAACAAGCACATAAACACACACTAGTCACCCATCACACAGCAAACATAACACTATACACACACGCAAACGCATGCGCAAAGAAGACAAAATAAAATAAACAAACAAGCAAATAAATAAATAAATATATAGACAGACTGAATAAAAAATGGCGTAGACATACAACACAACAGGAGGAAAATATAACACCACTGACGATGCTGCAGATGTGCAACGAAAGATTTATGATAAACTATATATATGTGTTTGTGTGTATATTGTATCTGTATTATTTTTGACCGTCGGTCAGTCAATGGCAACATTGAGGACCGAGTAAGCTAGATTACCGATATAAAAGACAGCGAGAAGCGAAAACCAACAAACAGTGGGTGTGTTCTGTTATTAATTCTGGCAATATTACACAAATATGACCCTCCCCAAGTATAACAATATATATATATATATATATATATATATATATATATATATATATATATATATATATATATATATATATATATATATATATATATATATGGAAAGTTATATTTAAAATTGTTGGGTTACAACTAGTAAATATTTATAACTGATATAAAAGCACTCGACAAATATTTGGAGTATATTTACAATATTAAATAAATGGAAACTATATTTATAAAACCATATTTATTTCATTATATATATTTCGGGGATATCATATTAACAATATGCTATGCCTTCCTCAGACAAAATACAATATAAACAGTTTTATAGATAAATAGATTCGACATACCGTTATAACACCGACTTCCATTTGAAGAGGTTTAAACTGGCAGTGAAAACATTTTACACAGAGAGAAAGAAAGAGAGAAAAAAGAAAGAAAGACAGAAAACGAAGAAAAGGAAGAAAAAGAAGAAATGCATGGAACAAAATAGAGAGATGGAAAGATAGATAAAGCGAAGAACTTCATGTAAAGAAACAGAAAGAGATATATATATAGAGAGAGAGAGGAAATAGAGATAGATACATATATATATAGAAAATTAGGTAGTGGGAGGTCATTTTGAGTAAATGTATCAATGATACATTTATTTATTTATTTATTTATTTAGCTCAAGTATTAATGTAAGGGAGATATATAGAGAGAGTAAAAATATAGAGAGAGAAAAAATAGCGAGAGAAAAAATTTAAAAATAGCCAGATATATTCGAGGCGTAAAAACCCTATGTTTTAATGTATTAGTATTTATAAAACTTACACTATATTGTAAATATCAGTATTCCTGAATGAGACAAGTATCCATAGTGTGTGAAAATTAATTATCTTATGTTTAGTTTTTTAAAAATAATGAAGCATTAGCTAGGGCAGGATATGCTGATAAGATTGTGTACATAGATAATGATAGACAAACTAAAGAAAGTAACAACTTTTTTAATTACGGCAACAACATTAACAACTATAATAGAAAGCATTACAATAATTCCAAAGGTCAAAAAAGAAATAGAACTAGGAACATAATTTGGTTTGCCCCCCCTTTCTCACTAAACATTAAAACCCACATCGCTAAATTATTTTTCAAAGCTCTTGATAATCGCTTCCCTAGAACACATAGGTATCACTCAATTTTCAATAGGCATACAATTAAATTAACTTACTCATCCACCAAAAATTTAGCACAAAATATTAATAGAATAAATAATAGAAACTTAAAACCTAGTGATAATAGCATAAATAATATACAAGTTAACAAATGTAACTGTAGAGATAGATCTAAATGTCCGTTAAATAACAACTGCTTAGTTAAAAATATAGTATACAATTGTAATGTTAATAATGACTC
>OZ024742.1:354187362-354212362 GCA_964016885.1 Eledone cirrhosa
ATTGCAGTGGAGAAAACTCTACTCTCTGATCATGACATGGTTCTCTGTGATCTGAGATTCCACCGTCCAATATACAAACCCAATGTCATTTCTCCTGTCCATCCGTTTGACGCTATGGATTTCCACAATGCAAACTGGGAAGCGATCAGTCATGATCTTGCACATGTCGACTGGTCCTTCACGCACACTCATACACCCACTAACATCAAAAAGTCCTGGCAGACATTTGTGGACACTGTTACAAACATATGTGCTAAACACACCCCATTAAGAACTATAAACAAATCTAAGAGCAGAATCCCTAGAAATAGAAAAACACTCATCAGAAAAATTAAGAGAACGAACAAAAAAATCAACAAGCTGAAATACTGTCAGCAGCAACACATCAACTTGACTGCCATTTCATCACTAGAGATTAAAAAACATAACCTCCAAAACAACATAATGTCCCTCATCAACAATCAGAGAAGAGCTGAAGAGGCCTGGGCCATTGAGAAGATCAAACTCAATCCCAAAGTGTTCTTTTCATTTGCAAAAAAACACAAAATCACTGGCTCTACTGTTGGCCCTCTAATTGATGAAAATGGCACTCTTCAAGACAATGCTAAAACCATGGGTGAGATACTGCAGAAACAATACTGCTCTGTTTTCAGCAATCCTGATATGGCCGATCTGGGCTGTATCGGCGATGTTACTCCCCATTACACCTTATCGGACATAACGTTTGGCGCCCCTGATGTCTTGGCGGCAATAAAGGAAATCAAGCATAATTCAGCAGTAGGTCCCGATAGGTTCCCTGCTTGTGTCTTGAAGGCGTGTCAACACCAACTTGCTTCTCCTCTTGCCAATCTGTGGCGGAACTCACTGGATGCTGGATATGTGCCAGAAAACCTTCTATCCCAGTCTGTTGTCCCAGTTTTCAAAAAGGGAAACAAATCCCTTGCCATGAATTACCGTCCAATCTCACTCACCTCTCATATCATTAAGGTATTTGAGCGAGTGGTGAGATCGCGAATGACCCACTTCCTTGAGAGTAACAATATGCTGAACTCCAACCAGCATGGATTCCGTAATGGAAGGGATTGCCTGACGCAACTACTGCATCACTTTGATGACATTTTGAGAGCCTTGGGAGAGGGTTCCAACACTGATGTTATCTACCTTGATTTCAGCAAGGCCTTTGACAGGGTTGATCATAACATTCTACTGAGAAAGCTGTCCAATATTGGTGTCACTGGAAAGCTGCTGCAGTGGATCAAGAGCTTCCTGTCAAACAGAACCCAACATGTTGTAGTTGAGGGAGTCAAATCAAGCCCAGCCAAAGTCAGTAGTGGAGTCCCACAAGGCACTGTGTTGGGCCCACTTCTCTTCATCATCTATATTAATGACATCACTGACATCATCAAACACAGCAACATTAAAATTTTCGCTGATGATTCCAAGCTCCAAAAGGTCATCAATGGCGTGGATGACCGGATAAGCCTTCAGTCAGACCTACTGGCTGTTACCCAATGGGCAGAAAAGAACAACATGTTACTGAACGAAGACAAATTCGAACTGATCCACTTTGGAAAAGAGGATGCTCTGAAACTCCCGTACTCCCTTCCCTCCGGGGAAACTCTCGTGGCATCTAACAACATCAGAAACTTGGGAGTAACCGTGGACAGCAACATAAGCTGGACCACGCATATAAGCAGCAAAGTTGACATGGCCCGCAGAATGTGTTCCTGGATCCTCAGAACCTTCCAGTCGAGAGATTCCCGCACCATTATCCTTCTCTTCTCTACTTTCGCCCGACCACACCTTGAATACTGTTGTCCACTGTGGTCTCCCCACACGAAACAAAGTATCATGAAACTTGAAGCTCCTCAAAGGGCAATCACGAAAAAGATAGATGGCATGTCAGACCTTGACTACTGGGGTCGATTGGAAAACCTGAAACTTTACTCACTCCAACGTCGCCGTGAGCGTTATATTATCTGCATGATGTGGAAAATGTTCCATCATCACTGCCCAAATGATGTTGGCATCGCCTTCAAGATACACCCAAGGCTTGGGCCCCGTGCTATCCGTCCCATTCAAAAATCTAAATCGCAACTCATAACAACAATACGGCACAATTATTTCACCTCAATCGGCCCTGCTCTCTTCAACATCACACCAGGACACGTCAAAACAGAAACTGACCACACAAAATTCAAGAAGGCTTTGGACAAATTCCTCCAAGTAATCCCGGACAAACCACCCACACCCGGATATGTCTCCGCAAACAGTAATTCTCTTCTCGAATGGGCCATGGTGCCCAAATCCTGAATTGAAAGACTTCGCCAGGTGGTGCTATTAAGTTAGACATGGCCTGGGCCAATACTGGCCAAAACATTTCAAAGTTATTCAAAGTTATATATATATATATATATATATATATATACATATATATATATATATATATATATATACATATGTAGATGTACACTTTAACTTAATTGTTTAAGCGTCAGTTATACAAAAGTGAGTTAGAAGCGAAACGAAATTTAATTTCGTTTCGTTATTTGTTTTTTATCGTTTCCGCTGAACCGGTGCGTACAATGACTCACGTTCTATGCAAATTAGTCTACCCACTACTAATTTTCATAGAAAAAGCATATAACGATATGTGCTTTTACAATTCTCCAGAGAAGCCGGAAGATGGGTAAATATTGCTGATGAGATGTAATAACATCGAAACTAGTCCAATATTCCTGTCTGGCCCTCTGGAGAACAGAGGAAATGTGTTTCCTTGAAAATTCGTATGACTCTAAAACCCGGTCCGCCTGTGTGGTTACATACAGACTAGCTGACACTCACTGTAAAGTGTCTAGTGAAAAGCTGAATACATGTACATATGTATACATGTGTGTATTTATATGCATACTAATACTTCCGTATACATATATAGATGTACACTTTAACTTAATTATATATATATAATATATATATATGTATATATATATATATATATATATATATATATATATATATATATATATATATATATATATATATATATATATATATATATATATATATATATATATATATATATATGTATGTATATATACATGAATGGAACAGAATGAAACGAAATTTCATTTCTCACTTTTAGTACGGCACTTACTTAAATGCAAGTATGTATATATACGTACATACATATATGTATACAGACGTACAGTAGCATGCATATATATATATATATATATAGGTACACATATATATATATGCACGTATCAGTTTACCGAACATTTATTATAATGTTCGTTTCATTCTATTCCATTTATCGTTTTCGGTGCGCCTGGCCGACTAAACTCACTCGATATGCAAATTGGGCTGCTCAGCCGTTAGTTTTCATAAGGAAAGTATATACTTTCGGACGTTCAACCATCTGGCAGAAAGGTATACGGTGCTGACGATAGCTAACAAGCTTGAAACTAGTACATCGTTCCTGTGTCAGTGTTGAACAAAAAGGTGACGTGGTTGCCTAAACACTGTACGGCGTAAATCAGGCTGTTCGTTTGTTTACAAACGAACAAAGCGAACATTATAATAAATGTTCGGTAAACTGATACTTGCATATATATATGTGTGCCTGTATGTATATATATATATATATATATATATATGCATGCTACTCTACGTCTGTATACATATATGTATGTACGTATACATACATACTTGCATTTAAGTAAGTGCCGTCGTAAGAGTGAAAAATGAAATTTCGTTTCATTCTATTCCATTTATATATATATAGGTCTTTCACTATTTATCTCACTGGTAATAAGGAAGTAATAAATTACTGTCTTTCATTGTTTAGGTTTTAAAATATATATACCTATAAATAGTGTTAGTATATACATAACCATAAATAATATCCTTAATACTATATATATATATCACACACTTACTTGGCGGCAGGTTGCTAAATCCCATCCATATACTCCTCATAATAGAGTATGTAACCTGTGCCTTGCCGAATCCCACTCTATTATATTTGCTAAATGCCCTCTACTAAATAGAAAGTCTGAAATATTTTCCTCTTGCCCCCACCGAATATTAAGCTCTTTCTTCTACTTTAAACCTGTTAGCTAGCACTTCCTTATTCCTCCAGTTGGGCTGTCTTGTGTAACTGTCTCTGATTGTGTGTAACTGTCTCCTATTGTTGGTCGTCTATGTATATGAGTCGGTGAATGTATACGTATGCCTGTGGGAGGATATTGATCTGGATATTGGGGTGTACAGGTGAGTGGGTGTGTATGTTAATAAGCACCCCTCTTTGGCACAGCGGATGTAACCCATCCACGCTCGCCTACCCACCATTGGTGCATTGGTGGGTCTATCCTGACGTATATCTTGTGGATCTGTACCTCTGTATGCGCATGAGTTGTGATGTAATGTATTTATGTAAAGCGTGTACTGTGATTTAGGCTGCACTAATAGAAATTTAGCCTGTAACTGTGGGCGGACCTGTGCCATCCCGCCGTAAGCAGTGGATACGTGGCGCATGTACGTGTTGCCCTCATATTCTGTGGTTTAAGATCTACAGGCTGACTTCTGGGAGCTCTTGCCCGGGGTTGTAGTCTTTCTAGCACGATCGGCCTTCCATATATTGACGGTCGTTGTTATGATCCCGAAAGTAACGTTTTGGCCCCGATAGCCCTCCGTAGTTACTAACGGTCTGTGTACACTTGAATCGGGCAATGGCACGTGCGGATATGATTATCTCCGTAGGATTTCAACTTTATTTTACTACATCTCATCGTATGTATTTATTTTGAATGTATTATCCGTGGTGGTGGGTCTGGCCTAATGTGGTATTTCGGTGTTTAATATCAGCTTTGACCCGGGTGTCCTACGCTGTGTGTGTGTGCGTGTGTGTCCGTGTATACATTTATATGTGTATGGGTGTAGGTGGTTGTATATGTCTGTATATAAAAAAATATATATATATATATGTATACCGTCTCTGCATATGCATGTGGTGTGTATATGTGCATATACGTGCTGAACATATTGATGTGTACAATCTTGTGATGTCCCAATGCGGTGACTTAATGGCTCTTGAAGCTATTGTTTATATATCTTCTGTCTTTTTATACATCTTTTGTATGCGCTCCAACTGTGTCTGCTTGCTTTGGCTAACCCGCCTGCACCTCGCTTGCTAATGCACGTGAATTCTCCTACCGTCCTTCGATGCACCTCTCTCTGACCATTGGACTCCTGCCCGGGTGTGAACCGGTTTGTGATTACCCCACCGCTCAACTGTGTGAATGCACACCCGCGACTTTCGAGTGAACTTTTGAGACTGCCCAACCTGGGACGCCTCCATTGCCTTGCAATGGTCAAGTGATACTGGTGACTGTGACACTTAGTGCCTTCGTGGGCCCCTGATATTTTCAAGAAATATATTTAAAAAAAATGGTCAAGTGATACACATAACTGTGACACTTAGTGCCTTCGTGGGCCCCTGATATATTCAAGAGATATATTCTAAAAAAATATATATCTTATCTCAATTTACTTTATTTCATTTTATTTTATTTTATTTCATTTCATGTTATCTAATTTTATTTATTTACTTATTTAATTCCATTTATTTATTTATTTATTTATTTATTTATTTATTTACTTATTTACTTATTTATTTATTTATTTATTTATTTATTTAAATTTAATTTTAATTTTAATTTTAATTTTAATTTTATTTATTTATTTATTTAACTTTATTTATTTATTTATTTATTTATTTATTTATTTAATTACATTTAATTACATTTAATTATATCTTATATTATATTATTTTAATTTAGTCTATTTTATTTTATTTTATTTTCTTATATATATTATAAGTCTGTTTTTCACCTATTTTTTACCTACTCTTACCTAATCCTATCTATCTTATCTACTCTTGTCTGTTCTCTTATCCATGTGTATGCTTGTATGTAACTATATGTTGACAGCACCCCGCCCAACTGTGACTGATAGCACCCCTTATTTTTCATTGTTTATTTTATTATCTTATTTTTATTTTTATTTTTATTTTTATTTTTATTTTTATTTTTATTTTTATTTTTATTTTTATTCTTATCTTTATTTTTACTTTTACTTCCTTAATATCCTTTATCGTCTATTATTATTTTTCATTCTTCAATGTCTTGGATTTGTTATTGCTTGTATGGTATGTAATTAATCTTTATGCTCTGATGAGTCCCCCTTATAGTGCGGATGAAACAATGTTAGCAAGTAAAGATTGCATATGCTATAGGTGTTCTTTGTTATTTATTATATTATATATATATATATATATATATATATATATATATATATATATATATATATATATATATATATATATATATATATATATACATATATAATATTAAGGATAATATTTATGGTTATGTATATATTATACTCGTTATAGTTATGTCTATTTTAAACCTTAAACTGTGATGGTCAGTAATTTATTACTACCTTATTACCAGTAAGATAAATAGTTCAATGTAATAACATCATTTTTTCTACAGAGCAGTTATATAGAATTCTCAAGAATCAAAGCTATGTTAAAAGCATTTATTCACTTACAATTGTTTCATCCAAACCTAGGCTCTGATTCTTCGGAGCATTTGTCAATGTTTGTACATATAATTTACCTCCTTTCCAACGCAAGTGACATACAGATACATATATATATATATATATATATTGATGTATAGTGGAGTGACATATATTATACTATACTATTTTTGTACAGCAATTCAAATTCAAAATTAAATCAAAATGAAAATCAAAATTAAAGAAAAAATCAAAATTAAAATACATTCGGCAGAAAACACAGATAATGCAGGAGGATAGTTTGATCGTCAGATCTAGTAGGTAGTGTATGCGTTAGTTACACATGGAGCATGCCAGTGTGTCTCATTTATATACGTTTATTGTGTGGCGGGTGTTTCATGTAATGCACGCACTTTAAGCGGGTAAGCAAGAGTATTATGGTGGTTGTAGTGGTAGGGTATTATTTGTATAGATAAAAAAAGTATGTGTGCAGAAAAAATAAAAATAAAAATAAGAAGCGAAAGAAAGTTATAGTGTTCGTATCCACCACCATTTTCACATTCAGAAAAAGAAGTAAGGTTTTAACATCCATCACATAAGTAACGATGATTCCGTAATGAATGTTTGATGGATTAAATCATTGTAGCGTATTGAGGCTCGGTGTTATTTAATCCATATTTATAGAATAGGTTCTTTCTGCTGCGAGAATTTACAGTGTTTATTACCCGGAAGTAGGTGTGTAATTAAGGGGAGTTAATGCCTAAGGGGAGGTAACTAGCTGATTCTCATAACTAAATTCATTGTTCTAACATACATTATATGGTGCCTCAATTGAGTCCCTTATATAAACGGTTATATTTTTATATCTAGTTTTCAATTTTACATACAGTCTACTCTATCATAATGTACTAAAGGTAACCATAGTAAGTTGATTACTCCGTATCATATAGTGCTAAAGTCTTCCTGGTATCGACAAATCAGTGTGTTTAATCTGGTCATTGTTTTTGATTAGTGGTAGTTTTTTACTGTTTCATAGTAATTAGTATTTTGTAAGAGAGAGAACATAGAATTTTCATATTTTTCAGCATCCATACTGACATGGGTACTTCCCTTGTCCGCTTCCTTAATCATAATGTTCGTATTGTTTTTTAGTTCATGGATAATCTCCCATGCCCTTCGACTCGTGTTGGGTTTGGGTTTAGGTTGCGGTAGTTTATGGTATGGGAAAGTAGCTATGTGGTCACAAAATTTGTCCAGAACTCTGTTTCTACCTTTTGTTGGATTGTAGCTGCTTTTATTCCGTACAATTGATACGTCGTTATTCTCCTTGTCAAAGAATTCCTCTGTGAGAAGTAATTTTCTACAGAAGTGTGAGATATCGTCATTTATCTCATTGGAGTTAGAGTATTGTGGTGTTGGTGTGAATTTCAGTCCTTTGGAGATAATTTTTACTTGTTGGGCTGAGAGGTTTGTATTTTAAAGATTGATTATTTTCGGTTTTTCAAAATCGGTTTGTGCCACCGGGTGTCGTCGGTCCTGTAGCCTTGGTCTAAAAAATGATTTTTTCTGGAATGTTTTGTCAATGGTATTATTATATCTAATGGTATTTCCCCTGTTGCTGTGTGGTCTTGTATAGAAGTTTCGGACGTAATGAGTTTCGGTTTGTTGATAGTCCGGTTTGTAGATTTTCTTCCTTTGTGTGGGTTGGGATCAATGGTTTTGGAACAGACTCTGTGTGGGCAGGGGTCTACGGTATTGGAATAGGTTTTGTGTGGGTTGTGATCTGCGGATCGGGTCCTGTCTTGTGTTGGGGGATCTTCGGTTTTTGTTAGTAGGGTTATAGTTTTGTCTATGGGTTCTGGGATTATCGTTATAGTTTTGCTGGGGGTATGTTGGACGTTTTGTTACTTTTTTTGTTATTTGTTTTTCATGTGGTGTGTGAGTTTTAGTTTGTTTTAAAAATGGGTTACCTGTATGTTGTTCACTTATGAAGTTCATTTCGTAGTTGTTGAACCAGGTGGCCTTGTTTTGCCATCGCTGGAGGGATGTTAGTTCCTCATCCTCACAGTTTTCCTTCCAAAGTTTTAAGTTTTTTTCGTAGAGGAGGTCTTCAGAGTGCTTTGAGATTTATGTGTCCATCTGTTGGTCGAGTGACTTGAATTCTTCTTCGTTGGAGTTGGCTCTTAATCGCAACAGTTCTATTTCTATTTTAAATTTTTCTAACGCCATATTTGCCCTAAGTCTTTGTTGGTTTTCTGGTTCATTCGGGATGGGTTTTATTTGGAGTGTTTTGGGGAGGATGATTGGGGTAGAGTTTAGCCACTTTTCATATATGTTTGTCTTGCCATTATTTTTTAGGAGATTCCAAAAGACGAATTTGGGGTCTGTGAGCTTTTGAGTTCATATATTGATTAGGGTGTTTTTCACTGAGTGGATATATCGTAGATTGGGTTCTAATGGTTGTTCCAGCTTTTGGAGCATTGCTGTTTCAATGATTTCGATTAGGTTGAGTTCATTTCAGATGTCCTGGTTCAGTGAGTTGTTGTTTTGTTGAGACTTTGGTGGCATTTTCGGTCTTCGTGTGGTGAGTATGTATTACAGAATTTAAAATAACCGAGGTGTTCTACACGAGTGCAAGTATAAAGAAAAAAGATGAAATCGAAAATTCAACTGGAGTCTTATTTTAAAAAAAATAGATATATTTATTTGGTTCCTTTACCGGTTTCGCAGTTCTTCTACTTTTCAAAAGTAGAGTTGAGATGGAGTGTCTGTGGTTTTTCTCACACCTGGTTGGTCCTTAAATGCTACTTGTTTTATATGGAAAAAAAGTGGCTCGAACAGCCTGTTTTTAGAGAAGTAATTTGATTGTTTGGTCAATAATTATTTATATATATATATATATATATATATATATATATATATATATGTATATATATGTATATATATGTATATGTATATATATGTATATACATATATATATATATATATATATATATATATATATATATATATATATATATAATAAGTAAGGCAATCAAGGATATGAAGACTGGTAAGGCGGCTGGGCCTTCGGAAATAGTTGCTGAGATGCTGAAGGCATCTGGCACGGTGGGACACACCATGGTCACCCGCATAGTTAACCAAGTCGTACAGAATGGGGTTGTTCCGAAGGACTGGCATAGCAGCATCATCGTTAACTGTTATAAGGGTAAAGGAGACGCCCTAGATAGGAGTAACTATAGAGGCATTAAATTAATCGACCAGGTCATGAAGGTCACGGAAAAAGTAATAGCGCAACTAATCAGAGAGAGAATTGATCTAGATGAAATGCAGTTCGGGTTTGTGTCAGGCAAAAGCACCACAGACGCTCTTTTCATAGTACGACAACTACAGGAGAAGTACCTAGCTAAAGGTAAACCCCTCTACTTAGCTTTTGTCGACCTGGAGAAAGCCTTCGACAGAGTCCCCCGCTCCATTATCTGGTGGGCTCTTAGAAAACTAGGCGTTGACGAATGGCTTGTGAGGGCTATACAAGCCATGTATAAAGAAACAGTCAGCAAGGTTAGAATTAACAACGAATATAGTGAAGAGTTTAGCGTAAAAGTTGGCGTCCATCAGGGCTCTGTTCTCAGCCCCCTACTATTTATTATTGCCCTTCAGGCTATAACAGAGGAGTTCAAGACAGGCTGCCCATGGGAACTCCTATACGCAGACGACCTGACACTCATAGCGGAATCAATGGCCGAGCTAGAGAAGAAATTCCAAACATGGAAGCACGGCCTAGAGTCAAAAGGACTTAAAATTAACCTGGCTAAGACCAAAGTTCTAGTTTGTAGGAAAGAAAACAAGGCGGCGGTCCCTTCTGGGAAATGGTCGTGCTCGGTATGTAGGAAAGGCGTAGGTAGAAACTCCATCTTATGTCCTAAATGCAAAGTATGGGTGCATAAAAGATGTAGTGGGATCACAGGTAAGCTAACTAAGAACATAGACTTTACATGTGGCCGGTGTTCTGGTGCAATAAGTAGCAGCAAGTGCCCACAAAATACTAGCTCTTTCAATTGCGCAGAGGGTTCTATAGAAATAGTGGACAGCTTCCGTTACCTGGGCGATAAAATCAGCAGTGGGGGAGGGTGCTCTGAAAGTACTGTAGCTAGAGTCAGAACTGGTTGGAAAAAGTTCAGAGAGCTTATACCACTATTAGCTGCTAAAGGGTTCTCCCTAAAAATGAAAGGCAGGTTGTACGATGCCTGCATACGAACAGCAATGTTGCATGGTAGTGAGACCTGGGCATTGTGTGCAGAGGATATACGCAGACTAGAGAGGAACGAAGCTTGCATGCTCCGCTGGATGTGTAACAGTAATATACGTGAACGGCAAAGCATAAACGAACTAAGGAAAAAATTAGAGATAAGAGGGATCAGATGTTGTTTACTCGAGAGAAGGCTGCGTTGGTATGGACACGTGATGCGCATGAAAGTCGATAGCTGTATTACAAAGTGCAGGGCAATAAAGATAGACGGTAGCCACGGAATAGGCAGACCTAGAAAAACATGGGATGAGCTGATAAACTCCGACCTCACACACTTACACCTCTCCAAGACAATGTCACTGGACCGTGACCTTTGGCGGTACTCAGTAACAGAGAAGACCCGCCTTGCCAGTAGGCATCTCTAACAAAATACACCCCTCCCGCCGCCACCCCCACCCCATCCACACCACCCCGTTCTATGTAAAGTTGTGTTGGTGCCGCGCCATCCAGGCCGAAACAAATGAGATCGTGTAGGTGTCACGACAAAAAAAACACACAGTCCACGCTGTAATGTGGCCGTGTAGGCAACACGGTAAAAACCTCCCAGACCCACACTGTAAATGTGGTTGGTGTTAGGAAGGGCATCCAACTGTAGAAAACCTGCCAGACAGTCCTATGCGAGCAAGACAATCACTCTTGCCTCAAGTGGGACTACCCCCGTCCAAACCCATGCAAGCGTGGAACACGGACGTTAAACGTTGATGATGATGATGATGATGATATATATATATATATATATATATATATATATATATATATATATATATATATATATATATATATATATATATATATATATATATGTACATATATATATATGTATGTATATATATATATATGTATGTATATATATATACTAGCATTAAAGCCCGGCGTTGCTCGGGGTCAGTATGTTACCAAAGTTAGGTTGCACCACCCATTTTATAGCAGCACGTTTTTGTCTGCCAGGCACTGGTTGAATGAATTGCAAACCTGCACTGCCGAAGCAGGAGCTGCGCCAGCAGTGACAATTGTAGTTTCGCATATTGATATTATCTCTGTGCAAAGAAATGTTCAAGTTTATTGTTTCACAGTACTTGCGAAACACCCGCGTAGACGATGCCAGCCGAACAACAGGGCTGCGATGGAGTTGTTCTGCATGACATGTTTTAACGGGGGAGGGGGTGGATTGAAAGAACCGCAAACAGGGTCCTGAAAACATTGTCGAATTATGACAACCAAAAAATAGGAAGAGGGGTCATTTTATGGTTGGTGCATCATGTACGTCAGACGTAGAAGATGCGCCTGCTGCTGTGCCGAAGGAGGATGGGAAATAGAGCTGAGCGGAGGACAGGTGTTGGTGAAGTGTGAAGTAATTGCAGGGAAACGCCTAAAAATGTAAATGCCGTCATTAAAGCATTGTTGACACTTTGAGAGTCGTACGGAGATGAAATACTAACCTGTCCACGTTCCTCCGAGGCCCACCAAACGGGGGTTGATGAGGAGCAACAGCTGATATTTGAGTAAGGTCGGAGTTGCAATGAAGCGTTGTAACGCCGCCAGAATCAGCCTTTGTACGGCCAATGGTGGGGAGTGTCAAGTACACTGCAGTGACGGTTAACCTACTTAGAAATTACTCACGAAAAGGCAAACAATAAAAAAAAAGTTATAAAATTAGGAATCGAACTAATCCTATAAAACCTCCTTGTACACAATGTTTTTTGTTTTTCCTTGCAGAACTAACGCGAAATAATCACTATTGCTGCCGACACGCCAGCAGCACACGTAAGGCTGACCATGAGAGAAACAGGGCTCCCCCAAATATATTCCAGCGACAAACAATGTTTGTCCCTGCGCTTTGATAATTGACATTGCGAAGCATGGCCTGACCGGGAACTGGGACCTCCGAAATGTGAAAGGTAGGTCTGCTCCTGAGGGGAAAAGATGCATCCTCGGTATGAGCACAACCTTGCCCCGACCGCACCCTGTGATTATCGTGGCCTCAATCAGATTGGGAGCTAAGGACTTAACGACCAAACGTGTGCCAATGCATTGTTTCGGCGGAACCAAATTTCGAATGAGCATTATAGGGGCACCAACTTTAAGTTTCAAAATGTGTGGGGGTAATCCGGGGGACTCAAAGATATTGAGTACCTCTATTGGATAGCTGATGACGTCCTCGGAGTCAGGAGTTCTATCGATAGACTTATATACGTAGCCATCCCCAGGAATGAGTTTTAGCATTTGTTCATTAATATGGTTAACAGTGTTATTCCTCGGGGCCAAAATAGTCCTTTGGGCAAGGCAATCCAGATTCTGATAATTTGCTTGGAGATCTAGGAACACTGCATCCCTGAGATCAGAAGGCGTACTAACAACGGTACAAAGTGAGTCGATGGCAATATTACCCTTTTCATCCCCAGGCATTTTGCCTTCGCCAAGTGCAAGGAGGGTGTGAGAAACTACTGCTGATGTGATATCACCTCGCATATGAGCACGCATGTTAGTGTAAAGTTTCAGAGTCTTCACCAGGGGCCAAAATGCGGATGACTTAAGACACGCACGTACTACATGAGCTCTAGTCCCCTTGGGAATAACGGGAAGCGTTTGCCTGAAGTCCCCTAAAAGAAGTGTTATGCCTTCCATTGGAGCCGTAGAGTTTTTGATGTCTCTCAGAGTTATATCGAGCGCCTCAAGAGCTCCTCTGTGGGCCATCGTACATTCGTCCCAAACGATAAGCTTGCATCGTCTGAAGGCTTCTGCCTTATCGGAGCTCTTACTGATGTTGCAAGTGGGTGTATCAGTCATCGCTAAGTCAAGCGGGAGCTTGAAATAGGAGTGAACTGTCCTACCGCCCGGCAACAAAGTAGCCGCAATTCCAGATGATGCCACAGCTAAGGCAATGCCTTCTGTTCGCCTAATCTCAGCTAATATTAATTTGGTGACAAAGGTTTTCCCAGTTCCCCCAGGAGCGCCCAGGAAAAAAATCCCCCCAGCTTTGCTCCGGACAGAATTAACAACGGAGTTGTAAGCGAATTTCTGTTCTAGAAGGAGCTTTGGCTCATTCTCCGCTATGTACTGGGCAAGCACGTCAACATTATAAGATGTCTCACGCAGCAAATCCGAAGACAGAGTGTTTGCGCCTTCCCTGTTTGTTGAAGGTAGGCCATACACAGCCAACGCACTACCGCCCATATCGAGAACAGTATCTTCGATTTCAAGCAGCGCCCTGTTGTAAATGAGGTCACTGTACCCGACCTCCATCGATGGGTTTAGCAACTGATCGTGACGCAGGAAATCTTCAGACATGTTAATCTTTGTAGCTAAGCCATAAAGAGGCCGCATCACCCAACTCGCACCATAGGAGTAGAATAGCGAAAAGCGATCTTAGTCTTTTAGGACATTTCAACAAAACGCCCTCTGCCATAGTAGCGCCCCATTGTTAATCATCCTCCAAAAGGCCACGCCTAAAGCAGACTTCCCGGAAAGTATCACGCAATTCACCGTCAACAGTTCTTATGTCTCGAAAGCTTTGTGGGCCAAAAACCTCATGGAGGATAAGGCGCAGGTGAAAACACTCATGCTGGTTAGGAGGTACAGTGTACACTCTTCCTAGACAACTGTCAAACCTGACACCAAGATGTCCTTCAACATCCTGACCTGACTTCCTACGAACCCATGTGTTTTTTTACCACACGTAGTAGGACGGGACCTGAGCATATAAAAGTGTTTTTGCTAATGTGTCAAGTTGGCAAAGCGTAAAAATAAACAGTCAAAGTTGTTTCTTTTGGATTGGCCGCCAAATGAGCAGCGGTCTGTTCAGTAAATTAAGCCCGCTGGCCGTTTTCCAAATTAACCGCTAGTTGTATGATCGCGGGGTGCCTTTGGTGAAGTGGAAACCCGAATATCCGCCAAAAATCTTCACCACTGCTGATATATCGACTTGCCAAGTACTCCGAGACCTCGTCGATGCTATTGTCTCTTTGAAGGCCGAACATGGCAGCGTCGGAACCCTTGTTAACATATTTACATATGTACTTTATCGACTTCACTGAATGACAGAACTCCACATTTATATGAGCGTCGACATCTTCATCAGAAATGGACAGTACGGGACCACCCACCTATTATCAACTTGAAGACCCCGTAACGTCATAGTGAATCCACCGTTCTGAGGCTGCCTTCGTCTGTACAGTGGGTATCCGTCGCCGCCGGTCTGGGTCTCCTCAACAAACCTCTTTGGGTATCGTTTAGTGCACACATGGTCCTTGTGGCATGAAGAGAACTCTTGAAAACCGGGACCGCACAAACCGTGCACCATGTGTGCCGTCACAATGTCGTCAGCTGCCGGTGAACAACGGGGTCCGGTATTTCCGCTGCGATGACCAACCAAACCAAATGTGCGCGTCTGGCAACCATCTTTTCTGCCACTCAACTGTATACATGCGGCACCTAACAGGCCCGAAAACCTTCCCTTTTTTATTAGATTAATTAGCTTAGCCAGCTTCTGCCTGTAAACCCTGTCAATAATATCATGCCGATGGAAGTACTGCTGCCCTGGGATATGTTCCCGCGTAATCTCAACCCACTTGTGTAAACGTGATGAATAAATCGGGGCGCCTATAATGTGTTCGCTCGTGCATTTACCCCCCCCCCCCGTATAGTTTGAGGGGAGAATGCATATTTTGCCGATGTTCCGGGGGTCAGTGTCATTCCTGATGCCGTCACGCAAATGGATGTAGGAGTCTGAGCGCAGCTGCTTCTGATTCAATCTTATGAAGCACAGTCTCTCCGACTCCATCTCTGCAGCCCTGTCAGCTGCAAACTGGTGAAACAGTTCCCGTGACCTCTGCAGGGTGCTGAAATCGTTAGGCCTCGTCATGAAGCGGTATGAGTATAAAGCCATGCATGAAACAGGTTTAGACGTCGCAGCAGTGGGCTCGTTTGGTTTGCGCTGAGGAATGCCGAAATGGCACCCCTCTTCTCCGTATGCAATAAGAAGGGGATACTGCAGGGCGTCGCATGTACGATGCGTCTCATTAATACGTCGAAGACCACTGTCACGACTTTGAAGAACTACGTCTAGCATATTGTGCTGTTAACCATGGATAACTACGACCACTTCATTGCACGAAGGAGTGTTATAACGGCGTGCGTGCTCCCCATAAGGCCTTTTGTCAGCATCGATGACAATGGTGAAGTTTGGTGAAGGATTTGTTTCCAATGCGTATTTGAAACTGCGAATATAACTGTTGTGCTCATGAAGCATGTTTTGTAGACCGAGCAGCACGTCCCTTTCAAAAGTGTCAGCGTCAGTGTTTGCAGGTCTCGGAATAACGCTGAACCGCGCATCAACTACCTACTGTAGTTAGAATATGAAGTAAATTTGAAGGAACGAAGGCTTGCAATTTTGTAGTGGCTGGAGCGACACAATAAGATGGTACACCTGCCCCTGGACCTTGAAGGTAGGCATCCAACCACTTTCTCTGATAACGTTAACCACGAAAGAAGTCATTTGAAACGCACATTTGTACTTCCTGATGAGTTGAAGGAGTTTGGATAACCTTGAGGTAGAACCAGTAAATAGTTCCTTCAGTCGCTCTGGTGGTTCCCCAAGAGGGGTAAAGCTGACCTTACCGTTTAAGCAGCACATTGCAGGTGGCTCCCCAGCCTACTTTTTAGCATTGCAGAATTTGCAATTGAAGCGCATTTCCCCTATATTTATGTCGGTACGCATCGAGTAGTTATCGTTGGGCTCATACTTGAAAGCCCGTAGGTGCCAGTATGGGCTGTCGGGGCTCGTCACACCGCGGGCAGCTTCTTGTCATCGACTGTTGCGCTCCAACGTAGAATGTTTGCTCCTGTGGGTCGTGGGAAGCTCTCGCAGCACTAGCAGAAGCCACCCTTGCAATCCTAATGGAGCGCCCGTCTGCATTTTTCAGAAGCCATGTAAGCAGTCATAGCCGCAGCGTTCCTAACAAGGCGATTCGTCCGCCGTTCCAAACCTTCCGAAGCCCTGGAAGCAGCAGTAGCCGCAGCGTTTCTATTCAGTCTAGCCGCCCTTTGTTCCGGGCCCACTGAAGCCCCAGAAGCAGCAGTAGCAGCAGCGTTTCTATTCAGGCGAGTCGACCTTTGTTCCGGGCCCTCTGAAGCCCTGGATGTAGCAGTAGAAGCGTTTTTTTTTTGCCCGCTCCGAAACGCACATCGCAGCATGTCTCGGGGCGTTTTATGAAGCCATCTTGGCTAGGCGTGCGGTGCGTTGTTGAACATTTTCAGCAGCTCTGCATTCCGCTGAACGTAAGGCGCTCTGTGAAAGTCTTAAAGCAGTTTCATTGGGGGGCTCGTTTGCTGTAATCACCCTCTACGCCGCCGCTGAGGGTGTATGGCGACCGAGGCGACTTCTCTTTTTAGGTGGCATTTTATGTGAAAAAGAATGGGTGAAAGTTATTTCTACAGCAAAATTGCCTTTGAAAGTATAAAGCTGAAAACTGTCTGCGTTCTGCAGGGGAAAAATGGGAGAACGAACGGCAAATAAATAACTGACAGTGTGTTGAAAGCGCGTTTCTGTTAGCAATTTGAAGTTGTTTGACCAAAACTCCCTATTTGTTTTTTTGTTTCACTCAATACACGTGTAGATATGTTATACGCAAAATGTAATTGTGTGTGAGCATGTATTTTTTTCTTTCGATTTTTATGTTGAGTAGAGAGAGGAAATCATTTCAGTAATTGTGGGTGATTTTAAATAAATAAATAGTCATTGACTTAAGTTAGGCCATTTACAACATTCTTACAGAGGCAAATAAAAAAACTCACAGTTTGTTTAAAGCGCGCTTCTGTCAGCAATGCTAAGTTGTTTGGCCAAAAATCCTCATGTGTTTTTTTTTTCACTCAATAAACGTGTAAATATGCAGCAATGTGAAGTTGTTTGGCCAAAAATCCCTATGTGGTTTTTTTTTTCACTCAATAAACGTGTAAATTTGTTATACACAACATGTAATTGTGTGAAATTATTAAGGAGTGGGTTTATAAACATATATAAGAGATGTAAGCGTCATGTATTTAACGTTTGTAACTATCTCTGTCTCTCTGGCTACTTCCTTTAATTGTTCTCTCTCTCTGAAGGGAATTATTAAGGAATGGATTTATAAGCGTATATAAGAGTAGATTGCAGTATGTATGGAAGTTAGTTAGAGTTACTCAGATTGTATTAGAGGGGTAAAGCGTCATGTATTTAGTGTTATCGATTATTTCCGTAATTGTGGGTGAGGTTGAGAGAAATAAATAGTCGTTGGCCTAGGTTGGACCATTTACAACCTTCTTTACAGACGTTGAGTCGAATCGGTTTGAAATTGTGCAAAGGTATAACATGGAACATGTGCACACACACACACAACATATACACACATATATATATATATATATATATATATATACATATACATATATATACATATATATATATGTATATATATATATATATACATATATGTATACATATATAATTATATATATATATATATATATATATGTATATATATATACATATATATATATATATACATATATATATATATATATATATATATATATATATATATATATAAATATATATATATATATATATATATATATATATATATATATATATATATATATATATATATATATATATATATATATATATATACATATATACATGTATACATATATATATATATATATATATATATATATATCCAAAATTAAGATATATCAGAGTGAATTTAATCTAAACCAGAATTATATATATATATATATATATATATATATAACGAAAGGAAATGTGGTATGGAACCAGGTGGACCATAACGCACCAATGTGCTCAATACTTAGGGTAGTAGAGTGGGTAATAGGAACGAGTAGGACCCCGACGGCTGAGCTCAAGCCGTTTCGACGGCTAATTTTGGAATTAGCCGTCGAAACGGCTTGAGCCCAGCCGTCGGGTTCTACTCGTTCCTATATATATATATATATATATATATATATATATATATATATATATATATATATATATATATATATATATATATATATATACATATATACATAACATATATACATATATATATATATATCCATATATATATATATATATATATACACCTATTTATACATATAATATACATATATACATATATATATATATATATATATATATATATATATATATATATATATATATATATATATATATATATATATATATAGTTATGGAATAAACAACATAAGGTAATTATTTCATTTACCAATGGTTTCTTGAAAGCAAACAAATTTTGCTTTCAATCATCAGAATGAAAAATTCCTGGTGTATTTCTTTACGTTGGATTTTAAGAACAAAAATATAATCTATATGAAATTGAGGCTGGAAAAAGGAGAAGGAAAGGAAAAATAAACACACATGCACACACACACATATACATACACACACGCATATACATAGACACATACATATACATATATATATATATATACATATATATATGTATATATATATACATATATATACAGACATACACACATACATACACGTACAAATACACATCCATATACATACATACACACATATATATCCACGTAACCATACATACACATACGCACAAATACACAAACACACACACGTGTGTGTATATATATACATATATATATATATATATATATATATATATATATAAATATAAATATATATATATATAAATAAATACATACACACATATATATATACATATACACATACAATTACATACACATATACATATACATGCATACATATATATATATATACATAGTTATATATATATATATAGAGAGAGAGAATTCACAAGAATCAAAGCTATGTTCAAAGCATTTATTCACTCTTTATTGTTTCATCCAAACCTAGGCTTGGAGTTCCGTACACACCAACCTCGGTTTGGATGAAACAATTGTAAGTAAATAAATGCTTTTAACATAGCTTTGATTATTGTGAATTATATATAACTGCTCTGTAGAACAACTGATGTTATTACATTGAGCTATTTATCTTACTGGTAATAAGGTAGTAATAAATTACTGACCTTCACTGTTTAGGGTTTAAATGTACATAACGATAACAAGTTTTAGTATATATATATATATTTGCAACTGTGTCCAACCAGTAATGTGTCCGTTGAACAATCAGTGTCTTGAACGCAACATCGTATACAAATGTACTATCGAATCGGTTAGACAGAAGTGGTACTATGTGGGATCTACAGCCACCTCCTTCAAATCACGCCTTTATAGACATCGTTACTCGATAAAACATGAAAACCAGCGTTATGTAACAACACTCGCAGACAAGGCTTGGCAGCTGCGTGAAAATAACCAACAATTTCACCTTAAATGGGATATAATAGCATAAACCCACGGACAGGAATTTTGTAAATTATGTAATGTAGAATTATTTTGTATCATGAAATCAAAAAACATTTTATTAAATAACAGAATAGAGCGATCGTTATACTGTAACCATCGCTTAAAATCTACATTTTCATATTATAAACACCACCAGGATTGAACGCCCGTCTCTATCACCGATTGGTTGTCAAAATAGATATTAACATTCTCTATTAGTCTTAATTCTATCAACTCTTCTATTATTTACCATTTAATATAAACTGCTATAGATAAAATGAGATTTCTGATTTCTTAATTCAATTCCCTAATGCACATACCAGCTGGCTACTAGCATTGATGTTATTCAGTAGCAATCGAAAACTCCCCCTTCCCCAATTGACACTTTATAATTAATACTACTACACCAAATGACCAGCCCTGTCCACTGTCCAATTGGTCAAGTAGAGATTAAAATTGGCACTCCCAAAAATTCTTATTTAGATAAAATGAACCATTTACTCATGGTATTCTCATTAGAAACCCTTTATATACTTGTTTAGCAGTAAATTGAATTAACATCTGTCATATACTATCCCCTCTCTTCTTCCTCTTTTACTAATATAAATACTTCAATTTTTCTGATAATATCCAATTTATCCAAAATCTCTGAAGAAGTGACAACTGATTATACATTTGCTATCGAATACTTGCTAACATTATATGATTACGCAAGCAGCGATACATAGGTATTCCGTCTGTTACAGAAACATATGTCAATACCTAATAAATTCCTTTTTAAAAAAAGCACTTTCATTGTATATTCATCTTTTATATATATATATATATATATATATATATATATATATATATATATATATATATATATATATATATATACACAACCATACAAATACACACATATATACATACGCATACATATATAACATATATATATATATACATATAGGAAAAAGTATGACACCGACGGCAGAGCTCAACCCGTTTCTGAGGCTATTATATATATACACACACAAATATAATATATAAAAATACACATATACACACACACATATCTAAAAACAGTTACGTCACCACCTTAATAAAAATACACACTCACATATAAACACACACATACACACACTCACACACACACACACACACACATATATATATATATATATATATACACACAATTTCAACAGATACATATAAAAATACAATTATATACACACATACATATACATACAGATATATATAATTATATATACATATACATATACATACATATATATATATATATATATATATATATATATATATATATATATATATATATATATATATATATATATATATATATATATATATATATATATACACATATACATATATACACATATATACACATATACATATATACAAATCTGACAAGTAGTTGGCTTTGATAAGCATCAATAAATGCAGAATCAAGGCCTTGTCAGCTTTATCTCCCCCTGTTTGCTGAAATTAAAGTAGGTGAGTCTGTCACTACTCTAAATCAATAGCATACGGTCTTCAAAATGCTTTTAATTAAGCATAAAGTGTATTGCAAAATACACTATATATACATTATATATATATGGCTATTTCAGAGCACCAATTCTAATTTTTAATTTCTGCTTGACCGGCAACCGCTCTGTATAATCAGTTCCTGATTATTTACTAGAATTCTATAAGAATATAACATCCGTAATTTCAGCAGACAGGAGGGAGTAGTTGGCTTTGATAAGCATCAATAAATGCAGAAACAAGGCCTTGTCAGGTTTATCTCCCCCTGTTTGCTAAAATTAAATTAAGTGAGTCTGTCACTACTCTAAAACAATACCCTACGGTCTTCAAAATGCTTTTAATTAAGCATAAAGTGTATTGCAAAATACACTATATATACATTCATATATATATGGCTATTTCATAACACCAATTCTAACATATATATATATATATATGATAAAGAACACAAGAGCGTCTATAACATTAAAATATTTTTATTGGCTTACAATGTTTTTCCTTACGTAACCGTAGGATTCGTCAGAGCTATAAAAGGGGTTTGATTGGTGTTATGGACTCTACCAACCAAACATTCAAGAACAAAGAGTAAAGAGAGTAAAGAGCAAAAGTAGGGGACGATAAGTCTAATTTTGGTGCGGGAGGGTGGGCTGTGGGTCCTTGTTTACTAGCTGCGTTCATATTCATTCCTGCGAGTCGAGTGGTTAGCTGAACCATAGATGGGGTGGCGTCGATAGTAGTGTGCAGAGGGTGTGCAGAGGCTACACACACACAAAGGGCATACAATATATATATAACGGATGAGAAAGTACATGAGGTAATTAGAAATGGAAAAAGGGTAATAATAATGATCTATAATTAATAATGTATAATAAGGCATGGGGAAGATTACACTATAATAAGGTATAAAAGTAAGAATAAAGTAAAATATAAAGGAGGATAAAAGTGAAAATAAGAATAAAGATAACAAATATATATATTAAAAAAATATATAGAGAATATATAAAGAAATATAAGCAAGTATTTTAAGGGGAAAACACAATGTACAAAAAACCGATTTTTTCAAATAAAAATATTATAATTATGGGGGGAGGAAACGGGATAGAGAAATATGATCAAATGTGATTAGTTGAGAGAATATAAGATGATAATAGTTATGTCAAGTTTATACATCTTAATAATAAATAAATATATATATATATATATATATATATATATATATATATATATATATAATAATAATATATATATATATAATATAAAATATATAATATAAAATATTATAATCGGCCTTACAGTGAATTTCACTTGGGACGTTGGGTTGACTGACAGAACGTCATGACTTTGGGAGATTGCAGTTATTGCGGACCTGTCGTATTTTCAATTTCCTCACTCGAGTGCCGGCTATACATATACCCTACCTTTCTTCAACTCATCGTAATTTATTTTATTTTAGATTATAGGGGTTTATCGCTGACTGCCTATCCGGATAAATCCCGGAGTATATATTTTGGAAACATAGTGTTACTTCGCCTAACCCTCGGAATTGGGACCAATGGATGTTATTCGTAGGGTGCTGATAAGATACCGAGAATCGACCTGTTACAAGGCGATATAACTGGAATGCACCATCCTTCCTATAGACAATTCTATATGTAAAGCTGCACCACCGCTCACCAACTATCCTTGTTTCAGAATCATGCTTGCAAGCTCTCTTAATCTGCCTGTACATCCTGTATTTACATTGCTTGTGCTTTGAAGTATCTATGCTTTCATTTGTTTGTTGTTTTGTGTTTTGTTTTTGTTTTTTTGTTTTTGTGTTTTTTATTGTTTTCTTTTATTGTTTTTGATCATGCTGAGTAAAACCTTCACTCATTCCTTGCTACCCTCTTCCAACCTCCTTATCATCTATTGCACCATGTGAATGATACATTTTTGATGTGATCTTTGATGTAATTTTATATGACATTTTTTATAACATTTGATGACATTATATGCGTCATGTATCGTGTCTTTTTCTATATAGCGCTGGCCTCGGGACACCCCTGCTGGCCCTTTAACCTCGTTCTGGTGACGCCCCTTGATGGAGCATGCAACTATTGATATACTCTTGTTTATAGACTCTGATGATTCCTACCTCAGGGTACGGATGAAAGCCTGTTAGATAATAAAGCAATGTATTTCTAAGCACTTTTTGGTTATTCCTAAACCTATATATATATATATATATGTGTGTGTATGTATGTATGTGATGTATGTATGAATGTATGTATAGGTATATAAAGTTTATCCCAGGTTCAATTGGGGGTAACCACAGTAAGTAAGGTACACGTTACTGCATGAAACAGTTCTAGTCCTGTAGAAGCCATTCTTATATTAAATATATTATATATACATATATATATATATATATATGTAGATAAATCTACCAAGAGTTTACGGTAGTGTCCAATCCGTATGAAGAACTCAATGTAATCCGGATATCATGGAAAGAAGAGATGCAATGAAAAATCACTTTCGGTGAAAGATAAACGGAATACAGAGTCAAGATAAAATATTAAAAAAATAATGAATAAAACAATGAAACAGTTCCTTATATTAAACAAAAAAAGTTCATTATTTAACGATCGTTTCTAGGATATATATGTGTTAGAATTGGCATGCATATTCAACAGATCTATGTACAAAATTATACAAAATTATACAAACTATCAAAATTAAATATACATACCAACACATATATATGCCGTCTTCAGAAATAATGAAATATATTTATTGATAATAACAACAATTCAAAATTACAGGTCTGTTTGGGAACAGAGTTCAAATTGACCAATGAAAATACAAAAAGTTTATACAGTTAGGTGTGTGTATATATGTAAGTGACTCCGTTCACAGATATGCATAAAGATATATGTTCCCATGCATACGCATGCCAAAAAGATGTATGTAAATACAAAAATTCAAGGCTGATGTCTCTGTATGCTTATAATCTACAGATAAAATACGTATACACATATAAATATAAAAATAAATATATACACATATTCATATACTCACACATATACGTACATTCACACACACACGCGCGTATACGCATAAACATACACACAACCACGAACATACATACACACACACACCCCCACACACATATATATGTGTATATACTATTATCACCAGATTGAATAC
>OZ024742.1:354224862-354249862 GCA_964016885.1 Eledone cirrhosa
TGCTCAATGTGAAATATGCTGTAGAAAGCAGCTAGGTGACTGGGTTCATTCCAGAGGTTAGGTGCGCAGAGCTGGAAATATTCATTAGTTAAGCAAAACAAGACCACACATTTCACAAGGAAGACGTTATTAAAAGATTGTCAACATATTTTAGTCTGATGTAAGGAATGTAGAGAATAATAATAATAATAATGTCCGTTTACAATTGTTTCGCTACTCCATATAATATTTCTGGATCAGATGAATATATATCATTATTGATCTGGTTCAATTGAAAATAATTAACATATTTAAAAACAGAGCGGCTCATCGGAGCTTCAAAGAAATATAAAATAATATAAGGAGAGAATATTACATAATGTAATGTTCCATATATTAGTATTTCACTATGGTGTCCTGGTTGTATCAATTGTCAGCCATAATCAACAATTATTCATCTGTCGAGGCTGCATTATGTCAGATCTGCCTATGGGTAACAAGATGCCCACTAAAGGACATATTTACCTTACTAATTATAGGGTGGTTTCAGGGAGAGTAACTCCTCGAGAGATTAGAAATTGTGGGTAGTTTATAGTTAAGTGCTAATTTTTTAATTTTTTAAATTGAAAGACAATGTAGGGGAGGTAACTGAAAATTATCTGAGTTAGTTATAGCTATTTAACTTATTAGCAACAATAAAAATGGGGCTAGATGAATATGTTGTGTCAAATATTCTATTGGCGAAGGAATTAGCCCTTCGATGTTGACAGCTAATAGTTACCTCCGTTATATCGTTAATCGGTAGAGGTCGTGATAGAGTTATGTAATATGCTTCGGTAATACAGAGCTCACAAGATTTTATTCGTCCATTGAACGGTTGGGCCCTAGCTACGATATCCCATTTTAGTGAATGTTCAATGTTGCTTAATTTAAGGTTTTTAATGAGCCTAGCTAGCGATGTCGAACAACTGTTGCTAGGGTCTCGGAAGGAAAAAGAGTGCGCGTTATAGCGTACCTTAAAAGGGTTAGAGTTAGACCTGATATAAGGGCTGGTATTCGAAGCAGTTTTAACTGTGTACCTATAGACTATGTTGGGTGTCAGGCAGTGTCCATTTAATGGGCATGCATTCGGATAACGGCAGTTGCAGTTGCTTCTGCCGTTAGTGAGATTAGGGTAGTTTAACCTAAGCGGTTGAACAGTGCTAGAAGGAGTTGATGGGGGAGGTGTGCTACTAGAGTAATTATTGGTGTAGTGCGCGTGGTGTATTTGATAGGGGTGGTGGTACCGCGGTGTGGGAGTTATACTGTCTTAGTTTATGAGGGTTACTGAATGCGATATGGCTAGCTAGGTTAGGTGTTGTGGCGAATGAGATTTTAATGTTATTTTTATTAAAGACTTTGTAATATCTATGGTTGGGGGAAGGGGGGGGGGGTTAGATCTGATAGAGAAGAAGCGTTTAGGGATATTAGTGGCTAGATTAGATGAGAATGGGTGGTTTAGCCAGGTGATATTTCTAGGTCTATTCCTTCTAGGGGTTCTAGTGGAGTTGGTAGGGGCCTTCCTAGAGTTTGTTATTTGTCATCCCATTCTCATTCCTATTCTAGGGTTGATTTTTAGTTTGCTACTTGGAGTGCGGAGCAGGCCGCTGCCACCATTAAACTTCCCTGTATAGGTGCTGTTACTTCTAACATTCCGGCGAATCTGGCTATATGCTAGGGTATTTCTAGTTCTAGTGTTAAGTTTATTATGGTGAATTGCTGTGTTATGGCATTTAGGTATGTAGTAAATGGATTGTTCATAACCAGATTCAGAAAGAGCCTTATTATAATATTGTGCATGGTTTTGTAAATATCTCCTCATTTGCTGATCGCATGAAGATCCTATACGAGATAGATTTGATTACTGCTCTGATGACTGCCGGTGGGTGGTTATAGTGTGGGCTAATATATGTGAGTATTTCACCTGGTTTATGGTAAGGGTAATATAGGTTATTGTTGAGATCCGGGGTGACGTCTAGGAAGTTTACTAATTTATGTTTCGGCTCGATGGTGAGAGAGAGACCGTTATTTTTAAAGAATCTATGTAAATGTCTATTTAGTAAATCAATGCCTTGCTTAGTGCAATTGTGGACTGCAAATAGGGCGTCGTCCCTGTGTAATCCACCTTGCAAGGGTTGGATTTCGGCTCTGATGTTATGTAATACGTAAATTCCAACTAAATCGGTGGATTGCGCAGTCACTTCGGGCCCATCGTGATGTCAAATTTGTCTGTTCTATCTTTTCTAGTCCAGAGTGCTCCGTTGAATTAAATGATGGTCTGCCTAACCATAGTATGATGTTAATCTCATTATTGGTTATGTCCTAGTTGGTGCTGGCTAGGGTTAATGCTTTGTTAATTATTTTCAACTGAACCAGATCAATAATGATATATAGTCATCTGATCCAGAAATATATTATATGGAGTAGCGAAACAATTGTAAACGGACATTATTATTATTAATATTAATATTATTATTCTCTACATTCCTTACATCAAACTAAAATATGTTGACAATATTTTAACAATGTCTTCCTTGTGAAATTGGTGGTCTTGTTTTGCTTAACTAATGAATATATATATATATATATATATATATATATGTGTTTGTGTGTGGGGGGGGGGCGCCCGTGTATATGTATGTGTGTGTGTGTATGTGTGTATTTGAAAGCGGGTGTAAGAGTCTATGCAGAGAAAAGGCAAGATTGGAAATATCAAGGAAAATGTATTTAAGGGTTTGTTTTATTCGTTTTTCCCTTTCCTTGATTCGATTTAGCTTCACGCATAGCTATATACAGATATGTATGTAATCTCGTATTTATAAAGAAACATGGCATGTTTATTGATAAACATTTAGAAAGCCATATATATGCAAAGCACGAGGTCTATCACCCTCTGGAAATGTCCTGTAGAAGCAAGGAGGGAGATCGTTGATGTATTTGGGAATTAATTGTTTCAAATCAGGTCGATTCCTCCCTCTTTTGCGACGTCTATAAATATACCGTGTTTCTTTAGAAATACGAAATTCAATACATATCTGTATACAGCTATGCCTGAAGCTAAACACTTATTCTACTCTATCATAAATTGAGCCAGCTTATGCAGCTCATATGCAAATGAGCTTAATCACCTCATTTATACTTACGAGAAAACCATATATTCTCGCCTGTTTTCAGGTCCAGCAGTCGCAAGAGTGGGAGGGATAGTCCTGATGAAAACCATTGACGATGGATTGCCCCCCACCCACACCCATGCTTCTTCTGGACACCACGAGATGGCGATAGACCCGGTGTTTTGGTTAGCCGCGACTTTCTAAATGTTTATCTATAAACATACCGTGTTTCTTTAGAAATACAGTATTCAATATATATATATATATATATATATATATACATATACACATATTCCCACTCATATTGACATACACATGTCTCTACCACACTCACGTACACATTCTTCTATATAATATGAATTGGGTATGTATACACGGTAAACCATTATCTTTTACAATACATTTTTTATAATTTATTTTGAAATTTTTCTTATTTGCTAAACCTTGATTATATATGTTCTGGCTCGTTAATTTATTAACCTGCCATTGAACCATATTGGCATATGGTTGGACAATACATGTTTCCCTAGACGCTTTGCCTGTAGGGTTATATACTTTATTATTATTCTCCTCTTGTTCGAGAAAAATCTGGTCGTTCTGATTGCTGCTAGTTATAGTGGTAGTAGACTGACCTCCCTGCCTTTGCTTCTATCTTTACACACGGCACTGGACGGAATTGATTCCACATCATTTATTCTCATCTCTGGAACAATTTTGAATAGCGCCAGTTCGTAATTTGAACTCGGGAATTTTATATTCTCCTAGTGAAAAGATACTTCTGACGAGAGTTTATCATTTCAATGGAAGGCTGCAAGGACTGTCCATTTATTTTTGAGACTCGAAACCGATTCGGTAAAGGTAACCATAGTGAGTAAAGTTAATTTTTTAGAATTTATTTTGATACTTTTTCTTATTTGCTAAACCTTGATTATATATATATATATATTTCTGAAATGGAATAAATATACTTTCCGAAGAAAACATAGAGAATCATTTCGTCGTCAGGGAAGACTATTCTCAGCTAAGTATCCAGGCATAGCGTGGAGTCTGGAAACTTATTCAAAAATAATTCAGTGGATAGAAAATAGCAAAGCGTGGACTGAATTCCTAGCCATTGAGGAAATCACTGCCTCTGCGTCGGTGGCAAATTCAAAATGAATCAATCACGTGACATCGAGGTCAATCAGTGGAAAGTGGTTTGCTAATAAGACAGCGGCCTGCCTGATACCATAGCAGCAGTCTTGGCCTATATTGCTCGACAAATAATTTGGAGATAATTATAAAGATTTAATATCTAGTAACATATATATACGTACAGATGCATATCAATGCTAGCAAATATATAGGTTTTGTCTTAGTAACTTCGTGGTTCAATGCATGGGGTTGCAGAACAATAATATGAGAGACGTAAAATAAGAAAATTATAAAATTAACTTACTAACCACTTTCCACTGATTGACCTCGATGTCACGTGATTGATTCTTTTTGAATTTGCCACCGACGCAGAGGCAGTGATTTTCTCAATGGCTAGGAATTCAGTCCACGCTTTCCTATTTTCTATCCACTGAATTATTTTTGAATACGTTTCCAGAGTCTACGCTTTGCCTGGATACTTAGCTGAGAATAGTCTTCCCTGACGACGAAATGATTCTCAATGTTTTCTTCGGAAAGTATATTTATTCCATTTCAGAAACTAATTAGTTGGAAGTGATATTTTAGTAAGTAAGTTAATTTCATAATTTTCTTATTTTACGTCTCTCATATTATTGTTCTGCAACCCCATGCATTGAACCACAAAGTTACTAAGACAAAACCTATATATTTGCCTGCATTGATATGCATCTGTATGTATATATATGTTACTAGATATTAATTCTTTATAATTATCTCCAAATTATTTGTCGAGCAATATTGACCAAGACTGCTGCTATGTTAGCAGGCAGGCCACTGTCTTATTAGCAAACCACTTTCCACTGATTGACCTCGATGTCACGTGATTGATTCTTTTTGAATTTGCCACCGACGCAGAGGCAGTGATTTTCTCAATTGCTAGGAATTCAGTCCACGCTTTCCTATTTTCTATCCACTGAATTATTTTTGAATAAGTTACCAGAGTCCACGCTTTGCCTGGATACTTAGCTGAGAATAGTCTTCCCTGACGACGAAATGATTCTCAATGTTTTCTTCGGAAAGTATATTTATTCCAATTCAGAAACTAATTAGTTGGAAGTGATATTTTAGTAAGTAAGTTAAATTTATAATTTTCTTATTTTACGTCTCTCATTATTGTTCTGCAACCCCATGCATTGAACCACAAACTTACTAAGACAAAACCTATATATTTGCTAGCATTGATATGCATATGTATGTATATATATATGTTACTAGATATTAATTCTTTATAATTATCTCCAAATTATTTGTCGAGCAATATTGGCCAAGACTGCTGCTATGGTAGCAGGCAGGCCGCTGTCTTATTAGCAAACCACTTTCCACTGATTGACCTCGATGTCACGTGATTGATTCTTTTTTAATTTGCCACCGACGCAGAGGCAGTGATTTTCTCAATGGCTAGGAATTCAGTCCACGCTTTGCTATTTTCTATCCACTGAATTATTTTTGAATAAGTTTCCAGCGTCCACGCTTTACATGGATACTTAGCTGAAAATAGTCTTCCCTGACAACGAAATGATTCTCAATGTTTTCTTCGGAAAGTATATTTATTCCATTTCAGAAACTAATTAGTTGGAAGTGATATTTTAGTAAGTTAATTTTATAATTTTCTTATTTTACGTCTCTCATATTATTGTTCTGCAACCCCATGCATTGAACCACAAACTTACTAAGACAAAACCTATATATTTGCTAGCATTGATATACATCTGTATGTATATATATATGTTACTAGATATTAATTATTTATATATATATATATATGTATGTGTGTGTGTGTGTGTGTATATATATATATATATATATATATATATATACACACACAAGTATATATATCGTCACGGGAATGTGAATATAGATAATTTTGGATAGATTCATATATAGATCACTTCCTCAATTCTATCCAGAGAATTATAGCATATATAGTGTGCTGTTGAATTCGTTTTTTGTATTGTGTTTAGAAATTTAACTGCCAGCTATATTGACACTGGTGTTAAATCCTTGACTAATTTAGCTTTATTAAGTAATGACACATGAGTGTAAATCACATCGTACTTAGCCCTACATATAATGATGAAAATCAACTGAAATAGATAGCTGACAGCGATATTCTCCATTTAAGGAATAGATAATTCCTTTTTGATTTTGGCTCATAGTTTATGCCATACATATGGTAGAACCTATTCCTGCAAATGTTTTACATAACTATTCCGTATTTATTTGCTACCAAATAAGAAATCAATTCCAAAACATCATTAATAATACAATATATAATACATAGTGTGGTTACAAATGTATCATAATTTAATATTTAATCGAACACTTATAGGTTTAAATATTTATCCAATACATTCATATCCGTATCTCACTTATAATTCATAAATCGTTGGTCACGATATGCAGTAAGGACTTACCCCTCTCGAACAGAATATACTGTTCATTTTAAAATTAATCTTTGAGCAGTATTTGAGATAATACACTCTGAAGAGCAAACATGAACGTGTGGATCAGAATATCATTTGACAGGAATCATATGTATATTATGCTTCAGTTTATATCCATACATAGTGCGCATTTTAAATCGAATTTTTGACATAGGTACAGAGGACAACCTGAAGTATTGATGTCGCTTCTTATATATATAAAAATATATATACATATATATACATATGCGTGTGGGGGGAGAGGGGTTTCGGGTTTCTTCGTGTGTGCGTGTGCGTGTGTGTGTGTGTGTGTGTGTGTGCAATTTAAATCGATGACCGGACGTATATATATATGTATATCTCTATATATATATATATGTATAAGATATTCCGGGTTGAATCAGAGGTAACCACAGTAAGTAAGGTAATCAATACATAGCAGAGTATAACAGTTTTAATATAGAAGAGCTTATACAGGACTAGAACTGTTTCATTCGTGAGAAATCTTCAGGAAGCTGGCTGTCAAAGTAAATGGTTGTATTTATATTTTTCCTTATTTGGAGGTAGGAGAGGGTTGGGATTGAGATGGGTGTAGGTCATTGGTTGAAGGATTTAAAGTAAAGGGAGTTCATTACAGCTAATTGTTTAAAGCTATAATATTAACAAAGGCAGAAAGAATACTGAAAACAAATTCAAAATTGGTATACCAATCCTTGTTTATCACTTAAAGTAAGAATGCCTGTAAGACAGGTGTCTATAGATTGGGTGGGGTTCAATGGTTTAAAGAAAAGGGAAATTCATTAGAAACTAATTCTTTAAGGCCCTAATAAGGGTGACAAAGACAGAAAAGGTTCTATCAACAGTTACAAGTGTTGGGATGGACCCCCTGTAGTGAAGTTTCTCTTATGTATATTCCAGGTGTCAACAAACACATTTACACACGCGCCCACGTACACACACTTACACGCACGCACACGCAGGCAGACACACACACAGCAAACATACATAATGGGACATACATACATACATACCAATACATACATACAAACACATATAGATGTGTACATACATATATATACATATATATATATATATACACATATATATATATATATACACATAGATATATATTAAGATATATACACACACATATAAACATACACACATACACAATATATATACACACATATATGCATATATATATATATATATATATATATATATATATATATATATATATATATTATAAAGAATTAGTATATCTAGTAACATATATATACACAGATGCATACTTATGTTAGCAAATATATAGGTTTTGTCTTAGTAACTATGTGGTTCAATGCATGGGGTTGCAGAACAATAATATGAGAGACGTAAAATAAGAAAATTATAAAATTAACTTACTTAAAATTCAGTCCCAACTAATTAGTTTCTGAAAGGGATTAAACATACTATCCGAAGAACGCACGGAGAACCTTTCGTCATCAGGGAAGTCTATTCTCAGCTAAGTTTCCAGGCAATACGTGGACACAGGGAACTTATACAAAAATAATTCAGTGGATGAAAAAAGCAAAGCGAGGACTAATTCCAAGCCATTGATAAAATCACTGCCTACTTCGTCGCTGGCAAATTCAAAAGAATCAATCGCGTGACATCGAGGTCAATCAGTGGATAGTGGTTTGTTAGTAAGACAGCAGCCGTACTGCTACTATAGCAGCAGTCTTGGCCATTTTTGCTCGACAAATAATTTTGGAGATAATTATAAAGAATTAGTATATCTAGTAACATATATATACACAGATGCATACTTATGTTAGCAAATATATAGGTTTTGTCTTAGTAACTATGTAGTTCAATGCATGGTGTTGCCGAACAATAATATGAGAGACGTAAAATAAGAAAATTATAAAATTAACTTACTTACTTCCTCGCTTTGCTTTTTCCATCCACTGAATTATTTTTTGTATAAGTTCCCTGTGTCCACGTATTGCCTGCAAACTTAGCTGAGAATAGACTTCCCTGATGACGAAAGGCTTCTCCGTGCGTTCTTCGGATAGTACGTTTAATCCCTTTCAGAAACTAATTAGTTGGGAGTGAATTTTAAGTAAGTTAATTTTATAATTTTCTTATTTTACGTCTCTCATATATATATATATATATATATATATATATATATATATATATAAACAATTAAGTTAAAAATGTACATCCACATATGTATACTGAAATACTAGTATGCATATGAATACACACACGTGTACATATGTAGATGTAGCGAGTTTTTCACTGGTCACTTTACTGTGAGTGTCCAGCTATTCTGTATGTAAACACACAGACAAACCGGTTTTTAGAGTCATACTGGTTTGTCTGTGTGTTTACATACAGAATAGCTGGACACTCACAGTAAAGTGACCAGTGAAAAACTCGGTACATCTACATATGTACACGTGTGTGTATTCATATGCATACTAGTATTTCAGTATACATATGTGGATGTACATTTTTAACTTAATTGTTTAAGCGTCAGTCATACAAAAGTGAGTTACAAACGAAACGAAATTTAATTTCGTTTCGTTATTTGTTTTTATATATATATATATATATATATATATATATATATATATATAAAATAAACTAAAATAAATCAATAAGTCAAATATTTAAAATTTGGCTTCATTTATTACTGCTATATATATATATCGGTGACAGCCATATTTGGCTGTGACCTCTTCAGGCAGTCCGAATTAGTGTGGTAGAGACGAGTACACATGTTGTTGAGGTGTTAACTTTGTCAATAATATGATATGCCCAGTTCCTGGTTGGGTCTCGACCAGACTAATTCGGACTGCCTGAAGAGGTTAAAGATAAAAATGGCTGTCACCGAAATATAAATAGCAGTAATAAAAGAAGCCGGATTTTAAATATTTAACTTATTTATTTATTTCAGATTATTTTACATTACTCCGGAGTAAACCAACCAACCTGTGCACTTCGTCGGGTGCTCCATTATGCATTCCAGGGTGTCGGCACAAAACCAACATATACTAATATATATTACTCAGTATACACTGAGGATGAAAAACTCAGAGCTGTTTGGGAGCATCCCAAAAGACAGCTCAAAATTGACACAGAGGAGACTGAGGTTGGCTGGACATGCTCACCGACATCCAGAGTTGACATGGCATTCAGTGCTCCTGTGGGAGCCCCTACATGGACACACTAGAAGAGGAAGACCAAGGTTAACGTATGTTGATGCCCTAAGGACAGACACTGGTCTGTTGGAGATGCAGGACATGGCAGCGATAATGAGGGACAGAGACCACTGGAGAGAACTCGTCCATGGATCTCGGGAATTTTACCCGCCTTATATATATATATATATATATATATATATATGTAAATATGATAATAATGGAGCTGCGGCGCTGCAAATGGGTTACATTTGAAAAGGTTTGTCCTCATCAGTGGCCATCCAACGGTCGTAAGCATTTCGTCGCATTAAAGGCCATATGCCTCAGGTTGGTGCGAGTAACGGCTAAAAAAAAAGTCGTTGGGACACGTAAATAAAGGGGACGCTAGGGTAAACAAACAAAATGATTTAAGCAGCAGAAAGTGATGAAGAAGGAAACAAGTCCCAGATTTCTATGAATATAAATTCGGTGGAATCGTGAACGAGAGAATAAAGACCATCAAACATGGTTGAAATGTGAGCAAGGAAGGAATTTCGCACAGGTCTAACGGGAGGAAGAAGGGGTCTGGTCTGCGAATTCGGTAAACATAAGTTTTTCATATATATATATATATATATATATATATATATATATATAATGTATAAAAATCAATACAATATAATTACCTCATTACCAGAGGTTTCCCGATTGAGGCGAATACGAAAGAAACGTCTTCATTCGTTCGTCATACGAGGCAATATAAAACATAGCTAAATACTTGGAAAGTCTCATCAAGAAAAGCCAAAAAAAATATAGACAAATGAATTAGAATATGAAATATATAAAAATATTTCAAGAAATATAGTTAGGTGTGTGTATATGTATGTATATACGCTAACAGATGTGCATATATGTGTATGCACATATGTATACGTATAGTGAAAAAGTGTGCGTAAATATTTAATTTAGGGCAAATGTATCTGTAATCTACAGACAGAATAGAAACATCATAAGAATATGAAGGCACGCGCATAAACATACCTACACACACGTACACTTATATGCGGAAGTAAAAGAGGTAAGGGAGTGTAATAATTAAAGGAAAGTATCAATCTCGATATATTTATAAAAATGGAACAATAATTTAGAAAGAAAAAATTAAAGAAAAGAAGACAAACAAGGAACATCTCGCAAAAGAAACGTATATCTCGCAAAAGAAACGCAAAAATATACATGCTTATATGCACACGCACACTTACACATCCATACGTTCGATACGTACACACACACGCACATACACACACACATACTTACACTCACGCATATTGACCTGTTTGCATGCACACGCATAAAAATGAGGATGTAAAAAAGGGGGAGAATAAAAACGAAACAAAACCTAAAACCTAGATGTAAAAACACGGATATAAAGGCACATACACATACATATATATGTATATACACGCACGCACGCGCACATACGTAGGTGCTCATGTACATATATAGAAAGTATACACACATTAAGGCGTTCAGACACATAGATACATTGAACTTTTAAAGTTTTTTTCTGCTTAGAACCCACCCTGACACATAAGAATTACATGTGTAAAGTTTGAAAACAGCCGGTTCGGTGGTTCTCCAGCTTTAAGGATTCGAACTCACACACGCACAGACAGACATCCTCAGTTTTATATATATATGTATACGTATATGTATGTATGCAATAGAGCGTCTATGTGCGTGCGTGTATATGTATATGTATATGTACGTATATATATATATATATATATATATATATATATATATATATATATATATATATATATATATATGTATATTTGTGTGTATCTATATGAATGTGTATGTGTGTATGTGTGTGTATATATCTGTATATATATCTATGTGTATATATATATATGTGTGTGTATATATATATATTTGTCTTACATGCATTGTTACTTTAAGTGAATAACAAGGATTGGTATTCCAATTTTGAATTTGTTTACAGTATTCTTTCTGCCTTGTTAATATTATAGCTTTAAAGAATTAGCTTTTAATGAACTCCCTTTTATTTAAATCCATCAACAAATTGCCTACACCCATCCCAATCCCCACCCTCTCCTACCACCAGATAAGGAAAGACATAAATACTCCATTTATTTGGACATCCAGCTTCCTGATGATTTCTCACGAATGAAATAGTTCTAGTCCTGTGGAAGCTCTTCTATATTAAAACTATATCTATATTTGTTGTAAGGTTGCTTGGATGCGTCCATAGGGGGAATGCCCGTTGAGAACTCTATGCACCTTCGGAGCAGGGTATGATATTATGGAAAACGAAGAATCAGTTTTGCATCGGAACACAATTTATTACGTATTGCAGTTGTTTCTCCGGCGAGCAGCTCGAGTTGCGATCTGTTGGTGGATCGAACCTGACTCTGGATTCGCAAGTTCCTCAGATATGTCTAGTGATTTCGAAGCAAATTCTCCCTCTCTCTCTATATATATATATATGATATATATATAGGTATACGTAAAACATCCAAGTACATTACAAAATAAAGTGAGGGTTGGTTCAGGAATATGATGTACATGACTAGAGTGATATTTCCCTATACTCTTCTAAAAACCAACTAAATGTATGGCACTCATGTTGAATGCAAATATATCAGATACAAACACAAACATATAAATATGTAAAAGAGTGATTAAACATGGCCAAAATAATTTAGTAAATGTCAAGGGAATATATTGATAATATTTATTTCCCGAATACGAAATAGACTATAAAATATATAATTATAGGGAAATATTCATTTCTATGCTATTATAATAGTCGCTTATTTTAGTAATAGTTGAACTCTTACCAAATGTGTAATTATCGAATAGGATATTTTAATTAACATTATTTGGAAGCAATCGCTTCCCGAAAATTTTCGGAATGGTGTTTAAAATTTATTGGATTAATAATAACCTAGTGTATGAATGTGAAGGCGCATGGCTTAGTGATTTATTCTCAGACCGGATGATGTTTTGTGTCCTTGGGACACATTATATTGCTCCAGTTTACTAATGGGTAGAAATTGTTGCACCGACATTAGTGCCAAGCTTTGTCAGCTATTGGCTTTTCTTGAACAACATCGTTATCGGAGTGACGGGTGACCGCAACTCATGGTAGACTGCTGGTCTTCAACAAAAAGAAAATTGCCCGGACTTGTGTCTCCCAGAGACATTTTCTATGTGCAAATCCCTGGTCATTCGTGACCGAAGGTGGTCTTTACATTTTTACTCTTTTACCCGTTCCAGCAATCCGACTAAGGCCATACTTGTGCACGGCATGATTAATTTAAATGCGAATATTTAAATGTTCTAATATATCTAAGACCTCGTTTAATGGTGAATTGCATCAGATCAAATGGAACATATGATAAGCAATAAATGAATAAAATCAATGTACATTGGTTTATAATGGCGTGTTGAACGTCACACCGAATGTCATGAACAAGCAGATCACACTTAATAATATATTTCTCTAATGTTCACTTATATAATATCATCATTTAGATGTTTGTGTATCTGTGTATTATCTAGCAATCACATCGACGTTGTTATTGTCTGTATATTGTGGATTGGTAATACCGGTAAAGCATTGGATAACTTAAATTGTGATATATAGTTACGGATAATTCAGTTCTTACTTCATATCAAGTCGAAGTTAGCTTCGCCTTTCTTCGTTACTTGGAGTATGAACACACATACCAGTAACTCACTAGGGTCAATTTAAATGACTTCCCCTCCCCCCAAATTGCTAGCCTTGTACCTAAATGAGAAACCATTATTATTATTCTGAGTTCAAATCATGCCAAGGTTAGATATGCCTTTCATCTTTATTACAGGGTCGATAAAATAAAGTATTTAACCCACAGGCGTCGATTTCTTCGACTTTCCAATCGCCCACGATTGTTAGTCTTATGATTAAGTCTGACGCCATTATTGTCTATGTATATATATATATTTCACATAACGTGCAATTTATATTATATTCTCTCAGATTACCCGATACTCAACAGAAACAATATACATAGATGAAGCAGAGCATTCTGGACTTATGGTGTTTCAGAATATTTACTGACATAGTATATGAAATGACATATTTTAGTTTTAGTTTAGATGATGTTGATTCATATTTAGGTTTGTGATTTAAATTACACCTCTGACGTTTCTGAGAATATTTACAATCGAATCATTATGTTAATGTGATGAAGTGTAAGTGGAATCATATGCATGATATTAACAGAGAGAATTTAAATTGATGCTTAGGAACAAATACATTATTTCAGTGGCATATTGAACAGGAACCCGTATTTACAATCTTAATAGATGTTAAGTATATATTGTAATACTCTAAAGACGGATCTTATTACCATATATACGAGGTTTTGTGACTTTTATCAGGGACATTTATATAACTCAGCCCATTTGTTTAACTATAATCAATCATGAAGTAACATCCTCTAACTTTAATGCCATGTTGTAGTGATCCGGCTCCACCTGGAGGGCTCCGCTTTAGTGCTGCAAAGCGATGGTTTCCAACATCAGTCACAACATCAGTCCGTTCCACCTTATCTACATCTTTGAGAAAATCCTTTCTCATCACTTTTAAATATTTTGTGCAGGAGATCAGATACACGACCTTCCTTATTGTGAAACATCCACAGGCATCTCGTATTGCATACTTAACTGTCCTATATTGCAATATTGTATTTTCCTAAGCAATTCTAATTTGTTTTTGTTGTTATTTCTTTCATTCGGTTATAAATTCTCCTTTTGAAAAAATCGACCAGTATTGCATAGATGTTGTAACGCTATTTTCTAATTTAGCACATGAGTTATTATTCAAAGTTAGTGAAGCCGAAATGGAGCTGACCAATGATCTTCGTTATTCCAAACGTACCAAAGCTGATTTTCAGTTTAATGCAATACGCGAAAGAAGATACTATGAAATATTTCCTTTAATTTATAAAGATGCTATTTAGGTGAAGGAAATCTGCTTCATTCCAGTATATTGTGAGAGAAATATTATGTGATGCATTCTAATATGGTCAAACGTCACAGAACTGTTGACGCCATAAATTACCAAAACGGTAAACTTTCAACCGTGCGTTGGGGACCTTCACCAGACATAAGTCTATATGCAGTTACATACGCATAGACTAATGTCTTGTACAGGTTTGCACCGCAGGCTTGGAAGTTTGTCACTTTGGTCATTTACGCCCACAGTTCTGTGGTGGCTACATGATACCAGATTCACACATACATAACACCTCGATACAAAAATTGTAAAGACAACGGCTGGAAAAAACGCTTTAGGAACTTGTTTTTGCCTGCATCATATCACAACATTTCCTCAGAAGATACCGTTAACATAACAACAGCAAATGCATAAATTACATCGTGTGTTGCATAAGGCAACCGTTGAACTAATTATTACGAATAAACTTTTTTATGTAAGATCAGCATCTTTACTAATATTATTCTTATACTCAATCCCGCCGAGGTTAACTTTGCCTTTCATCCTTACGGGGTCGATAAAATAAAGTACCAGTAATGTACTGATTAATTGCTGGCCTTGTGCCAATAGTAGAAACAATTATTCTTATACTCATTCTCCATTGTAACTGAAAACTACGAATATAGAGAGCTTTCTCCTGCTTGGATCTGTTTTTAACAAAACAATTTATACTGAACCTATTCTCACTATTACGCCTGTTGTTGTTAGCACGGTTTTGGAATTAAGTTCAGCCAATTTGGATTAACTATTTTCCTTCTCTCTCTTTCTCTTGATTTCTCTCCCTTTCACTCTTCCCCACTCACTTATTCTCTTTCTCTCTTACCATCTATCTCCTCCCTCCCACTCCGCCTGCTCCTTAACCGCTTCCACCCTACTCACTTCCATTTTCCTTCGTCTCTTCCTCTTTGCACCTGTTCTCACTATGATCAGACGTTTTTTCTTCCGTCTACCTCCTGTTGTTAGTACATGTTCAGTACTCACGTTCGGTCTCCGTATTAAATTCTCCCTGTCACCCCCTGGTTACTACAACTTACTTGCACTGCAGTCTCGTTTTTCCTCTTCTTTTCGTTATCGCCTGTGTTCTTCTGGTGTTTTTTCTCCCGGATAGCCATGCCGCTTAGTGATCAACGCACTGTGGTGAGATGTACTGTCTTTGATGAATTCGAAACATCACTGATCCGCACAAGACAGCCGATGAACGGGAATGATCTTTGTGTTTATGATTGTGATTCTCTTCCTTTTTCTAAATAATATATACTAGTAACAACACAACGCCTTTGTCACTTTTTAATTCACACACACACGCGCACACACACACACACACACACCTTTAAATTTTTAATTTCAAATTTGTTTCTCAACAATTAAGTGAATGTTCCTATTTCTGTGCTCTTCTGCAGGTATCCAGAAATTGGTAAGTTTCACTTCAAAATACTTAAGAATACTGAGAGAAATGTGTTTTTTAACGCGCATGTGTCACAGTGTCGCGCACGTCCTATACTCGTGCCGTTAAAAATAGCAGCCGCTTTTATGGGACTAAAAATTAGCTCAACGCATGGAGCCTAGAATATTTTATATAGAGTTATAAACTCAACGGGCAAACGGTAATATTTTAATTAGTATTTTTCAATCTAGCTAACTAGGTCGTTTGCAATGCGAACACATGTATACTCGATTCAGTGTACACCCCTATCATATATTCATTTGTATTACACGGCTCAGAAATATTCCTTTATTTGAACTAATTAATTGTAAAAGACTAGAGTATTTTGAAGTGAAACTTACCAATTTCTCCATACCTGCAGAAGAGCACAGAAATAGGAACCTTTACTTAATTGTTGCGAAACAAATTTGAAATTTAAAATTTAAATTTGTCCAGGCATCACGGCCTTTGCCAATATAGGTTTGTTTTTATTGATATATTATTTTAAATCGAGACAGGCAAACCGTATTATTTTAATTAGTACTTTTCAATCTCGCTGACATGGTCATTTGCAATACGAACACATGTATACTCGTATCAGTGTTTATCCCTATCATATATTCATGTGTATTACACGGCTCAGATATATTGCTTTCTTTGAGCTAATTAATTGTAAAATACTATTTGAGTTTATAACTCTATATATAATATTCTCGGCTCCATACGTTGAGCTAATTTTTCGTCCCATAAAAGCGGCTGCTATTTTTAGCGGCACGAGTATAGGACGTGCTAGACACTGTGACACATGTGCGTTAAACAACACATTTCTCTCTGTCTTCTTAAGTATTTTGAAGTGAAACTTACCAATTTCTGGATACCTGCAGAAGAGCACAGAAATAGGAACATTCACTTAATTGTTGAGAAACAAATTTGAAATTTAAAATTTAAATGTGTCCAGGTATCACGGCTTTTGACAATATATGTTTGTTTTTATTGATTTATATTTTAAATCGAGACAGGCAAACCGTATTATTTTAATTAGTTTTTTTTTCAATCTAACTTGGTCATTTGCAATACGAACACATGTATACTTATATCAGTGTTGATCCCTATCATATATATATATATATATATATATATATATATATATATAACGAAGGATATGTGGTAAGAAACCAGGTGGACCATAACGTACCGAAGTACTCAATACTTAGGGTAGTAGAGTGGGTAATAGGAACGAGTAGGATACCGACGGCTGAGCTCAAGCCGTTTCGACGGCTAATTCTGGACCAGACCTAGCTGTCCAGAATTAGCCGTCAAAACGGCTTGAGATCAGCCGTCGGGTCCTACTCGTTCCTATATATATATATATATATATATATATATATATATATATATATATATATATATATATATATATATATGAACCAGTAAGACCCCGACGGCTGAGATCAAGCCGTTTCGACGGCTAATTCTGGACTAAATTAAAATTTATCCTGGTATTTAAATAGCCGATCTTCTCAAGGGGTAATTCCATATATGGTCAAAGTGATTGTCAAAAGTCAGTAGTAATTCTGTGATTGCAAATTAGAAGGGGAGATGGTGGCTAAACCTGCCAGTAGGAGAAAGAGGGGAGGGGGTGGAGTAGACCCAATCAAGCGTTGGTAGTGCCAGCTACAGCTGGGCATGAGGTCAAAGAAGATACTGGGGAGGGGGAGGGGGAGGAAGTCGGAACGGTAGGTAGAACAATGAGGGGTAAAAATATATAAGAAAGAAAAAATACTGAGAGTGAAGAAAAGCGAATAAGTGTAAAGAAAAAAGTAAAGCAAGTTCTACGACCTAAGTCACTAGCTATTGTTAGGCTAGATAAATAAATAAATAAAGAAAGAAGGAAGTAAAGAAAGAAATAAAAAAGTAACGAAATAAGTAAATGAACTTGGTGGGACGGAATAGGCAAGGACCCTTTTAAGAGGTATAAGTACCTAAATCATACGGTGACGAGTCAACAAATGGGGCCAAAATACTAAAGAGACTATCACGAAATAAATAATAAAGGTTTATAACCGCATGTGACTTCAAGACCCGGCTATACCAACATAGACATACCTTCCGAAACCCGGCCCGGCATCACGCCACTACACTTTCGGGCCACATATGGGACCTCAAGGACAACAACCTCACCTATGATCTCACTTGGAGATTACTGTCCAGAGCCAATCCTTACACGGGAGGACGCCGTCCGTGCAATTTATGCTCGGAGGAAACTTTACAAATGCTGTTTTCGACGGACCAACTCCTAAACAAGAAAGATGAACTGGTTACTGCATGTAAATATAGATTGCGTAGGACTTACCTCACCCTCAAACCCCATAATGACCCGGGGGGGGGGGGGGTAGACTAAGGCTAAAACACCCCACTTGCCGATTTTGCAATGGGTAACCCCTGCTTGCCAAGGGAGACGTAAGATCTTTTTATTCTTTTATCGCTTCCTTTATTTCCTTCATTCCCCCATCCCTCCTTAGTCCTTCTACCCCAGCTCTTCTTCTTTGTCGGCGTCTTTTCTCGCCCACCCGAGGCTGCCCTTTGGCCCCTTGTAGCCTCAGTATCCCACCCCCTCCCCTAGTCTATGATAGATTTGGCGGACTCCACTTTTTATAGCAGCTGGTTTAGACCCCGGATACTAGCCCCCTTTTTCCGACCGCTCCCACTATTTTCCCTGCCTTCTATATTTCTTAGTGGCACTTATGCGTTATTTTCTCGATTCAGTATTTCTTTCTTCGCTTTTCTTTTGGGCGGGGTGGATTCTGAATTTATTTTTCCGTATTCTACCTTTACTTCGTACGAACTTTCATGTAGCTTGTATAAGATCTTTTAGAGTTAGCATTAGTATATACTTTTTTCGGGACTCAGAATTATTATCTCGTACTAGTTTACTTTGCTGCACTGGGTGGTTGCTGGCATTGTGCCCGGGATGGAAACCTTTATTATTTATTTCGTGGTAGTCTCTTTAGTATTTTGGCCCCATTTGTTGACCCGTCACCGTATGATTTAGGTACTTATACCTCTTAATAGGGTCCTTGCCTTATCCGCCCCCCCCCTAGTTCATTTACTTATTTCGTTACTTCTTTATTTATTTCTTTACTTCCTTCTTTCTTTCTTTATTTATTTATCTAGCCTAACAATAGCTAGAGACTTAGGTCGTAGAACTTGCTTTACTTTTTTCTTTACACTTATTCGGTTTTCTTCACTCTCAGTATTTTTTCTTTCTTATATAATTTTACCCCTCATTGTTCTACCTACCGTTCCGACTTCCTCCCCCTCCCCATCCCCAGTATCTTCTTTGACCTCATGCCCAGCTGTAGCTGGCACTACCAACGCTTGATTGGGTTTACTCCACCCCCTCCCCTCTTTCTCCTACTGGCAGGTTTAGCCACCATCTCCCCTACTAATTTGCAATCACAGAATTACTACTGACTTTTGACAATCACTTTGACCATATATGGAATTACCCCTTTTAGAAGATCGGCTATTTAAATACCAGGATAAATTTTAATTTAGTCCAGAATTAGCCGTCGAAACGACTTGAGCTCAGCCGTCGGGGTCTTACTGGTTACTATTACCCACTCTACTACCCCAAGTATTGAGTACTTTGGTGCGTTATGGTCAACCTGGTTCCTTACCACATTTCCTTCCTTATATATATATATATATATATATATATATATATATGAATGTATGTACGGTATATTTGGCAATATACTCTATGTTTGATTCAAATATTTAAAAGACCATACGCTATCCGTTTTAAAGTAGTGAATATGTCACTTACTTCTTTTCTGCGAAAGAAGGCAGAGAAGCTGACAGTCTGTTTCATGCTCGTTGGCGTTCATCAGAGCCACGCACTCCCCTGCTTTATATATATAAATATATATATATATATATATATATATATATATAGGAACCAGTAAGACCCCGACGGCTGAGCTCAAGCCGTTTCGTCGGGGTCTTACTGGTTCCTATTACCCACTCTACTACCCCAAGTATTGAGTACTTTGGTGCGTTATGGTCCACCTGGTTCCTTACCACATTTCCTTCGTTATATATATATATATATATATATATATATAAATAATTGTGTGTGTGTGTGTATAACTATATATTTATATATATATATATATATATATATATATATATATATATATATATATATATATATATCTATATTATAGAGAAGAGAGACGGATTTAAATGTATATGTTGTCTACTGATAGAAGAACGTATACCAGCGAAGCTTCTGATTCTAGATTACCCATCATTGGACATGCTAGACTATAAAAGATGATGCAGACGTGATATTATTTCGATATTTCGGCTTTCTCTTTCTTATTATTCTTTATTTTCCCCCATTTCTATTTGATAGAATTCACATTATACTATGAGTTTTATTCAATTGTCTATTCATGATTAGCGAAGTCTTTACGATATATCTTATTACAATAATTCCATACAGAATATATTTCATATGTGAAACCGAAATCATTTTTCCTTATTTCTCCGTAATCTAATTTCGATGATTATCAGTAAATATATAAAGAAATAATATTAGAAAATACAGTTTAGAAAATAATAACTTGCTAAAATTATAAATATCATATTTTATTGAAATGTCAGAAATAATTGCTACGGACGCAGTTCCCCGTTTTCAATATTTGATTTGGGTACGCTCTGTGGCAACTGAATCGAATTCTCAATAATTACACAAATGAAATGAATAACTCTTTTAGTTGTGTGCGTTGTTATGATAGTCATTTCCCGAATTTTCTAAAACATATATTTTATTCTTTATAGTTGCACACAAGTGCACTCACACAGAGACACTCACAGCCTCACATATATATATATATATATATATATATATATATATATATATATACAGAGAGAGAGAGAGAGAGAGAGAGAGAGAGAGAGAGAGAGAGAGAGAGAGAGAGGGGGGACTTTTACTCTGGGGTAAGCGACCAGGGATTTGCAATCCACATTGTTGTCGGTCGGCTGTGATGCAGCTAAAATGAAGCCCTCAATGACATGTATAAAAGGCACACGGCGGATCATTATAGAATATTGAATATTTCTGAGGCCATATGCAGTTGTATTCAGTATTATTTTCATCTATATGATACATATTTCGTTAAGCTCAACATGGATTAAATTATTAACACTATTTTGCATAGGGCTGGACTATGGGGGCCTCTCTCTTGCTGTTTGTTTGCATAGATTTGAATGGAAGCTGATTCTGTCTTGATATGTAGTGAATTGTCCTAAGTTTCTTGTTAATAACGCATGGAAATGATTTGGTAAACATTTCCCCGTTGCCAGTTAAACACCAGAAACTGGACAAGGGTTATAAATTGATGATGTTTATTTCATTGTTCTTATGATAATATAAACTATGTAACCAAAACGATATCTCCAAACTACCTTACAAATCTAATGTATGTATGTTGAATCGCATGGCAACAGCGTCGTTTCTACAGCAACACATTTTCACCCATTTCACAAAATATTTGACATTGCACAGTTGTCTCATTTAATAGCAAACATAGAAAGGAAAATCTACTAGACAGTAGCTATATCCATGTAAACCTTAATGGTCACAGCTTTTCGTGGTTCCGGAAAATGTTTGAACACTAATAAACGTATTCGATATTAACACATGTTGGAACAACTGATCATTTAATTAGACATCTTATGACGTCAGCCATATTTCTGGAATACAGAAATGTTTGCCCATTCATGGGTCTGTATATTTACGAAGTCTCATTGTCATAGCCGTAGAGATTCAGGAATAAAATAGGGGTGGTCTCCGAGTCCCCTCTCCTAAGAAGACGGAGCTCATAGAAAGCTCAAGGTTTATAAGCTTAAACCAGTTGTATAAAACTAATTCACAGTAGTAAAACTAAATATAGTTATAGCTGACATCATTACTCGTAAATGAGTGGAGAAGAGATCTCAGTTATAATTATTGTAGTCGGGGAAATCCTGTCAATCGTAGCGACGACTGTGATAGCGCACAGTATCTAATGTGCGCATTTTAATTTGAAGTACATTTACAGTGTATCTACAAACACGATCACACGCTACCTAATTTATATTGTTGGCACCAACAATAAATTTCTTAAAGTTATTCCTTGAATAATTATCTTATTTAGCATGATTTTGAAACAGTGAATAACGTTCTTCATCCTATGTTATCAGTAAACATAGATGTTCTAGAAATTCTTAGAATTGCTATCATTGGATGTTTACTATAGATACAGATGTGAAGAGTGGAGTGTGTGTTAATGGTTATTTCTATGGTGTGACTTTTGTTTTTGTATACTAGTTTATAATTTAATTGTTTTTATACATTTCACTTATGCCATAACTTTGAATTGAATATGATTCCTATTTAAAGTGTCAAGTTCCGCAGTGGTAGGCTCCCGTCATACATTATTTTGAATTTATCAAAATTAATCCGATTAATGAAAATGTAAAAAATCGAGAGATATGAAAGCCATATAAATGCTGGCAGTTCACAGAGATATATTGTATCTGTCAATGAATTCGATAGGGAATAAGAATACAAAATAATAATAAAATTCATATATGAAAAAGCATTGTTATCTATGTTGTACCATTAGGCACAATAACTCAAATGCTGTGTTAAAGTAGAATCATTGGAACAAAGGCAAAACGTTATCAGTAATTGAATTTTATGTTTTTTTTTTGTGTTTTAAAGATATTAGAGTAGTGTAGTCAAGCATTGTGTTAACGGGAGTTTAGATGTGTGGAAAAAGTAGTATCCATAGAAAAGTTACTATAAAGACAATTAGAATTAAAACTATTTTCACTGTAATGCTTTTTTTTAGTACTCAAACTTGAATATGCTACCAATAAGCTATAATGTAATGAGATTTAAGGTATAGTGCTGTTTGTTAAGAAACAACATTTATGGAAATACAATATTTTCTGAAGCCCAAAATTGTATTATATACGGCGAGACATCTCTAATAAGCGTCTCTCAATAATATAGATTTTAAATTAGAATTAAGAAGTTTAAAGCGTTAGTTCTCGAGAATATATTCTTTCATCTTAATAAATATAAAGAGTATTTCAACTAAGAAAACAAACTGAAAGGATCTACTCCATATAAACTTGAAAAAGAATGTTTGGCTACATTCCTATAATATTGCATTTTTAATCAACAGTATTAACTTTATATTTGTCTAAATCGGAAAACGTTTCTACTGAGAAATCATTGAAATGTTAGCTATACAACATACTGTGTCATGCTTATTTATGTATAAAAGGAAATCATCCGTGAATGGTGATCAACTACACACTGTATTACATCACACGATGAAACTTCATTCGATTCTGGGAATTTACACAAGGAGACTTTAGATTTGGTACAAATTATTAGCTAGTAATTACAACATCTCATCTAGAGAAGCAAACACCTTATTTACTGATCAACATAACGGTCAAGTAATCGGAATATAGGACGCACTTTTTTTCCGAAAATTTGACCCTCAAAATTATGTGCTTCTTATAAGGTGAAGGTCATGTTTGGGGTAATTAGAATATGTAAAAATGTTACAGTTACAAAGTAGGAAATATTTTCATTTCATATATATTTACGAAAGGAAAGAGACAAAATATAATATATCAATAATGGACATATGGTAGTGGATTCATGTTTCCAACTCATGAACCCTATTTTAGAAAATTTAGATTTAGATAAATGGAATGTAAAGTAAGAAAAATATAAAGAAAAAAAGTAAAAAAGAAAAGAAAACCAAAAAGAGAGGGAATGGCAATCACTCTAGTGTCACAAAAGAATGGGGAGGGTAAGATGGAGGATGATGGAAAGCCAGCTGCATCCAGGCTCCTCTGTAAGCCGTTGAGAGCGGCAAGTCAGATGAACCAACATGCGCTCTGGCGGAAAGATAGTAGGTGCAGGCAAAACATATCAACAACAGCCTCGCAACGGCATTAGTCTTCTCCGATGTGAGTGCACTCATCATCAAGAAGGGTAACGCATGATGAGGAGGGCACCGAATAGGGCCACGCGCCCCTTTGAGGCTGAGAAGTGGAGAGAAGGCAGGTGAGGTGGTGTTGGTCCAGGCCAGAATTAGTCCACCTGACAGAAAAAAAAATGCAATTGATATGGTCCCAGTTACGTTGGATCTTTGTATACTGGGGCACATAGAGTCCTTCACTTGTACAGTCAGCCAGAGCCTGTTCACGTTCTGGGTCCAAGTCAGGTTCGTCTGTGTGGCTGAGAAGCTCGCTGACGAAAGCATGATTGGAGTAAATATAGGAGAGAGAGGCATGTAGAGCCAGATCCGAAGCTGATCGGTGGGAGAGACCACCGAACCTCACTGGGAGTTTTACTTGTTGGTAGCCGGTGATAACTGAACTGGCATTGATCATGAGTTCTGCACAACGTTGAATAGTGGCGTCGAGTTCCCTGAGAAGATATGGCTGGCGGTGAGAAGATGCACGGTGCTGCGTGAACATGAATTGGGTGATGGTGAATTAATTCGTCAAGAGGAAGAGCGCCAGATGAGCGTCAA
>OZ024742.1:354252362-354264862 GCA_964016885.1 Eledone cirrhosa
GTTCAGGCAGTGTGGATTGAGGCAGTACAAAAGGAGATTAGTGAACAGGCACAGCAACAACCTGATTTGAGTATCATAGTTGAAACTCTTAAAGGGCAGGCCAAAAAACTAATCAACTGGAAATCACCAGGCCGAGATGGTGTGCAGGGGTATGGGATTAAAATATAACATCCCTTCACCCGAAACTGACAACCTTGTTCAATAACTGCTTGATGTCAGGTGAGGTACCAGAGTGGTTGACAAAAGGTACCACAGTTCTGGTAATGAAAGACCGAATCAAGGGTAATGATGTTACCAACTATAGACCTATCACATGTCTGTCCGTAATGTGGAAACTGTTAACAAGCATTGTGTCTGAGGAAATCTACCATCACTTCCACATAAACAACTTGTTACCGGACGAACAGAAATGATGCCGAAAGAAGCCCCGTGGTACATAAGACCAGTTACTTACTGATAAGATGGTAATGAGGAATTGCAAGAGGAAACACACTGGTCTTGCCATGGGATGGATAGTCTACAAAGAGGCATTGGACATGATACCTCATTCATGGATAACCAAAAGCCTAGAGATCTTCAAGGTGGCAGATAACATCAGACAGTTGTTGAGCAAAAGTATTAAGTCCTGGAAAACAGAATTAACATCGGATGGAGAATCCTTGGGAGACCTAAAGATCAAAAGAGGTATCTTCCAGGGAGATCAATTGCCCCATCCGTTGTTTGTTCTTGCCCTGAAACCCCTGACCATTATACTGCGAAAAGTGAAAGCAGTATACATGTTGGGAAAAATGAGAGCTTACCATTAATCACCTCATCTTCATGGACGATCTTAAGCTCTTCGGGAAGAGTGAGAAGGAGTTGGATGTGCTTGTTGAAACTGTCCGTATTTTCAGTAATGATATATGTATGCAATTTGGTATTAGTAAGTGTGGAGTCCTTGTGATGAAGAGGGGTAAATTGAGCAGAAGCAACGGAATCTTGGTACCAACAGGTGAGATGATAAAGGAAATTGACACTGAATAATGATACAAATATTTAGGTGTTCTGGAGGCAGATGACACAAAGAACAAAGAAATGAAGGCATTGATAAGATCTGAGTACATTAGGAGAGTAAGGAGCATATTAAAATCACATCTGAACAGTAGGAATGGCATAAGTGCAGTGAATTCCCGAGCTGTGTCTATTATTAGATACGGGTGCGGGTATTCTGAGATGGAATGTTGCTGAACAAAAATAAATGGATAGGAAGACTAGGAAGCTATTGATTATCTACAACATGTTCCACAAGTAGAGTGATGTCGATAGACTCTACTTAAGGAGAGCTGAATTTGGAAGAGGTCTTATCAGCATAGAGGACTGTGTTCAGATGGAGAAAAACGACCTATACAAATACGTGACTGACAGTAGGGTGCCTATGCTAAGAATTGGTAAGGACGCGTTTAGCTTCCAGTAGCCGAGTCCTCGTCTATGAAGCCTATCTAGGTCAAGCACACAGATCACGAATTTGTGGTCGGTGTAATTGACTATCTTGAATTGTGGACAGCCTATGCTAGACCTATCTATTTCCCTACAAAATACTCTATGTAGATATGATCTGGATGACCCTATGCGATTTGTCCAAGTCCACATTGGTACATTCGGGAAATCCAATCGGTACCTGTCAGCCAGTTCAAAACGCATGAGCAGGTTGGTGAGACTCGTGCACCACCTTCCCCTATCCACTAATCCTACACAGTCCCAGCGTGCATCTAAGATCCCTTTCCAGTCGCCCACTAACACTAAAGAACGGGACGTTCGAAGAAAGGTCTCCAGACGCCGGAAGAAATCAGGCTGCCCTGCTCCTGTCGGGGCATAGACGGCCACTAACCTGAAAGCTTGCTCGTCTCTGCTGGTCACGTCCAGCACCACCAACTTACCTTCTGGGTCCAGGAAGATGGCCCTAATGGCAAGATCCAAACCTCTCCGAAAAAGCACAGCAACTCCACCCCCGATCCAGGACGGCTGGGAATGCGTACACATCGTAGCCGCCGAAGATCGGTACGAAGGCCCGTGCTTCGGAGATTCTGGTCTCGCTGATGGCCACTACATCTATGTTTAGTGACCTGAGGTCGTTGAGCAGGTGGCCCTGCTTCCATGACGACCCCAAGCCACGCGCATTTATGCTGCCTATTCTGAGTGAGAGGTGGGTAAGAGAGGTGGCCTCAACCTTTTAGCCTGAGGGCAGAAATCCCTTAGGTGGGTTCATTCACCACAAACGACACACCTAGGCATTCTGCCCTCGACAATTACGGTGAGGTGGCTGCCGTCAGTGAGGTCAGTTACCTCTGGGATCTCCTCAATGCTTTTTTGGTCCGCTTGGATCAGGAGCTCCATCCCAGATCCGGACCAGTTCTCCTGCTTTTCTTTTGCTATTGTTATTATCTTTGTGTTGGCTTCGATGCCGGCGAGGACGGCCGCTATTAGCCAGGGAATTTCGATGGCCGGTGGAACGTGGGTCACCCTGATCTTTACGAGTCTCTGGCCACAATAGCTTGGGACGAGTGTGAAGTCCTCACTTCTTAATGGGGCCATGCAGTGTTCTCTAGCCTCCTCTGGTGTTTCAAAGAACACGTCCACGGTTCCATACTTCTGCCCACGTCTGATGTGGGTTTTTCTTGCCCAAAAATTTCCCAAAGCTTTTTGGATTTGGGACTCGGATGCCCGTTCCACTCGGCGCGATTTTACATTAATTGTTCGATACGACACGGTGCATAGGCTCCGATGCTCCATTTTATTAGGTGGACGGGGTGAGGCTGACCCTGTACCCATCTTTCTTTACCATTTTTTTGGCATTTTCTAATTCCTCCTGAGTTACCTGAAATGCTTCGAACTGTTTTGCTACTCTGGCAAATTTGAGGGTGGTTTTTTTTTACGTTATTGTTGCTGTTGTTTTAGCGTTATTTTTGTTATTATTAATTTTAGTTTCAGTTGTGGTGGTGGTGACGTCAGTTGTGTTCGGTGGGGAAGAGTCCAATTTGCTTGAATTCATTTCGACATCACGAGTTAATTTATTTTCTTTTTCTTTTGTTTCTGATGTCGCGGTGGTGGTGGGGGTGGTGGTTGTCGCGGTGGTGGTGGTGGTGGCGGCTTTAACACCTGCAGTCATTGGTAATGGCGGCAAATGAATGTGTGCCTGAGACAAATTTAAAATATTGCTACTGCTTAAATTGTTTGTGTTGGCAAACGTAGTAATATTTACAATGGTGGTGTCGGTGTGAAGTGTTAGTTTATGAGGAAGGCTGTCAGCTTCGTGTGGCTGTGAGACTTCCATGTTTTTTTTCAAAGAATTTTTTTTTGATAATTACAAATGTTAAAATTTTGGGCACAAGGCCCCAATCTTTTTGGGTGCCGTCTTCGGAAAACAATGTATGTGCGCTTATATACAGTTAACAATAACATTTTCCATAAATGGCAATTTTCAACAAACGGAAATAACAAACATTTGCGGAGCTCACGATGATACGATTTACTACTTAGGTCGCCAATAATAATAATAATAATAATAATAATAATAATTTACCAACTATAGACCTATCACATGTCTGTCCGTAATGTGGAAACTGTTGACAAGCATTATGTCTGAGGAAATCTACCATCACCTCCACACAAACAACTTGTTACCGGACGAAGAGAAAGGATGCCGAAAGAAGTCATGTGGTACAAAAGACCAGTTACTTATTGATAAGATGGTAATGAGGAATTGCAACAGGAGACACACTGGTCTTGCCATGGGATGGATAGACTACAAAAAGGCATTTGACATGGTGCCTCATTCTTGGATCACCAAAAGCCTGGAGATCTTCAAGGTGGCAGATAACATCAGACAATTGTTGGGCAAAAAGAAATGGATAGGAAGACTAGGAAGCTATTGACTATCTACAACATGTTCAACAAGAGGAGTGATGTCGATAGACTCTACTTAAGGAGATCTGAGGGTGAAAGAGGTCTTATCAGCATAGAGGAATGTGTTCAGATGCAGAAAAACAACTGATAGTAAGGAGCCAATGTTCAGAACTGCACTGAAGGAGGGGACAATAGACCAGGGCATGTCCAAGGAGGAAATAACATCAAGGAGAAAGAGCAGCCTTCAGTAAAAATCCCTTCATAGTACCTTCTTTGAGAAAACTGTAATTTGAGATCCACAGACATGGAACTGGTTGAAAAGAGGATACCTTTAATAGGCTACAGGAGGAAAGCTAATGGCTGCGCAAGAGCAGGCCCTCAAAACGAAGTGGGTGTAGTACCATATTTACAAGGAGGACGCTAGCCACTGTGTAGGATCTGTGGAAAGAAGAGAGGAGACTGTGGCTCACATTGTATCCAAGCGTAAACACCTAGACAAGACTCATTATAAAGGCTGGAGACATTATGTGATGGGCAGAGTGATCCAATGGCACCTATGCAAAGTAAACAATTTACCACATTCTGAGAAGTGGTATGAGCCTAAGCCAGAGTCGGTGATAGAAAAAGATCAGGTGAAGGTGTGGTGGGATTTCGGGATACAGACGGACAAGGAATTGGAAAACAATAGACCCGACCTGGTGGTTTTGGACAAGGAAAAAAGATCGTGCCTGATTTTGGATGTAGCCTGCCCATTCGACACGATAGTGCAAGAGAAGGAAAGGGAGAAAATTAACCGATACCAGGACTTAAAGTGGGAGGTAAAAAGGATTTGGAACTGCCATGAAGTCAAAGTGGTGCCGATTGTCATAGGCGCAATATGTACTATCTCAAAGAGTTTCCAAGGATGGTTAAAGAAAATTAGTCCAGCCCCGCTTTTTGGAACACTTCAAAAGGCATGCTTGCTAGAAACAGCAAGAACCCTCCGATATGTCCTTAATATCTGAGGCTGCAGGTAGTGGCTTGATATTCATTTCAACAAACTTTTCAGTTAAATAACATCAAAGACTGAGACTCAAAGAACAATAATAATAATACTTTATTTATTAACCACAAGGATATACATAATGTAGATATTAAGAAGAGTACATGACAATATAGGACGGTACAAATGGGCATTTCTGCGTGTAAAAAACAAAAACAGAGGATGTAACCAAAAAATAACAATGAAAAATTCCCCAATAGGGGGGAGACTTCCGAGGGACATTTGTGGAGAAAGCCCATTAAAAAGACTCAGTTACCCTGACCACCAGGACAAGTGCCCTCTCCCAGTTTTCCACCTTTAATTTACAGACACATACTCAGAGTAGTCCCATTCACACGGGCCATTCTTGCTTCTCTCACCCATATTTCAACAAAACGATGGGAAGAGAGCAGTTCACTCTCTACCCTGATTTTCCTTTTCAAATGAAAGTTGAAAAAGTCAATCAGGGCATCACCGAAGATGTAAGTGCACGTCTTCAGCCCTTTCAAACGTGTCCACCATATTATCTCTTTCGCCATGGCCACCAGGCAGATAAAAACTGCCTGCCCTTCCCGGCTAAAGGAATAGAGCTGGGCAATCCTCTTCAATGGACTCAGCTGATAGGTGGATCCGTCGTACACGTGACAGCAGGTGTTCGACATAAACCCACAAGTCAGCAATGCTCGGACACTGGACAAGTTCGTGCAGGATGGTTTCGTCGCTCTGCGCGAGTCACGGACATGCCCGACCGACGGCACCTCCATGCCTGTAGAGTTTATCCCGAACTGGCAAAGCTCCTCCGTAGCACTGCCAGGCCAGGGATTTCTGGAAGTTGTCCATAGGCCCGGGCCCGACAGTTCTTCCGAAATGATTGGCTAGTTGATTTTCGTCGACGCCTACAATTTCTCCAAGTACGTCGTCGCTCTTCTCCTCCACTAATCCTCTATAGAACGCCAAGGTGGAGTTTCCACCGATCACATTGCCCGATTGGTCGAGGGCTGTGAGCGCCTGAAAACTTCCAGTCTCCAAGCGCTTTCTCTCGGTCTTCGCTTGACCCAGGACTGCAGCTCCGTCAAGGAGACGAGCTGGGGAAAGACGTGTCTAGCAAACGGCGACCACACCTGATCACCGTCGAGGAAGAGGTTGAGATGTCGTAGCCTGAGCGCATGTCTGCGCATCATCATCCACGGCATGCCCAGCCCTCCAGGTAGGGGTGTTGAAGCAGATGGACCGCCTGACCATCGGAGCGCGTCCCTTCCACAAAAAGCGAAAGAGCAAACGCTCCAGCGCAGTCAGGCGGGGCTTAGGTCAAGGTACGACGGTCAGGCGGTAGCAGATGATAGACGCGATGTACGCGTTAGCCACCTCCGCTCGACCTTTCAGGGATAGCTTCCTCTCCTCCCATTTCTGGGTGAGAGAAGCCACTCTGCTCGTCACCTCGTCCCAGTCTTTGTCCGTCTGGAGGTCCGGACCGAACCAGACCCCTAGCAATTTAACCAGTCCGTCCGTCCAACGTCCGACGACGCTGTTGGATGGCATGGACCTGCCTCTCCAGGTGCCGAGTTGCTGGCCCACTGACTATTCCTGGTTGATCATTGCTCCTGTCACCGCATCGTATTCCCTGAGTGTAGTGCCGATCGCCTCGATGTGTTTGGCGTTCGACACCACTACGGTGACATAGTCCGCATATGCTGACACGGATCTTCCGCATCCTAGTTCGCGCGGGACGCCCCTCAACGTCTCCAGTTTGTGCAGTAATGGCTCGAATGTCAATACGTACAAGAGGGACGAGAGGGGACATCCTTGGCGGACCGAGCGCATGATGTTGAACGGTTCCGAAAGGTGACCGTTCACTCTCACCAGAGCAGATGTCGCTGTGCATGGCAGCGATCCAGCCTCTGAAGCGGGCCCAAAGCCAGCCGCCCTCAGGACTGCCGCTAGGTAACGATGGTCGACCCTATCGAAAGCTTTCGACTGATCTAAATTTATTAAAGACCCAACCGTGCCAGGTTCCCTAGCTACCCTCTCATCGATGTATCGTATGAGGTGGAGGTTGTCGTGGATGGATCTGTCGGGAATGGCGCATGTCTGCTCCTCTCCCACCAGACCACCAACGACAAGCGCCAACCTCTTTGCTAGCACCTTGGCCAAAATCTTGAACTCTGTGTTTAGCAGCGTTATGGGGCTAAAATTATCTATGTTATCCCCCTTGTTCGGATCCTTTCTCCGCAGTGCCACAGCTCCTCGGCTCACAGAGCTGGGAATTCTCCCGTTCTGTTGCCTGTTGCAGTAGACGTCCGCCAAGAGGCCTCGGAACCAGCCTGTCATCTGTACGTAAAGTTCATAGGGCAGACTACCAAACCAGGCGATTTATCCCTTGTGGAGCCAGTACTGGACTCCCGTACTTCAGCGGCTGTTATCGGCTTTGCGAGGGCCGCGGAAGAACCGTCGAGGTAGACAATAAAGTCCATCCCTCGATCCGGCCCACCGCTGCCCACGAACAGCTTAGCGAAGTGTCGCTGAAAAGCTTCACACATTTTCCCAGTATCGAGTAGCATGCGCCCGTCGTGGTCCACCTAAGACCGGATCGTGGCTTTGTTGCCACGACGCACCTCTGCCACTCAAGCCCATTGAACGGCTTTCGTCCCCTCGTATCTGAGAGCACGCACCCTAGCTCTGAAAACGCAGCCTTCGTGCTTTGCATTGAAGAATTGGCCAAGGGCCAATTTCGCCGCAAGCATGTCGGTCGCGATGCCTTTGCTAAGCGCCTCGTCTAATTTTCTAACTAGGTCTCCCTCTCCTCTATTTTTTCTCTATTGCTAAAGCTTTACTAAACCTAATGGATTCTATTCTAATCTCTCTTTTCAGAGCAAACCACCACTTGCTGTTGACGCCTGAGCAGGTTGGTGAGGCTCTCGCACCCTCCAACCCTATCGTCTAATCCCACACAGTCCCAGCGTGCATCTAAGATCCCGTTCCAGTCGCCCACTAACACTAAAGAGCGGGACGTTCCAAGAAAGGTCTCCAGACGCCGGAAGAAATCAGGCCGCCCTGCTCCTGTCGGGGCATAGATGGCCACTAGCCTGAAAGCTTGCCCGTCTCCGCTGGTCACGTCCAGCACCACCAACTTACTCTCTGGGTCCAGGAAGATGGCCCGTATGGCGAGTTCCAAACCACTCCGAAAAAGCATTGCAACTCCTCCCCCCGATCCAGGACGGCTGGGAGATGTGTACACATAGTAGCCGCCGAAGATCGGTGATCAGATGGCCCGTGCTTCGGAGATTCTGGTCTCGCTGATGGCCACTACATCTATGTTTAGTGACCTGAGGTCGTTGAGCAGTTGGCCCTGCTTCCATGACGACCCCAAGCCACGCGCATTTATGCTGCCTATTCTGAGTGAGGACATCTTTAAAATATAGTGGAAAAGATGGGAAAGACCACTACCGTACTTTTCGTAGAGGAAGGATGGTTTTTCCATCCCTTTTCACTTGATCGTCCCTTCGGCTGATCGTCGGCTCTTCTATGAGTATGTCCGAATATACTCTCCGGTTCAGAGTCCCTCCTAGGTCTCTGAAATCACCAAGTGCGTTGGGGAATTTCATTTTAATGTTTGTGTATTGTTTTTGTGCTATTTTTAACAGTCTTACGTTAGTTGGCGTTTTGAATGGTGCTGGTATTATGTAGTCGTGCTGTGAAATGTCTGTGTGTTCAATTATGTAAGTCATTAGTTTCTTGTTGTGTGTATTTATTGCTGTGCATTTGTTTTTCTGGGGGTGGGGTGTGGTTCTGCTATTTGCATGTCGTTGTTGCTGGGTGTGTGTGTTTTCTTATTGTGTTTGCGATGTTGGTGCTTGTGGTGGTGGTGTTGAAGGTGTTGTTGTTGTTGGCGGTGGGGTTGTCGCCGGTGGTGATGGTGGTGCTAGTGTGGGTGGTGATTGTGTTGCTGTTGTGAGTATCTTTGCAGTAGCCTTTACCCTTTTTTCATTTCTGTCCTCCCTTTTCGAAGGCGACGATGCGCTCTTTCTGCGTTTGTGCCTTCTTACGACCTTTTGCCATCCCTCTCCCACCTCACACTCCATGTCTGATTCTGTGACGTCGGGGGGGGGGGGGTACCAGCTCCACTCTTTCACTTGTTGTTGTTGGTGATGTTTGCACTGGTGTCTCTGTTGCAGCTGCATTTGATATTGCTGTTGTTGTTTTTAATACTTCCACTGCTGCTGCTGTTTTTGATTTCCGTGACGAGGGTATTGGTGCCACGGACCTATCATTCCTGGTTGCCGCCTGCCCTGTTGCTGATAGCCGTGGAGCCGGTTTTGGAAGGAGTTGGGTTTTCTCCTTTCTCGGGGTCTTCTCGTTGCAGAAGGCCCTGAGGTGAGTCTTCGATCCACAGCGAAAGCATTTCGGGCGTTTGCCCTCAACACTTATGGGCAGTTGAGTGCCGTTATCGATGTCTATCACATCCGGGATAGCTTCGATGCACTCCTGGTTGGTTTGGATTAACATCTCAATGGAGGTGCCGAACCAATCTTCTCTTACTTTTTTCTGTACTTGCAGTACAGTTATTTTGTCCTCGATTCCGACGAGGACAGACGCGGACAGCCAAGAAGGGGCCATCCCGGGGGGGACGTGGGTTAGTTTGACCCTCACAAATTTTTGCCCGTAGTAGGAGGGCACCAACACCATTTCCTCGCTCCTTAGGGTCACTAAGGATTGAGCCTTTGCCTCCTGGGGTGTGGCAAAAAGCACGTCTACGGTGGCATATTTCTTGCCTCGGGTGATGTGCGTTTTCCGCTGCCACACAGACCCTAAGTCTTTTTTGATTTGAGCCTCTGTGGCTGTTTCAACCCTACGGGATTTTGTGCTTACTGTACGGTACGTGACCCTACAGTGCTGTTGGGTTTCGAAAAATGTTTCGGCTGCCTTGCAGATTGCTCGGTGTCAGGTTTTTGTCACCATCTTCTTCGCTTCCTCTAACTCCTCATTTGTTATGAGGATGGTTTCCAGGTTCTTTGCGATACGTACAAACGAGATTGATTTTTCTTTGCTGCTGTTGTTATTGTCGTTGTTGTCGTCAGAGCTGCTGTTACTTTTGTTGTTGCTGTAGGTAGTACGACTACTGCCGCCGCCGCTGTTGCTGTGGCTGTTGCTGTTGCTGCTGCTGCTTTTGTTGTTGCCGCTAATGCTGTTGTTCTTTATGCTGCTGCTGTTGTTTTCCTTGTCACTGTTGCTGCTACTGCTGTTATTACGGCTGCTACTGCTATTATTCCTGACGTCAGACGAATGAAATGGGTTTTCGTTTTTCCCGCACACCTTTTTCGTTGTTGTCGTCGTCGTCGTGGAGAAATCTTTCACGCTTTGCACGTGATTTTTCTTTTCTGGTGTCGCTTGCGAAAGAGAAGGGAAGGAGAGAGACACATTTAGAGAAGGGAGGGAGAGAGACAATCTTCTCTCTGCTGTAGTGAAGATTGAGGAAGAAGAAGACGGAATGAGTGGGAGTGACCTATGAAAATTATTTTTCGTATCAATGTTTTTTGTTTTTTTTTAAAATAAATATTGGGCACACAACCCAAATAAGCGGTTATTTAACAACGAAGGGCCAAATAACGGGTAGAAAGACCCCTCTCACGAGGAGGAGGGTGTTTTTGTCTACAATTTGGTTAAAGTTTTAAACAATTTACAATTGTTATAGCGGTCAAAATGTACAATACCTTACAGAGCCGAGCCTCCGTCAACCATAGCATTCAATAATAATAATAATAATAATGATAATAATAATAATAATAATAATAATAATAATAATAATGCATGCTTGCTTGGAACAGCAAGAACCCTCCGATACGTCCTGAATATCTGAGGCTGCAGGTAGTGGCTTGATATTCAATCCAACGGACTTTCCAGTTAACCAACATCAATGACTGAGATTCAAGGAATAACAATAATAATAATAATAATAATAATAATAATAATAATAAATGAAAAAATTGATAAGATCAGAGAGCATTAGGATAGTAAGGAGTGTATTAATATCACATCTAAATAGTAGGAATGTCATAAGTGCAGTGAATTTCTGAGCTGTGTCTATTATCAGGTACAGTGCGGGAATTCTGAAAAGGAATGCTGCTGAACTAAAAGAAATAGATAGGAAGACTAGGAAACTATTGACTCTCTACAACATGTACCACAAGAGGAGTGATGACGACAGACTGTACTTAAAGAGATCTGAAGGTGGAAGAGGTCTTATCAGCATAGAGGACCGTGTTCAGATGGAGAAATACAACCTGTACAAATACGTGACTGACAGTAGGGAGCCAATGCTCAGAACTGTACTGAACGAGAGGACAATAGACAAGGGGTTTCCAAGGAGGAAATAACAGCGAGGAGAAAGAGTAGCCTTCAGGAAAAATCCCTTCATAGTACCTTCTTTGAGAGAACTTTGTTTAGAGATCCACAGACATGGAACTGGTTAAAAAGAGGAGACCTTAAAAAAGGCTATAAAAGGAAAGCTAGTGGCTGCGCAAGAGCAGGCCCTCAGGACGAAGTGGGTGAAACACCTATTTGCAAAGAGGAGGCTAGCCCACTGTGTAGGATCTGTGGAGAGAGAGAGAGGAGACAGTAGCTCACATTGTATCCGAGTGTAAACACCTAGCCCAGACTCACTATAAAGGCTGGAGACATGATGTCACGGGCTTGGTGATCCACTGGCACCTATGCAAAGTAATCAATTAACCACATGCTGAGAAGTGGTATGAATATAAGCCAGAGTCGGTGATAGAAAACGATCAGGTGATGGTGCTATGGGATTTTAGGATACAGACGGACAAGAAACTGGAACACAATAGGCCTGACCTGGTGGGTTTGGACAAGGATAAAAGATAGTGCCTGACTGTAGATGGAGCCTGTCCATTTAACACGACAATGCAAGAAACGGAGAGGGAGAAAATTAACCGATACCAGGACTTAAAGTGGGAGGTAAAAAGGATTTGGAACTGCCATGAAGTCAAAGTGGTCCCAATTGACATAGGCGCACTAGGTACTCTCTCAAAGTGTTTCCAATGAAGGTTAAAGAAAATTAGTCCAGCCCCGCTTTTTGGAACACTTCAAAAGGCATGCTTGCTGGGAACAGCAAGAACCCTCCGATACGTCGTGAATATCTGAGGCTGCAGGTAGCGGCTTGATATTCATTTCAATAAACTTTTCAATTAAATAACATCAATGACTGAGACTCAAAGAATAATAATAATAATTATCATTATTATTGTTTCTACATTTGCCACAAACCCAACAATTAATCCAGTGCATCACTGGTACTTTATTTTATCGACCCCGTAAGGATGAAAGGCAAAGTTAACCTCGGGGGGATTTGAACTGAGACCATAAAGGGCCTGTAATAAAAACAACGATATATTATGTTCATTACAAATCCCGCCGAGGTTGACTTTGCCTTTCATCCTTACGGGGTCGATAAAATAAAGTACCAGTAATGCACTGGGTAATTGCTGGCCTTGTGCCTAAAGTAGAAACAATTATGTTCATTACGTTTATAGAGCAGTGACGCGCGTTTCACTACTGATCACCTGACGTCAACATAAGTATCGAT
>OZ024742.1:354272362-354294862 GCA_964016885.1 Eledone cirrhosa
CCAGTTCCCCAGTGAATTAACAACCCAACAAGGAACTGGGCATATCAGAGTATTGACAATATCATACACCTAAATAACATATGTACTTGTCTATACCATACTAATTCAAACTGCCTGAAGAGGTCACAGCCAAAGATGGCTGTCACTGAAATGTATATAGCAGTAATAAACGAAGCTAAATTTTAATCATTTGACTTTTATTTAACTTTATTTTATATATATATATATATATATATATATAGTTGTTATATAGTAAGGTGCACTATTGGTTGTTTAAAATTTCACACGCACCGAAGCGATGTCCGAACAAAAAAAAAGTATAAGAAAACAAATATAATAAAACAAATATAAGAATGTACCAACACAGCACTCACCTAAATTTAGTTCACAAAGTAACAGAAGCTATATTGGTCAAATCTCAATTTGACGATGTAAATATATATATAAATATGTATATATATATATATACATATGTATATATATGTATATATATATATATATATATATATATATATATATATATATATATATATATATATATATATATATACATATATATATATATATATATATAAATTAATAAAAATAATGAATAAAAACAAAGAAACAGTTCCTTATATTAAAAATTAATCATCTTACGATCGTTTCTAGGATATATATGTGTGTGTTTGTATGTATATCATATAGATCTATGTAAAATGTTTACAAACTATCAGAGGGATTATACATATCTACACATATATATGCCGTCTTCAGAAATAATGATATTTGTTTATTGAAAAAAACCAACAAAGATTTAATATAATAAGTCTGTTTGGGAACAGGTTTTGAATTGACCAATAGAAAGGTAGTAAGTGGTCAAGGTGGTAGAATAGTTGTAGTAGAAATTTAATTTAGGGGTAGAGGAATGCAGATTTCAGTTTTGAATGGAAAGAGTATAATGAGTGAAAGGATTATTTTGGGGATGAAAATCGGTCAGGTCGGTAAAAGGTACACGAACATTTGATGTTATAAAAGAATAATGCTAATGTAAATATCTAAGGAGAATAACATTTTACGATACATGGGTCAGTGAAAAATATCTATCTTATTTAAAACATTAGGAGTTTACGTCTATAAAAAGAAAGTAAATTAATTAAATTGTTAGGTATATTTATATTGATAAATTTATATTAATTCATATAGATATGATAAATAAGAGTTAGATGTAATTGAAGAATGCTGTTAAAAGCGAAGGGAAAATTAAAAAATAAAAATAATAATTATTAGAGGTGGGGGTGGTGGGTAAATTTATTAGTGAGAAATAATAAATTTATATAGATTATAAGGAATATAGATTCAAAACCTGAAATTAAAATAGTTTATATGTATACTTATTGGTATAAATTTTAGGAAAAGATAGCTGTAAAAGGGAAATAAAATTATGCAGTTCATTAGTAGTAGAATATTAATTATAGGTTAACTAAATTTAAAAAAAGTGTTATTATAATAATTTGTAAAGAGTATATTAATTAGGTTTATAATATTTAAAAGTTCTACTCAATTTATGATTACATGATATAATTAATTCCTGTCGCTTATTTAATAGGATATGCTTAGATTTCATTATTTCAAAAAGTTCCTGGGAACATAATCTACATTCATATATATTATTTTGATAAGGGGTGGCCCTTTTAAGCACACTCCAGGTCAGGTTATAATCTATATTATTTTTTCTATAATTATTAACTATTTCAGCTAAGGATGTTGTATTAGCTAATGCGGCATTTTTAAAACTGTGCTTGTGGGTATTACATCTTACTTTAAATTGGTTAGAAGTAGCTCCTATATATGAATAAGTTGAGTCCTTGGTGTTAATTTTACATTTATATACTATGATATTAATATATATATATATACGGCCCAATGCTCTAACCACTAAGTCATGCGCGTTCACGTATATATATATATATATATATTGTTATACTTTGGGAGGGTCATGTTGCCAATAAGAAACACACGCACCAATTGCTTTCACTTCAATTTATTATAATAAATTTATAAATTTATTATAATAAATTGAAGTGAACGCAACTGGTGCGTGTGGTTCTTATTGGCAACATGACCCTCCCAAAGTATAATAATATCGGTTTCAACACACGATTTCAGATAAAGAATCTTGCTAAACAAATTCAGAAACGGAATATATATATATATATATATATATATATATATATATATATATATATATATATATATATATATAAATATATATATTTCTTATTTTACGTCTTTTATATATATATATATATATATATATATATACATATATATATATGTTCTATCTACCGAATTATTATTATTTTTATATGAGCCGCCAGTGTCCGCGCATTGCCTGGAGACTTAGCTGAGAATAGACTCCCTGATGACGCAATGGATTCTCGACAGTTAGATTACGTAACTGTCTTTATCCCATTGCAGAAACTAATTAGTTGGAGTGAAAATTTAAGTAAGTAAGTAAAACGTTTTTTAAACATTTTTTAAAAAAGATTTTCTTATTTTACGTCTTTTATATTATTGTTCTGCATCCTCCTGCATTGAACCACCTAGGTACTATGACATAACCTGTGTATTTGCTGGCATAGGCGTGCATCTGTGCGTTTATTTTAGTTGATATATTAAATTATCTACATTTATCTCCAAATCACTGATTTGTCGAGCAAACCTGCCAAAACCACTTCTAAAAAAATTTTTTTAGGGGTGTTATTAGGCGTCAGTCATCTTACCATCCCATTCCTTCTAACTAGCCTCTGTGCCACGTGATTGATTCTTTATAATCGGCCATTTGACTAGAAGCAGTGAGGATTTCAGTACATGGAATTTAGTCCTCGCCAGCTGTTCTATCTACCGAATTATTATTATTTTTATATGAGCCGCCAGTGTCCGCGCATTGCCTGGAGACTTAGCTGAGAATAGACTCCCTGATGACGCAATGGATTCTCGACAGTTAGATTACGTAACTGTCTTTATCCCATTGCAGAAACTAATTAGTTGGAGTGAAAATTTAAGTAAGTAAGTAAAACATTTTTTAAAAATTGTTTAAAAAAGATTTTCTTATTTTACGTCTTTTATATTATTGTTCTGCATCCTCCTGCATTGAACCACCTAGGTACTATGACATAACCTGTGTATTTGCTGGCATAGGCGTGCATCTGTGCGCTTATGTTAGTTGATATATTAAATTATCTATATTTATCTCCAAATCACTGATTTGTCGAGCAAACCTGCCAAAACCACTTCTAAAATTTTTTTTTGGGGGGTGTTAGTAGGCGTCAGTCATCTTACCATCCCATTCCTTCTAACTAGCCTCTGTGTCACGTGATTGATTCTTTAGAATCGGCCATTTGACTAGAAGCAGTGAGGATTTCAGTACATGGAATTCAGTCCTCGCCAGCTGTTCTATCTACCGAATTATTATTATTATTATATGAGCCGCCAGTGTCCGCGCATTGCCTGGAGACTTAGCTGAGAATAGACTCCCTGATGACGCAATGAATTCTAGACAGTTAGATTACGTAACTGTCTTTATCCCATTGCAGAAACTAATTAGTTGGAATGAAAATTTAAGTAAGTAAGTAAAAAATTTTTTTAAAATTGTTTAAAAAATATTTTCTTATTTTACGTCTTTTATATTATTGTTCTGCATCCTCCTGCATTGACTTAGTTGTTAGAGCATTGGGCTTGCAACCGAAAGGTTGTGAGTTCAATTCTCGGACCGGGTGATATGTTGTTTCCTTGAGCAAGACACTTTATTTCACGTTGCTCCGGATTATTCAGCTGTAGAAATGAGATGTGGAGGTACCTGCCTGCCCTCCCAGCCAGTGGGGTGACGTTATATTATGGCTAAAACAGCACAATGTGCTTTACCAGCGGCGCCGAATAGACGCCCGATAGACTGTCGGTCAAGGTGATATATATACATCTTTATATAGTCAAATCTTAGACAGGAACAAAAACAGAGAGACAGTAAAAATATTAGTTTATTATGTTCACGCTTTTGAGAGTTGGAGGGGGGGATTCGGGAAAAGCTCTTCATCGGGAGAAAAGTGGGTAGGAAGAGAGTTCCGAGGGTGTGTGTGTGAGTGGTGGAAAGACATTTAAAAAGGGGTGGGGGAGAAAAGGGGGGTAAAACGATTTTAGAAGTACAGATAAAAATAAAAATAAACATAAAAATAAACAAGTGTTGAAAGGGTGTGGGTCGTCTAGCGGTGGTGGTTGTGGAGTTGGGAGAGGGAGGTGGGGTGGTCCGAGCGGGGAAGGCTGTAGTTAGTGTTTGTGTATGTGTGTAGGTGTACGTGGGTGTGTGTGTGTGTATGTATGTGGGGATACGCACGTGTGTGTTTGTGTTTATACATCTTTATATATATATATATATATATAACGAAGGAGTTGTGGTAAGGAACCAGATGAACCATAACGCACCAGAGTACTCAATACTTAGCGTAGTAAAGTGGGTAATAGGAAAAAGTATGACCCCGACGGCAGAGCTCAAGCCGTTTCGACGGCTATTTCCGGACTCCAGAAATAGCCGTCGAAACGGCTTGAGCTCTGCCGTCGGTGTCATACTTTTTCCTATATATATATATATATATACACAGACAGTTGGATAAAGAAAGAGATTTGGAGGGAGAGAGAGAGGGGGAGATAGAGAGAGAGATAGATAGATAGATAGATAGAGAGAGAGAGAGAGAGAGAGAAAGAGAGAGAGAGAGAGAGAGAGAGAGAGGGAGAGAGAGAGAGAATCAATGCAAAGGCATGTTTTTTATAATTTAAATGCGGGATTATCCAACAACAGAAAATCTATTTCTCCCGGTGAAAATGGGATTTAAAATATAGTAAACATCATATAGATCTGCTGAATATGAAACATTTGTTTTCGTGTCAGTTATTTCTTATTAACACTATTTATTTACTTTTACTTAATTGCACATATCCATTTACGGTGTATATAATTTAAAACCTGAAGCGTAGAATTCAGGATTGAAATCACTTAAAGTATTTAATATGTGTTGATGTAACTAAGCAAATTTCCTTCTATACACGTCCCTTCGTAATGTGGGTAATTTCAATTACCAAAGACCGATATTGGTTCAACTACTCGGACGTATGTTATATTATTATTATTATTATTATTATTATTATTATTATTATTATTGGCGACCTACGTGGTAAATCGTATCATCGTGAGCTCCGCAAAGGTTTGTTATTTCCGTTTGTTAATAATTGCCATTTATGGAAAATGTTGTTGTTAACTGTTTATAAGCACACATACATTGTTTTCGGAAAAGGACACCCAAAAAGATTGGGGCCTTGTGCCCAAAATTTTAACTTTTATTATTGTCAAAAAATTTCTTTGAAAAAAAAATGGCTACTTCACCTCTGCACGAAGTAGCTGAAAGCCTTCCTCACAAAATAACACCTCACACCGACACCACCATTGTAAATGTTACTACGTTTGCCAACACAAAAAAAATATAAGCAGTAGCAATATTTTAAATTTGTCTCAGGCAGACATTCATTTCCCGCCATTACCAATGATTGCAGGTGTTAAACCCTCCACCACCACCACCACCACCACCGCGACAACCACCACCACCACCACCACCACCGCGACAACAGAAACAAAAGAAGAAAAAAATAAATTTACTCGTGACGTCGAAATGAAATCAAGCAAAATGGACTCTTCCCCACCAAAGACGACTGACGTCACCACCACCACAACAGAAACTAAAATTAATATTAACGATAGCAACAACAACAACAATGACATTATAACCCCCCCCCCTCAGTTTCGCCAGGGTAGCAAAGCAGTTCGAAGCGTTTACAGTAACCCAGGAGGATTTAGAAAATGCCAAATAAATGGTAAAGAAAGATGGGTACAGGGTCAGCCTCACCCCCCCCCCCCCCACCTAATAAAATGGAGCATCGGCGCCTATGCACAGTGTCGTATCGAATAATAAATGTAAAATCGCGCCGAGTGGAACGGGCATCCGAGTCCCAAATCCAAAAATTTTGGGACATGTGTGGGCAAGAAAAACCCACATCAGACGTGGGCAAAAGTATGGAACTGTGGATGTGTTCTTTGAAACACCAGAGGAGGCTAGAGAACACTCCATGGCCCCATTAAAAAGTGACGACTTCACACTCGTCCCAAGCTATTGTGGCCAGAGACTCGTAAAGATCAGGGTGACCCACGTTCCACCGGCCATCGAAATTCCCTGGCTAATAGCGGCTGTCCTCGCCGGCATCGAAACCAACACGAAAATAATAGCAATAGCAAAAGAAAAGCAGGAAAACTGGTCCGGATCTGGGATGGAGCTCCTGATCCAAGCGAACCAAAAAAGCATTGAGGAGATCCCAGAGGTAATAGACCTGACTGACGGCAGCCACCCGACGGTAATTGTCGAGGGCAGAAGACCTAGGTGTGTCGTTTGTGGTGAAGGAACCCACCTAAGGGCTTACTGCCCTCAGGCTAAAAGGTTGAGGCCACCTCTCCTACCCACCCCAGTGACACAACCATCAACACCACCAGTAGCAGAGATGCCAGCAACAACTGTAGCAGCAACAACAGAAGCAACTATAACAGCAACAACCCCAGCAACAGTAGCAAAACCAACACCACTACCACTACCACCACCAGCAAAACCAACACCACCACCACCCAACGCTTCAGAACTAGCACCAGCGCCTACACCATCCACCACACCACAACCAAAACAAACGGCTGTGGAGGATTTTCCACTCCCCGGCCTATCACAACTGGAGACAGATTGTGACGACGAGGAGTGGGAAACGATATCCGGAAAAAAAAAGAAACCAAAAAAGAAAAAATTCTCTTCCTTCCCCCTCCAAAAACAAAATACAGAGGGAAACAAATAAACTAAGAAACAAAAAAGTTAGGACAGATATGCCACCATCCACACCAGCATCACCAACCCCATCAACCCAAACACCAACACCATCACCATCATTAACTCCAACACCACCATCACCAACACCACAAAAGTCACCAAAATGCGAAACAGAAACAAACCCACAACAAACGCAAACAAAACAAAACAACCAAAACGATACACACTACACAGCATTAAATTTGAACAACAAGCAATTATTACACTACATCCAACACAACACCAGCATCACAGAAAAAGACTACACAACAACCCCAAAATTCACACCACCTCCACACATACAAATCACTTGCATCACACAGAAAACGTACATGACAATAAAACAAAAAATTCCCCAAAGACATCGGAGACTTCCGACAAGCACTCTCCAGGAGGATTTATAAGGACATCCTTCCTGAGGGGGCCACAAGCAGTGAAAAGGATGGAAAAACCGTCCTTCCCCTACGAGAAGTAAGGTAAGTGGTCTTTCCCATCTTTTCCACTCCTTTTCAACACGACCTCACTCAGAATAGGCAGCATAAATGCGCGTGGCTTGGGGTCGTCATGGAAGCAGGGCCACCTGCTCAACGACCTTGGGTCACTAAACATAGATGTAGTGGCCATCAGCGAGACCAGAATCTCCGAAGCACAGGCTTTCGCACCGATCTGCGGCGGCTACGATGTGTACGCATCTCCCAGCCGTCCGGGATCGGGGGGAGGAGTTGCTGTGCTTTTTCGGAGAGGTTTGGATCTTGCCATACGGGCCATCTTCCTGGACCCAGAAGGTAAGTTGGTGGTGCTGGACGTGACCAGCGGAGACGGGCAAGCTTTCAGGTTAGTGGCCGTGTATGCCCCGACAGGAGCAGGGCGGCCTGATTTCTTCCGGCGTCCGGAGACCTTTCTTGGAACGTCCCGCTCTTTAGTGTTAGTGGGCGATGGAACGGGATCTTAGATGCACGCTGGGATTGTGTGGGATTAGTGGATAGGGAAGGAGGGTGCAAGAGTCTCACCAACCTGCTCAGACGTTTTGAACTGTCTGACAGGTACCGAATGGATTCCCCGAATGTACCAATGTGGACTTGGACAAATCGCATAGGGTCATCCAGATCATATCTAGATAGAGTATTTTGTAGGGAAATAGATAGGTCTAACATAGGCTGTTCACAATTCAAGATAGTCAGCTACACGGACCACAAATTCGTGATCTGTGTGCTTGACTTAGATAGGCTTCATAGACGAGGTCCCGGCTACTGGAAGCTAAACGCGTCCTTACCAGCGCGCAAGGCCTATAGAGACCGGATTAGCGAACTAGTTAAGCGGGCGTTGACGGGGGCCATCGTCAACAACGAGTGGTGGCTTGCTCTGAAAAGAGCAATTATAATAGAGTCCATTAGGTTTAGTAAGACTTTAGCAATAGAGAAAAATAGAGCAGAGGGAGAATTAGTTAGAAAATTAGATGAGGCGCTTAGCGAAGGCATCGCGACCGACGTACTTGCGGCGAAATTGGCCCTTGACCAATTCTTCAATGCAAAGCACAAAGGCTGCGTTGTCAGAGCTAGGGTGCGTGCTCTCAGACACGAGGAGACGAAAGCCGTTCAATGGGCCCGAGTGGCAGAGGCGCGTCGTGGCAACAAAGCCACGATCCGGTCTTTGGTGGACCACGACGGGCGCATGCTACTCGATCCCGGGCAAATGTGTGAAGCTTTTCAGCGACACTTCGCTCAACTGTTCGGGGGCAGTGGCGGGCCGGATCGAGGGATGGACTTTAGTGTCTACCTCGACGGACTGCCGCGGCTTTCGGCCACTGAGGCGGAGTGTTGCGAAAACCCGATAACAACCGCTGAAGTACGGGATGCAATGACTAGTTGCACAAGGGGTAAATCGCCTGGTTTGGATGGTCTGCCCTATGAACTTTACGTACAAATGCCAAACTTGTTCGGAGGCCTCTTGGCGGACATCTACTGCAACTGGCAACAGAACGGGAGAATTCCCAGCTCTGTGAGCCGAGGAGCGGTGGCGCTGCTGAGAAAGGATCCGAACAAGGGGGATAACATAGATAATTTTAGGCCCATAACTCTGCTAAACACAGAGTTCAAGATTTTGGCCAAGGTGCTAGCAAAGAGGTTGGCGCTTGCCGTTGGTGGTCTGGTGGGAGGGGCACAGACATGCGCCATTCCCGACAGATCCATCCACGACAACCTCCACCTCATGCGATACATCGTAGAGAGGGTAGCTAGGGAACCTGGCACGGGTGGGTCTTTGATCAATTTAGATCAGTCGAAAGGGTCGACCATCGTTACCTAACGGCAGTCCTGAGGGCGGCTGGCTTTGGGCCTATCTTCAGAGGCTGGATCGCTGCCATGCACAGCGACATCTGCTCTGTAGTGAGAGTGAACGGTCACCTTTCGGAACCGTTCAACATCATGCGCTCGGTCCGCCAAGGATGTCCCCTCTCGTCCCTATTGTACGTATTGACTCTCGAGCCATTACTGCACAAACTGGAGACGTTGAGGGGGGTCCCGCGCGAACTAGGATGCGGAAGATCCGTGTCAGCATATGCCGACGATGTCACCGTAGTGGTGTCGAACGCCAAACACATCGAGGCGATCGGCACTACACTAAGAGAATACGAAGCGGTGACAGGAGCAGTGATCAACCAGGAAATGTCAGTGGGCCTGCAGCTCGGCACCTGGAGAGGCAGGTCCATGCCGTCCAACAGCGTCGTCGGGCGCTGGACGGACGGACCGGTTAAATTGCTAGGGGTCTGGTTCGGTCCAGACCTCCAGACGGACAAAAACTGGGACGAGGTGACGAGCAGGGTGGCTTCTCTCACCCAGAAATGGGCCGAGAGGAAGCTATCCCTGAAAGGTCGAGCGGAGGTGGCGAATGCGTACATCGCATCCGTCATCTACTACCGCCTGACCGTCGTACCTTGTCCTAAGCCCCGCCTGACTGCGCTGGAGCGTTTGCTCTTTCGCTTCTTGTGGAAGGGACGCGCTCCGATGGTCAGGCGGTCCATCTGCTGTCAACACCCGCTACGTGGAGGGCTGGGCATGCCGTGGCTGATGATGCGCAGACACGCGCTCAGGCTACGACATCTCCACCTCTTCCTCGACGGTGATCAGGTGTGGTCGCCGTTTGCAAGACACGTTTTTCCCCAGCTCGTCTCCTTGACGGAGCTGCAGTCCTGGGTCAAGCGAAGACCGAGAGGGAGCGCTTGGAGACTGGAATGTCTTCAGGCGCTCACAGCCCTCGACCAATCGGGCAATGTGATCGGTGGAAACTCCACCTTGACGTTCTATAGGGGATTAGTGGAGGGGAAGAGCGACGAGGTACTTGGAGAAACTCTAGGCGTCGACGAAAATCAACTAGCCAATCTCTTCGGAAGGACTTTCGGGCGGGGTCTATGGACAACTTCCAGAAATCGCTGGCCTGGCAGTGCTACCGAGGAGCTTTGCCAGTTCGGGATAAACTCTACAGGCATGGAGGTGCCGTCAGCCGGGCATGTCCGAGATGTGCGCAGGGCGACGAAACCGTCCTGCACGCACTCGTCCAGTCTCCGAGCATTGCTGACTTGTGGGTTTATGTCGAACGCCTGCTGTCACGTGTAGGACCTATCCAGCTATCAGCTGAGTCCATCGTGAGGATTGCCCCGCCCCCTTCCTTTAGCCTGGAAGGGCAGGCAGTTTTTATCTGTCTGGTGGACATGGCGAAAGAGATAGTATGGTGGACACGTTTGAAAGGGCTGAAGACGAGCACTTACCTCTTCGGTGATGCCCTGATTAACTTTTTCAAATTTCATTTGATAAGGAAAATCATGGTAGAGAGGGAAGTGCTCTCTTCCCAGCATTTTGTTGAAAGATGGGTGAGAGAAGCAAGTATGGCCCGAATGAATGGGCCTTCTCTGAGTATGTGTCTGTAAATTAAAGGTGGAAAACTGGGAGAGGGCACTTGCCCTGGTGGTCAGGGCCACTGTGGTCTTTTAATGGGCTTTCTCCACAAATGTCCCTTGGAAGTCTCCCCCCTATTGGGGAATTTTTCTTTGTTATTTTATTTCAACCTCTGTTTTTTTACACGCAGAAATGCCCATTTGTACCGTCCTGTATTGTCCTGTACTGTCATTAATGTCTACTTTATGTGAACCCTTGTGGTTAATAAAGAAAACATTATTTTTATTATTATTATTGTTATTGTTATTCCTTGAATCTCAGTCATTGATGTTGGTTAACTGGAAAGTCCGTTGGATTGAATATCAAGCCACTACCTGCAGCCTCAGATATTCAGGACGTATCGGAGGGTTCTTGCTGTTCCAAGCAAGCATGCCTTTTGAAGCGTTCCAAAAAGCGTGAAGGGGCCGATTTTCTTTAACCATCCCTGGAAACTTTTGGAGATAGTCCCCAGTGCGCCTATGACAATCGGGATCACTTTGACTTCATGGCAGTTCCAAATCCTTTTCACCTCCCACTTTAGGTCCTGGTATCGGTTAATTTTCTCCCTCTCCTTCTCTTGCACTCTCGTGTCGAACGGGCAGGCCACATCCACAATCAGGCACGATCTTTTTTCTTTGTCCACAACCACCAGGTCAGGTCTATTGTGTTCCAGTTTTTTGTCCGTCTGTATCCTAAAATCCCACAGCACCTTCACCTGATTGTTCTCCATCACCGCCTCTGGCCTATGCTCATACCATTTCTCAGAATGTGGTAAATTGTTTACTTTGCACAGGTGCCAGTGGATCACCCTGCCCATCACATCGTGTCTCCAGCCCTTATAGTGGGTCTGGGCTAGGTGTTTACACTCGGACACAATGTGAGCCACAGTCTCCTCTCTCTCTCCACAGATCCTGCACAGTGGGCTAGCCTCCTCCTTGTAAATATGGTGATTCAACCACGTCGTTTTGAGGGCCTGCTCCTGCGCAGCCATTAGCATTCCTTCTGTAGCCTTTTTGAGGTCTCCTCTTCTCAACCAGTTCCATGTCTGTGGATCTCTAAATTCAGTTTTCTCAAAGAAGGTACTATGAAGGGATTTTCCCTTGAGGCTGCTCTTCCTCCTTGATGTTATTTCCTCCTTGGACATCCCCTGGCCTACTGTCCCCTCCTTCAGTACAGTTCTGAGCATTGGCTCCTTACTATAGGTCACGTATTTGTATAGGTTGTTTTTCTCCATCTGAACACAGTCCTCTATGCTGATAAGACCTCTTCCACCCTCAGATCTCTTTAGGTAGAGTCTATCGACATCACTCCTCTTGTGGAACATGTTGTAGATAGTCAATAGCTTCCTAGTCTTCCTATCCATTTCTTTTTGTTCAGCAACATTCCATCTCAGAATTCCCGCACTGTACCTAATAATAGACACAGCTCGGGAATTTACTGCGCTTATGGCATTTCTGCTGTTCAGATGTGACTTCAATACGCTCCTTACTCTCCGAATGTATTCAGTTCTTAATAATTCCTTCATTTTTTTGTTCTTTATGCCATCAGCCTCCAGAACGCCCAAATACTTGTACCCTTCCTCAGAGTCAATTTCCTTTATCATCTCACCTGTTGGTATCTGGATCCCGTTACTTCTGCTCAACCTACCCCTCTTCATCACAATGACTCCACATTTACTAATACCAAACTGCATACATATATCACTGCTGAAAATACGGACAGTGTCAACAAGCACATCCAACTCCTTCTCACTTTTCCCGAAGAGCTTAAGATCGTCCATGAAGAGGAGGTGATTGATGGTAAGCTCTCCCTTTCCCAACTTGTATCCTGCTCTCACTTTTCGCAGCATAATGGTCAAGGGCATCAGGGCAAGAACAAACAACAGAGGGGACAGGCTATCTCCCTGGAAGATACCTCTCTTGATCTTCACGCTTACCAAGGATACTCCAGTTGATGTCAACTCTGTCTCCCAGGACCCCATACTCCTGCCCAGCAACTGTCTGATGTTATCTGCCACCCTGAAGATCTCCAGGCTTTTGGTGATCCAAGAATGAGGCACCATGTCAAATGGCTTTCTGTAGTCTATCCATCCCATGGCAAGATCAGTGTGTCTCCTCCTGCAATTCCCCACTACCATCTTATCAATAAGTAACTGGTCCTTTGTACCACGTGCCTTCTTTCGGCATCCTTTCTGTTCGTCCGGTAACAAGTTGTTTGTGTGGAGGTGATGGTAGATTTCCTCAGACACAATGCTCGTCAACAGTTTCCACATTACGGACAGACATGTGATAGGTCTATAGTTGGTAACATCATTACCCTTGATTCGGTCTTTCATTATCAGAACTGTGGTACCTTTTGTCAACCACTCTGGCACTTCACCCGACACCAAGCAGTCATTGAACATGGCTGTCAGCTTCGGGTGGAGGGATGTTAAATTGTTAATCCAATACCCCTGCACACCATCTGGGCCTGGTGATTTCCAGTTGGTTAGTTTTTTGGCCTGCCCCTTAAGAGTTTCAACTGTGATACTCAAATCAGTTTGTTGGTGTGCCTTCTTCTTCTTCTTCTTCTTCTTCTTCTTCTTCTTCTTCTTCTTCTTCTTCTTCTTCTTCTTCTTCTTCTTCTTCTTCTTCTTCTTCTTCTTCTTCTTCTTCTTCTTCTTCTTCTTCCTCTTCTTCCTAAGAGTGTCGTTGGCGTAAAGTCCTCAAACATTTCTTTCAGCGTGTCAAGTCTCACGTCAGCAGCAACCATCTCTAACAGATCCAGCTGGATCTACAAACTAGACGAGCAAAGCTCATTGATGTTATCGAAAGATTTTGCTCGGTGTCTACACCAAGTTCTCCTGCCGGTTGGTTTTGCCCGTAAAATCTGTCTAGAGATTCATTCCTGACATAATATATTATACAACCGAATTTATATTTAACCCTTTAGCATTTACATTACACTATATTTACTATTATATTTTCACAGTAAAGGCTTTATCTTACATAATATCTCACGTAACATTGAATCTATGAGATTTTGATATTATTTAATTTGAGAACAATACCTTACCATAAGTATGAGAAGCCAATTACATCCAGTTTGAACAGTAAGAGATGAGAGAACTCTGGCCAGATATGACCGGTTTAAATACTAAAGGGTTAACAATGCATATACCTTTAACATCATGGGTTTATAATTCACATACTAATACAATAAGGAGCCAGATATACAAATAAGATATTACATCGGCTGACGTATCATACTTGCATTATATAAAATAAAGTACCAGTAATACACTGATTTCATTGCTGGCCTTGTGCCAAAAGTAGAAACAATTATATAATTATATGTTTATTATGCATATTAAATACATACATATATACACACACGGATCGGCAGTATCGGTGAAGGGCGGGACCCCATGCCTTGACGCATAGAGTTACGGCCCTTGCCATCCAGAGTTCAAACCCCGCCGAGGTTAAATTTGTATTTCATTCTTACGGGGTCGATAACATAAAGTACCAGTAATGTACTGATTAATTGCTGGCCTTGTGCCCAAAGTAGAAACAATTATATAATAGATCACGTTTAAACCATATTAAATTTCATTTTTATTTGTCCCTCTCAAATATTACGATGGGGATCATTTGGTTAATCTTTTGTTCACAGAGTCTCAATTATTGTGATTCAGCCATTGCCAGTAATTGGCGGAAACCCTACATTAATTGATAAAGTAATTATTGATCATTTTAATTTCAATGACGAATTGCAATCGGGCTGCATCTCACTATTGCTAATGCAGTTGTCACAGTAGAGTTATTAAGGTGTATAGATAATAAAATATACAAATGCTTAACAATAAATTCCATTATTTCCAAATAAATTAATATGACTACAAAGTTACAATATATTCTCGTATCTATTCAATATATTGGTGGATTGGCAGTATCGGTAGAGGGTTGGACGCCATGCTTTGCAGCAAAGAGTTACAGCCCTTTATGGTCAGAGTTCATATCCCACCGAGGTTAACTTTGCCTTTCATCCTTACAGGGCCGATAAAATAAAGTACCAGTAATACACTGGTTTAATTGCAGGCCTTGTGTCAAAAGTAGAAACAAATATTGTATTCAATAGAGCAGTGATACATTATCAATCTGAAATTAAAATATTATATATTAATATAAGTCTCTAAACTGTCATTGTTAAATCAGAAAATTACCTAAATAATTGGATGAGAATATTCATCTTTCAGATCCTGGACGGCATTGTCTCAATACTGTTTAAGGGTGAAAGCAACGATTCTTTGCTTAAACTTTAATCTGTTATTTTAATAAATATTTTCTCTAGGGTTCTTATATATTTGATATATATATATCTGTATGGAGCGCTCTTTGGATTTTAGTCTTCACATTTATTATTATTGCTATATATATATATTTTACTATATTTCTCTTTTGCCATGCTGTGGCACCACACTTGTTTGTACACATTCCATCTCCAGCCCGTATTGTCTGGCCACTGGTGCAAGAGGGAATTCTCACATACCTGGGCAGCTTGTTAAAGAGTTGAGGGCCTATGAACACCAGGCTATTGCAATATTGGCTCCCTATTCTAGATGTGGAAGACGGGACCTTTGGCACCACACGATGACGTCCTGTTCGCGGGTTGGTCCAGCTCCCAATGCCAAAATTTGGTGCTAGTCCATCTAGCATTTTCCACAAGTATGTCACTGCGTACCTCTCATCTCTTAGTTCCAAGGAGTAGAGGTTCAGTTCTTTTACCCACTCCCAGTAGCTTATCTCCTTCATCGTCGCAATCCACTTGATGTAGCTTCGCTGGATTGCCTCATGCCCCGTGGTTAGTTTGACCTTATGGGGTGACCACAGCTGGGAGCAATAGTCCAGGCGGCTTAGAACAAATGTCCTCCATAGTGTCAACATGGTGTCGCGGTCCATTGTCCGGAAATACTCAAGATGCAGCCAGCGAGTCGTCTGCACATTGATGCCACTTTCATGATCCGTGAGAAAAAAGATGCATCGCCGCTCCTGTCTATACGCAGGTCTCTTATCGATTTCGACACGGCATCTTCGGTCCTTTCTAGTCCAATGTAACTGTGTTGTACTGTATTTGTGTTTGCAGGTTTATATTGTAAGGCTTGACATTTGCCGGCATTAAAATGCATGTTGTTGTCTTCCGCCCATTTGTATATGGCATACAGATCTTGTTGTAAATGGGCAGCGTCAGTCGGGTTTTTGATTGCCTGTGTTCCCTTAGTGTCATCAACATAGCTAGTGAGGGATGTTGTATTTATTATAGGGGGCACCTCACTTGTTATTGATGTTTCCTTTGAGAGGGCCCCGTTTGCTGCAACTGCCTGGAATCTGTCCTTTAAGAAGTCATGCTGCCACTCACCTACTTCTCCAGGTATGCCGAGTCTGTATAGTTTGTGACATATCATTCCGTGGTCGACCTTAAAAATAAAAATAAACCACAAAGATCAACCCTTCAAAGTTAATTGACAATATATTGCCAAGTTCATTACAAGACAAAGCCAAAAATTATCTATCAAATCACATCTAGCAAAGATCATTTCAAAAAGTTTATGACGTCCAATTTGGTCTACATATGTTCTTATATTTAATATAGAAGTTTATCTAGTGTAAGGTTTATTCAAAATATTTGGAGCATCAGCTTTTAGGGTAGCTTAATTGTAATGAACTTGGCAATATATTGTCAATTAACTTTGAAGGGTTGATCTTTGTGGTTTATTTTTATTTTTATTTTTTATTATTGTAGTATTTTATAATATATTTTATAATATTTTTTATTTTTTATTTTTATTTTTAATATCTTTAATATGTAAATTTTTAATACGTAATATTTTTTAATACGTAATATTTTTAATATGTAATATTTTTATTATGTAATATTCTTTCGTAATATTTTTTTAGTTTTCTATTTTATTATTACTTATTTTTACTTATTATTATTATTGTTATCTTTTTATTTTTTTAGTTTTGTTTCTGATATATATTTTTATTAGTATATTGAAATCTGCTCTCTATTTCTGCTTGATAGATAATCTTGTAGAGTAAAGACAGGAATAATAATACACATATATGTATGCTCAAATTTTTATACCACATTGAGAATGTTTTCCGTGAACTTAGAGTTTGCAGAGTGAATCATGTGGATTCCATGGATGTTTGTAGCTGTCACATAAACATATGAATTTTTTTTAAAAACTAAACATAAGATAATTAATTTTCACACACTATGGATACTTGTCTCATTCAGGAATACTGATATTTACAATATAGTGTAAGTTTTATAAATACTAATACATTAAAACATAGGGTTTTTACGCCTCGAATATATCTGGCTATATTTAAATTTTTTTTCTCTCGCTATTTTTTCTCTCTCTATATTTTTTTTCTCTCTATATATATCTCCCTTACATTAATACTTGAGCTAAATAAATAAATAAATAAATAAATGTATCATTGATACATTTACTCAAAATGACCTCCCACTACCTAATTTTCTATATATATATATGTATCTATCTCTATTTCCTCTCTCTCTATATATATATATCTCTTTCTGTTTCTTTACATGAAGTTCTTCGCTTTATCTATCTTTCCATCTCTCTATTTTGTTCCATGCATTTCTTCTTTTTCTTCCTTTTCTTCGTTTTCTGTCTTTCTTTCTTTTTTCAATCTTTTTTTTTCTCTCTTTCTTTCTCTCTGTGTAAATTTTTTTCACTGCCAGCTTAAACCTCTTCAAATGGAAGTCGGTGTTATAACGGTATGTCGAATCTATTTATCTATAAAACTGTTTATATTGTATTTTGTCTGAGGAAGGCATAGCATATTGTTAATATGATATCCCCGAAATATATATAATGAAATAAATATGGTTTTATAAATATAGTTTCCATTTATTTAATATTGTAAATATACTCCAAATATTTGTCGAGTGCTTTTATATCAGTTATAAATAATTACTACTTGTAACCCAACAATTTTAAATATAACTTTCCATGTATCTTGCTCCAATACTGTTGAGCGCTTTATATTATAACTGGAAAAATGGAATTCTTTAAGATTACTTCCTCTCTAAAAGACATACCTCTACCTAGAAACAAAGACTTTATAAAACAATTAATAGATAAATCTGACTCTTTTATAAGGAGAATCAGGTGGCGTGCATTCCACTTTGATAAATCTAATGCAGACGAAAATGTCTCGGACTTAAACAAAGTTTTCAAATCTAAAAGAAATCCACCCCCTAACAAACTTTTATCTGACTTTGAAAACGATATAATTTCTATCATACAAGGGGTCAAATTCAAGAGAAACTTCAAAGGCCAGGACTATCTGAAAGGCATTAAGGATAACATTGAGAGCTTAGAGAAAACTGAGAAGATCTTGGTGAAATCTGACAAGACCAACAACCTCTATGGAGTGCGGAAAGACATGTATAATGGCCTCATACTGAAAGAGCTGAGGAAAAAGTACAAGGTAGCAGATAAGGCTGAACTTGAGAAAATGAATGTCGAAGCATCTTGTATAATGCACGAGTTGGAAATTGAGAACAGAACACAACCTTTCGTGCCCAGGAAACCGAAGATCAATATGAAGGACCACAAGAGGAATTTTGAAAATGGCCTGCCAGTTAGATTGATCGCACCTTCAAAATCGGACCTGGGCAAATTAAGCAAAAACATTCTTGACAGGGTGATACAGCAAATTAAGAACTTGGATTGTGTATCTAACCTGAGCTTGTGGAAGGGAACTGGAGAGGTTGTTGAGTGGTTTAGGCAAATTAAATATAACAATAATAATAGGTTTATTCAACTTGATATAGCTAACTATTATTCTTCTATTACCCCTAGTCTACTAAATAAGGCACTAAATTACGCATTCAAACATACTGACCTAACTAGCAAAGAAATGCATATTATATTATCGGCTAGGAAAACTTTGATAGAATTTAATGACAAATTATGGACCAGAGCAGATAGAGATAGCAATTTTGACATAACTATGGGATCTTCCGACTCAGCTCAGGTAACTGACCTTGTGGGCTTATTTTTAATCAATTCGCTACATAGGAAAATACCTGGTACTACCGGAGGTTTATATAGGGATGACATGCTTTTACTTATTAATAATAATAACCCTGAACTAAATAGAAAATGTAAACAAATTACAAAATTTTTTAATTAATTTAACCTTAAAATAGAAATTGAGAACAACCATAGAATAGTCAATTTCCTAGATATAACATTAAATCTCAACACATGTCTCCACTATCCTTTTCACAAGTTGAATGAAAACTTAAACTATGTCAACTTTAACTCTAACCACCCCAGATCTGTCAAAAACACTATAGTAAACTCAGTTCAAAAACGTATCTCTAGGATCTCGTCGAATAGAAAGATTTTCGACGAAAAGGCCCAATACTATAATGAAGCATTAGCTAGGGCAAGATATGCTGATAAGATTGTGTACATAGATAATGATAGACAAACTAAACAAAGTAACAACTTTTTTAATTACGGCAACAACATTAACAACTATAATAGAAAGCATTACAATAATTCCAAAGGCCAAAAAAGAAATAGAACTAGGAACATAATTTGGTTTGCCCCCCCTTTCTCACTAAACATTAAAACCCACATCGCTAAATTATTTTTCAAAGCTCTTGATAATCGCTTCCCTAGAACACATAGGTATCACTCAATTTTCAATAGGCATACAATTAAATTAACCTACTCATCCACCAAAAATTTAGCACAAAAATATTAATAGAATAAATAATAGGAACTTAAAACCTAGTGATAATAGCATAAATAATATACAAGTTAACAAATGTAACTGTAGAGATAGATCTAAATGTCCGTTAAATAACAACTGCTTAGTTAAAAATATAGTATACAATTGTAATGTTAATAATGACTCTAATTCTTTTAACTACGTCGGTTCCACATCGACGGAATTTAAACTTCGCTATAATAACCACAAGAATTCTTTCACAGATCCAAGTAAAGTATCTTCAACGGCACTATCAGGCGTACTCTGGCAACTTAAGCTAGATAACGTTAGATATTTGACGGCTTGGAATATAGTCTCAAGAGGGATTCCTTTTAATTCATCCTCTGAGACATGTGACCTCTGCGTAGAGGAGATATACTTTATACTAAAATCTAAAAATTCCCTTAACCTACGGACAAATTTATTCAGTTGTTGCAAACATAGATTAAACTCAACGTTTAAATATAAATTTAAATTTAAAATGTAGTATATTTAGTTTGATTTATATTTATATGGGAAACTAGCCGATAAATTTTTGATTCCTAAATTTTTGATTCCTTCTTTTTGTTCTTTTTCTATTGTTTATTTTTATTTTATTTTTATTTAAACATTCCTCATGAAAAATTAAGCTACCCTAAAAGCTGATGCTCCAAATATTTTGAATAAACCTTACACTAGATAAACTTCTATATTAAATATAAGAACATATGTAGACCAAATTGGACGTCATAAACTTTTTGAAATGATCTTTCCTAGATGTGATTTGATAGATAATTTTTGGCTTTGTCTTGTAATGAACTTGGCAATATATTGTCAATTAACTTTGAAGGGTTGATCTTTGTGGTTTATTTTTATTTTTATTTTTTATTATTGTAGTATTTTATAATATATTTTATAATATTTTTTATTTTTTATTTTCATTTTTAATATCTTTAATATGTAAATTTTTAATACGTAATATTTTTTAATACGTAATATTTTTAATATGTAATATTTTTATTATGTAATATTCTTTCGTAATATTTTTTTAGTTTTCTATTTTATTATTACTTATTTTTACTTATTATTATTATTGTTATCTTTTTATTTTTTTAGTTTTGTTTCTGATATATATTTTTATTAGTATATTGAAATCTGCTCTCTATTTCTGCTTGATAGATAATCTTGTAGAGTAAAGACAGGAATAATAATACACATATATGTATGCTCAAATTTTTATACCACATTGAGAATGTTTTCCGTGAACTTAGAGTTTGCAGAGTGAATCATGTGGATTCGCATGGATGTTTGTAGCTGTCACATAAACATATGAATTTTTTTAAAAAACTAAACATAAGATAATTAATTTTCACACACTATGGATACTTGTCTCATTCAGGAATACTGATATTTACAATACAGTGTAAGTTTTATAAATACTAATACATTAAAACATAGGGTTTTTACGCCTCGAATATATCTGGCTATTTTTAAATTTTTTTTCTCTCGCTATTTTTTCTCTCTATATATTTTTTTTCTCTATATATATCTCCCTTACATTAATACTTGAGCTAAATAAATAAATAAATGTATCATTGATACATTTACTCAAAATGACCTCCCACTACCTAATGTTCTATATATATATATGTATCTATCTCTATTTCCTCTCTCTCTATATATATACATATCTTTCTGTTTCTTTACATGAAGTTCTTCGCTTTATCTATCTTTCCATCTCTCTATTTTGTTCCATGCATTTCTTCTTTTTCTTCCTTTTCTTCGTTTTCTGTCTTTCTTTCTTTTTTCCCTCTTTTTTTTTCTCTCTTTCTTTCTCTCTGTGTACAATTTTTTCACTGCCAGCTTAAACCTCTTCAAATGGAAGTCGGTGTTATAACGGTATGTCGAATCTATTTATCTATAAAACTGTTTATATTGTATTTTGTCTGAGGAAGGCATAGCATATTGTTAATATGATATCCCCGAAATATATATAATGAAATAAATATGGTTTTATAAATATAGTTTCCATTTATTTAATATTGTAAATATACTCCAAATATTTGTCGAGTGCTTTTATATCAGTTATAAATATTTACTAGTTGTAACCCAACAATTTTAAATATAACTTTCCATATATATATAGATATATATTTATATATATATATACATATATATATATTTATAAAGATATATATATATAGAGAGAGAGATAGAGAGATATATATACACATATATATATTTATATATATATATATATAAACATATATATATATATATATGTATATATATATATGTTTATATATATCTTTATATATATGTTTATATATATATATATATATATATATGTTTATATATATATATATAAACATATATATATATATATATATAAACATATATATAAATATATATATAAACATATATATATATATATATATATATATATATAAACATATATATATATATATATATATATACACATATATGTATATATATATATATATGTATATATATATATATATAAATATTATATATATATATATATATATAAACAGAAAAAATGAAACGAAAATTCATTTCCCACTCTTAGTACGGCTGTTAGTTAAATACGAGTATGTACACGTACATACATATATGCATACAGACGTACAGTAGTATGTATCTATATATGTACGTATGGATTCACCGAACATTTATTATAATGCTCGGTGTGTTTGTAAACAAACATCCCGTATTAAGCCGTAGTGTCTAGCAACCATCGGTGCTCGTTTGTTCAACACTGACAAGGAACGCTGTACTAGTTTCAAGCTTATTATCTATTGTCAGCAACGCATACCTTCCTTCCAGATTGTTGAACGT
>OZ024742.1:354309862-354314862 GCA_964016885.1 Eledone cirrhosa
TGCAATAAAAACTGCGTGGGTAGGCATGCACACACATAATTCTCACCCACACACAAACATATACATATATATATATACACATACATATGTATAAATAAATATTTGCGTGCATCTTCACCAATTGTTAGACCCGCATCGCTCATGTACACATACAGACAGATATACAATCATAAAAAAACCTATAACACTTCTATATGCATGTTAATACACACATACACATCTGTATAGAGATAATCAAATATCAATATATTACTAAATGATTATACTTTGGAAATATAATTATAACAATATAAATTTAAAATACCAAAGGATTATATTTTGGAAATACAATTATATCAGTATAGTCTAAAGGACAAACGAATTCTAGAGATATGAAAACATTAAATATCTTTAAAAACACTATAGAGTACCTTAAGTTAAATAATGTTTCATATGTATACAGATGCATACCTATGCTAGCAAATATATATGTTTTGTCTTAGTAACTTTGTGGTTCTATGCAGGGGGATGCAGAACAATTATATGAAAGACGTAAACAAGAAAGTTATGAAAATTGACTTACTTACTAAAATTTCACTCAAACTAATTAGTTTCTGTAAGGGGATAAATATAGTTATGTAATAACTATAGAGAAGCCTTACGTCATCGGGAGTCTATTCTCAGCTAAGCTCCCAGGCAATGCGGGGACACTGGGAATTTATATAAAAATAATTCAGTGGATGGATAAAAGCGAGCGGGGCTAGATTCCAAGATATTGAAAAATTCACTGCCTTCTTGGTCAAGTGGCAAATTCAAAAGAATCAATCACGTGACACTGAGGTTAATCAGCTATGAGTTGGGGTGCTATTAAGACAGAGCCTAGCCACTACTATCAGTCACAGTAGTAATTTCGGCAAATTTTGCTGAACAAATACTTTGGAGATAATTATAAAGAATTAATATATCTACCGACATATGTATACAGATGCATACCTATGCTAGCAACTATATATGTTTCGTCTTAGTAACTTTGTGGTTCTATGCAGGGAGATGCAGAACAATTATATGAAAGACGTAAATAAGAAAGTTATGAAAGTTTACTTACTAAAAGTTCGCTCCAACTAATTAGTTTCTGTAAGGGAATAAATATAGTTACGTAAAAACTATATAGAAGCCTTACGTCATCAGGTATGCATCTGTATACATATGTCGGTAGATATATTAATTCTTTATAATTATCTCCAAAGTATTTGTTGAGCACAATCTGCCGAAATTACTACTGTGACTGATAGTAGTGGCTAGGCTCTGTCTTAATAGCACCCCCACTCCTAGCTGATTAACCTCAGTGTCACGTGATTGATTTTTTTGTATTTGCCACTTGACCAAGTAGGCAGTGAATTGTTCAATGTCTTGGAATTTAGCCCCGCTCGCTTTTATCCATCCACTGAATTATATTTATATAAGTTCCCAGTGTCCGCGCATTGCCTGGGAGCTTAGCTGAGAATAGACTCCCGATGACGTAAGGCTTCTCTATACTTATTACGTAACTATATTTATCCCCTAACAGAAACTAATTAGTTGCAGTGAAATTTTAGCAAGTAAGTAAATTTTCATAACTTTCTTATTTACGTATTTCATATGATTGTTCTGCATCCCCCTGCATAGAACCACAAAGTTACTAAGACAAAACATATATATTTGCTAGCATAGGTATGCATCTGTATACATATGTCGCTAGATATATTAATTCTTTATAATTATCTCCAAATTATTTGTTGAGCAAAATTTGCCGAAATTACTACTGTGACTGATAGTAGTGGCTAGACTCTGTCTTAATAGCACCCCCCCACTCCTAGCTGATTAACCTCAGTGTCACGTGATTGTTTCTTTTGAATTTGCCACTTGACCAAGTAGGCAGTGAATTTTTCAATATCTTGGAATCTAGCCCCGCTCGCTTTTATCCATCCACTGAATTATTTTTATATAAGTTCCCAGTGTCCGCGCATTGCCTGGGAGCTTAGCTGAGAATAGACTCCCGATGACGTAAGGCTTCTCTATAGTTATTACGTAACTATATTTATCCCCTTACAGAAACTAATTAGTTGGAGTGAAATTTTAGTAAGTCAATTTTCATAACTTTCTTATTTACGTATTTCATATAATTCTTCTGCATCCCCCTGCATAGAACCACAAAGTTACTAAGACAAAATATATATATTTGCTAGCATAGGTATGCATCTGTATACATATGTCGGTAGATATATTAATTCTTTATATATATATATATATATATATATATATATATATATATATTTATATATAAATATATATATAAATATATAAATATATATATATTTATATATATAAATATATGAGAGTATTGAAGTTTGCTTGAAGCATTGTGGAATAATAAATACAAATCTTTAAGTCGTTTGGAACCCTCGACAATGCAAATGGGTAAATCTTCGGGTAACAAGATCCGGTGGTGGAGAGAGAGATGTGAGTGGGTGTACGTTGAGATGCGTGGTGTGTAAAGATGTGTAAATGTGTAGAAGAAGGAGGGGAAGAGTATAAAGGATAAAATAAAAATAACAACACAAGAGAGAGTTACCTTAGGAGAGATTTAATAGTCCCTATATATTTCGGATTCACATCCATCAACTGGGGGTTTTTTCCGGGGTAAAGGTTGTCTGTCGGACAGGTGCGAAACGCGTCCTCCGCTGTTTGTTGTTTTGAATATTTTTATGTTATCCTTTATACACTTCCCCTCTTTCTTCTACACATTTACACATCTTTACACACCACGCATCTCAACGGACACCCACTCACTTCTCTCTCTCCACCACCGGATCTTGTTACCCGGAGACTTACCCATTTGGATTGTCGAGGCTTCCAAACGACTTAAATATATTTATATATAAATATATATATATATATATATGTATATATATAAATATATATATATATATATGTATATATATAAATATATATATATATATATATATATATATATATATATAAATATACATATATATATACATGTATATGTATATATATAAATATATATATATATATATATATATATATATATATATATATATATATAAATATATATATATATATATATATATATATATAAATATATGTATGTATATATATAAATATATATATATATATATATATATGTATATATATAAATATATATATATATGTATATATATAAATATATATATATATATACATAAATATATATATATATACATATATATTTATATATATAAACATATATATATAAATATATATATATATATTTATATATATAAATATATATATATATATATATATATATATATATTTATATATATAAATATATATATTTATATATAAATATATATATTTATATATAAATATATATATAAATATAAATTCGTCTCGGTGGTAGTTCCCCCATCGCCCGCCACTTTGGTGGCCCTAGACATTCCGCACGCCATCTCACAGTCTGTGGCCTACTCCAATGCCACGGAACACCCGCCAATCGCCTTAGAGTCGAACAAAGAACTATCTTCATCTTACAGACCCACACTCCCCTGGCCTGAACTCCCCACCCTTATTCCTTTAGCCTTCGGCCGCCCCCTCCCCCCACACTTATCCCCCACTAACACCACTAACACACCCCTCCTTTTCACCACCCACCCCACAACTAACAATACTAACACCTCCACTCCACCCCTCATCCGACCACCCTTCCCCAACGAACATAATAACATCCCTCCCTTCTTCTCCTCCTCCCCACTCCTTATCCCACGCACACACCCACCGGCACACATATATACACGCGCTCACACTAAACACACACCCTACTACCACTACTAACCCTCACCCCCACACCTCCATCCCACCACCCCGCAACTAACCTCACTCACACCCCCTGACCACAAGCACTAGAAAACACGCACCCACTTACACCACCCACCCAACATCATTAACAACCCCCCAACCCCACGCACACGTACCCACACACCCTCGTACACCACCAATTCTACACACCCTACCACCACTAACCCCCACTCACACCTGCATTCAACCCTTCCCCACCTACCGTATACTAACACCCACTAACACCCCCTTCATCAAACTACCCACACACCAGTACACCACACTCCCTCCATAGAATTACACACACCCTTCTCTACCCGCTCCACCCACACCCTCGCTCCACACTCACTCATCCCACTAACACCTCTACTAATACACACAAACACCCTCCTCACTCCAACTTTCACACATACCCATCCTCGCCCCTTTACCATTCCACCGACTGCTGCTAAGCCCACTGACTACCTCCCAGCACAAACAGACACACAGCACTCCCACCGCTTGACCACTTCCTGTTGCGCGCGCTCCCCACATCTCTCCTCTTCCGACCATCTCTTCATGGAATACTCGTATGTGGAACTTGACCACCACAGACTCCACTAAACATCATAGGATTTTACCAACATTTCAACCATCCGCTTACGTAATCACCTATATAACTCACCCACACACACACCCAAAACATTGTTTTTCTCCCACACGCCACCCACACCCACAACACGCTTAAACCCCCCACACGCACGTGCTTTCCACCACATATTTACACCCTCAGCCTCCTGATTCCTCTATCCACACACGCACATACACTCTGACCTACACCCCCCCACACACACACCTCTTCCTGAACAGGCAACTCCGTTCTTCCTCCAACCCTTACTTTCACATACACACACACACACACACACATACACCTACACACACACACCACCTTCAGCCCTCCCCGCTCGGACACCCCGTCTCCCTCTCCCCACTCAACCCGCCACCACCCCTACACACCCCACACTCTTCCACCACCTGTTTTACCCCTTTTTAATTTCAGTTTATTTTGATCATGCTTTTATATTCAATTTTATTTCATTCCTTGTATTTTGATCATGCTTTATTTTTACTTTTATTTTTAATTCCCTTCGCACCGTTTCCTTTCG
>OZ024742.1:354319862-354347362 GCA_964016885.1 Eledone cirrhosa
TCGACTCCAGCCGTAGCGCAGTAAATCGCTTCGACTTCCGCCACCGCTCCCAACGGAATAACATCTCACGGGGCGAGCTGCTCGCTCACCGTACCCTCCATAGCCGAGATGACATCATCATCAAACCAGCGGAAAAAGGGAGGCGCCGTGGTGGTGTGGCGCGCTGACTTCTACACGGCTGAAGCCCTCAGGCAGCTCCGTAACCCCTCTTCTACCGCCCTGTATCATCCGATCCCACACGCCTCTAACAACAACAAGTTTCCTCCACCACCAACACCTTGTCTCCTCCTCCCTCCTCCCCCGACCCCCACTATCTACTTCCTCCGAAAACTTCACAAACCCGACAACCCCGGCCGCCCTATCATCTCCGCCTGCAACTGCCCCACCGAACTCATCTCCGCTCTTTCTTGACTCCATCCTCCCCCCCCCCTTGTCACCACCCTCCCCTCCCACATATACGAGACCAACCACGCCCTTCATCTATTCGACTCCTTCACCTTCCCACCCGGCCCACAGCCCTTGCACTTCACCCTAGATATCAAGTCGCTCTATACAGTCGTCCCCACCGTCGACGGCGTACGTGCCTTCAAGCACTATCTCGACCTTCACCCATTCCCCATCCCCTCCACCCCACCCTCCTTCGCCTCTTCGAGCTGGTCCTCACCCTCAAATGTTTCTCCTTCTCGGGTGAGTTTTAACAACAGATCACGGGCGTAGACATGGGCACAACATGGGCACAAATGATGCCAACCTTTTAGTTGGACATGTTGAGGCCTACATCTTTGCCCAGTGTACTGGCGCAACGCCAGAACTGTACGGTCGTTACATTGACGACTGTATCGGAGCCACGACCCTTACCCGAGAACAGCTCGACTCCTTTCTCTCCTTCTTCTGCTCCTTCCACCTCTATCTCCACCACCCACGTCCACTTCTTAGACATCTCTGTCGCCTTCGACCCCACCCACCACTCCCTCGTCAACTCCCCCTTCTACAAACCCACCGATTCCGACTCCTACCTGGACTTCACCTCTTCCCACCCCTGCACACACTAAACACTCTATTCCCTACTCCCAACTCCTCAGGATCCGCCGCCTTTGTAGCCGAGATGGTGATTTTGAGTCCCAGGCCCTTTCCCTAGTCAGCCATTTCATCCGCAGAAGTTACCCCCCCCCCCCCTCTATTCCACACCGCTCTCACCCGCGCCCGTGTTGTCAACCGCTCAACCACCTTCAACCCACACCACCGCACACCCACCCCCGTCTCCCCTTCCCCATCACCTACCACCCCTCCACCCTACACCTCCACCGCACCATCCTTCGCCTCTTCCGACGCCTCCAGTCCGACCCCTCCACCTCCCACATCTTCCCAGCCCAAACCACTCCCCTCCTTCAAACACGGAAGCAATCTCGGCACCCTCCTCGTCCGTAGCCCCCCCGCCCGGTTCCCTTCTCTGTTCCAGGCCTCGTTGCAACACATTTCCCCACATCACCAACGCCACCACCTTCCAGAGTCTTAACAGCCACTCTCTCTCTGTCCGACATGCCTTCCGCTGCACCTCCTCCAACCTAGTCTACGGACTTCGCTACACGGAGTGCAGCGCCACCTACGACGGACAGACTCGACGTCGCCTGGCGGACCGCTTTACCGAATACCTCCGGGATATTCGTCTCGGCGGTAGTTCCTCCATCGCCCGCTACATTGGTGCCCCTGGACATTCCGCGCTCCACCTCACAGTCTGTGGCCTACTCCAATGCCACGGAAGAACCGCCACCCTCCTCAGGGTCGAACAACGCACCATCTTCACCCTACATACCCAGACACCCCCCGGCCTGAACTCCCCACCCCTATTCCTTTAGCCTTCGACCGCCTTGTGCCCCCCACACACACACATATCCCCCAATAATACCACTAACACACTCCTCCTTTTCAACGCCCGCCCCACAACTAACAATACCAACACACCCACCCCACACCCGACCACCCTTCCCCAACTAACAATACTAACATCATTTCTCTGACCACCTCTCCGCACACACATACACACAACCCTCCTCCTGCCTTGTCCCTCTAACCACTTTCTGTTGCGCGCGCACCCCCCATCTCCCCTTTTCCGACCAACCCAACCACGGATTACACACATTGTACATCGCTCCCACGAATCAACTCCATCACAAGGACATTATCCGGCAGCCCACCACATCCTCTACGGAACTACCTTAGGTACTTACTCACGGACATACACACACACAAATGTTTTTCCCACACGCCACCTACATCCACAATACGTATAAACACCACACACACGTGCGTACCACCACATAGTTACACACTCAGCCTCCGGAATCCTCTCCCCCACACCTCTGACCCCTCCCCATCCATACACGCGCACTCACCGACCTACACCACACCCCACACACACCTTTTCATGAACATGCGACCCCGTTCTTCCCACAACTCTCATATTCACATACACACACACGTATACCTACATACACACACACATATATATATATATGTGTATATGGGGGTGGGTTGTGTGTTCTTATAATTATTTGGGTTACTTTTTAAATATCACCAACGTAAAAGTTGGCTTGTGGTTTGCAGCTTTCTCTCAGAGAACTCTGCTAACTGAAGTTCTGCTCTAACCGCCACTGAACTATTTTAAAAGTGTTGCTTTTCCTTCGTCATACAACGATATATATTCTATCATGGCATTATATCAAAGAGAAAACTATTTCAATTTCTGAGAGAACATATTGTAGCGTCGGTTTTGTATTATAAATAAATTAAATTATCTTCTGTTAATCCACACACGTTTTCTAAATTTAAATCCTATACAAGTGACATCAATCTCCTAAATTATTATTTAAAACTCTAAGCTACAATATACTTTTCTATCTGAAACTAATTATTTTTAATTAGTCGTGTGTCATCTTTGTTTTGCATATATTCTGTTATATGTTGTGTAATGATTCCACATATTTCACGGCTCACCTTCATCAAAATATTCTATGTATTGTTATATTGGGGAGGGACATGTTCTATTATTGCCAAAATATAATAAAACATACTCACTGTTTGGATTGGTTTTTCCTCATCAGTATATTTTTATTAATGAATTAGCTGGCAATCAATGTTTACCAATATAATGTATATCAAAGTTCTTTCGTCAAACAATTTTGTGGCAGTTCAATTATTATCGATGCGTTTCCTTCCTTAGTGTTTCGATATGTAATTGTTAACTTAAAACAGTTTCTATTATTATGGGGTTTCCGCCATCATTCAAAAATCTAATGTCATGCCATTTATTTAGCAAACTATGTATATCATTAATTTGCCTTAGAGAGCTTATTGCTCTACCATTTCAGATGTTTGTATAATTTTTCCTGTATCTACTCTAGTTTACAGATCTTGAAAATCGTTACAACTTGGGTGGCAAAACTACATCAAAAGAAATAGCTTTTGCCGTCATATTTCTTTCATGGAATTTTACAATTTATCAACTCTGCATATCGACGTGTATTATGTTGCGATCAGCTCTGGTTTCAAAACACAACTACAACAACATTTTTGTTGTTTTTAAAGGTTGCATCATTCAATATATTGGATAATTTATGACAGATATTTCCTTAGGCATTTTTATGACATTTATCCTAATATCATGTGAAACAGAATCGGAATTAATAACCATGTTCTCCTTTCACACCCATTTTCTCGCCTTCCAATTATTTTCAAATGTGATAAATACATTCAGAATTCAAATATAAGATACGAGAAAAACCTGAGATAAATAATAAATAAACAACATTAAAATGAACGTAGATATGAAAGAAATTATCAGATTTATGAAAAGATTAAATCAGTTGCATTCATCAGTGAATAATTAGTTAGAGATATTGACAACTTCAATGGAATATATTTACAAATTAAATAACTTAAATATTAAGGAGGAAGGAAATTACTTTCCAAGGTATCAATTCATAATTAAACACTGATAGAAATAATTCCAATAAGCATTTATATTTAAATTAATAAAGTTTAATCGAGAATGCAACCAACGTATACGGGGAGCAGTTTGATGGCATATGCATAACATTCAATTAGATAATATATGATTTATGTATTTTCTCTTTTTCTATCTCCCTCATTTTATACCTTAACTTTATATATATATATCTTTAGTTTTGTGGGTTCACCACTGGATAGAATTGGTCATTGCGTATGGTCAATCTTGGTGTACTATTGTGGAGAGTACTCAACGTAGTGCAGTTCACCCATCTTCGTTTGTGTAGTTGGTGGTGCGAATACGGAGTTAATTATAAATAAAATAAAATGACAGGAGGCTGGACTGGTGTAAATACTTGAAAGGTTTATTATACTATAATCATTTCAATGACCGGGTTCCATATGGATCCGGTGATATCATCAGGTATTAGAAATCAAAGGAATATGTAAAAAACCATGGGTCCGATAAAACAGAGACAGAGACAAAGAGGACGAAATGATCATAGTATGATAAATCTTTCAAGGATTTACACCAGTCAAGCCTCCTGTAATTTTATTATATTTTATATATATGTATATATATATATATATATATATATATATATATATATATATATATATATATATATATATATATATATATTTCGTTTCTGAATTTGTTTAGCAAGATTCTTTATCTGAAAACGTGTGTTGAAACCGATATTGTTATACTTTGGGAGGGCCATGTTGTCAATAAGAAAAACATGCACCATATGCTTTCACTTCATTTTATTATAATACATTTATAAATATAGGAATTTATAAATTTCCGGTTGGCTGGTTCCACAACCAGAGGATTGTTCATATATTGTCAAAGTTCTTTCATCACGCATTATGTGACCTCTTCAGTGACTGGGGTTCTTTTCTTTGTTTTTGTGTCTCTCCTTTGTGCCTCTCCTTTGTTCTGTCCTACGCCATCTTGTTAAACAAGACAGAACAAAGGAGAGGCACAAAAACAAAGAAAATAATCCCCAGTCACTGAAGAGGTCACAGAATGTGTGACGAAATAACTTTGACAATATATAAACAATCATCTGGTTGTGGAACCAACCAACCAACCGGAAATTTATAAATTATTATAATAAATTGAAATGAAAGCAACTGGTGCGTGTGTTTCTTATTGGCAACATGACCCTCCCAAAGTATAACACTATATATATATATATATATATATATATACATACATATATAATCAAGGTTTAGCAAATAGAGAAAAAGCTTTAAAAAAAATTTTAAAAAGTTCCCTTTACTTACTATATGTCCCTTTACCGCGATGTTTCAAATCCCAAAATAAATGGATAATCCAGGCGGACCACCATTGAGAAGGGAATTCTCATCAGAAGGTTCTTCTCACTCAGAGAATATAAAATTCCCGAGTTCAAATCACAAACTGGCGCCATACAAAACTGTTCCCAGATGAGAGTGAATGAGGAAGGGACCAATTCTGTCTAGTGCCTTGTGTAAAGACAGAAGGCAAGCGAGGACAGGTCAATGTCCTGCTACTAGAAATAGAAGCAGTTCAAACGAACAACATGTTATCTCTACCTTAGGGGAGATTAATAATAATAAAGTATGGTATTTGAAACCGCGCGGTAAAGGTACATATAGTAAATACAGCGAACTCTTTAAAATTTATTTTAAAGCTTTTTCTCTATTTGCTAAACCTTGATTTTATATGTTCTGGCTCGTTAACTTATTACCCTGCCATAGAACCACATTGGCATACGGTTGGATAATACTTGTATCCATATATGTATTTTTTACACGTAGGAACCATGCATAAGCATGGGATTTTTACAGCTAGAAATTTTCTATCTGAATATATATCTTTATATTAGTATACTGGGAGAGTAGTGGGCTGAAACGATGATGTATTCATGCGTAGTGGATGTGTGTGTCTCAGCGTATTATAACATTGTGGTACTACAATGCGATCAAACGATGACATCAGTTAATTTGATGGTGGATTATATGAGGGCTTTTTATTGGAATAATGTCGGAAATTAAAGTGTGATAGAATTATTTCGGACTGCATAAATAATATAGTTACATACGAAGCACTGAGTGACACTTATGTCGGTCGGTTTCATTACGATATCTTTGTAGCCTTAGAATCTGAGTGGAGCAGACCTTATGATGAGGATGATATTATTGGTTCATGAATGTTAAAGGAAGTTGACATTTTTGAGATACGGCGGCAGCAGGCGTCTACGAAGAGATTTCATGAATGTGTCTCATCTTTTGTGGCGGAAACTTCAGGTCAATTGTACGACAATGCATACGTCTTTATCTTTACGCAGTTTGGGTTCAAATAAATACTATATGTATACAAAACGTAATTCTAGTGAACCAAAAAGGCCCTGCTTCCTTTAATTTTTCATTTTGAATCATGTTATCAATATGATGGCATTGCGGTGTAGTATCTTCTATGTTAAAGTGAAACTAAGTTTGGTATTTTATCCCTATTGGTATTTTGATAATTAAAATAATCTAATAGACATCATCCTCTTCTGGTTGTCCATCGTAAACGATCATGACATCTACTTTATTTTACTTCCCCTCTGCCATGGGCACGAAGGTGGCTGTGAAGGCCGATCCTTCACTTGCAGGTCCGGGGATAGTTGGGGCAGGGGAAGAGACCGGAATCGCTAGGGGCATCTGTTGATGCATTTTTTCTCCTTTCACTGGCCTCAGTGCCCTCTGCCGTCTCTTCTCTTCAAAATAGTCTTTGGCACGTCTGGTAAGGGCTCGCCACTCAGTCCTGTCCTAAGCATGATACTCGAGTTGTTTTGGTGCGATTCCAGTGCTGTTGATACTGGACTTCACGCAGTCTTTGAACCTCTTGAGAGGCCTGCCCCGCTTTCGTTTCCCCGAACAGAGTTCCCCATACATCAGTTGCTTCGGAAGCCTGTCATCGTCCATCCAGATGACATGTCCCACCCATCGAAGTCGGCTCTTCTGTATCATAGCTTCGACACTAGTTGTCTCAGCCATCTCAAGAACTTCGAGGTTGGAGACCTTGTCTTGTCATTTGATGTTCATGACTGAACAAGGAGATTTCCCTATCCATGAGGGTGCGCACATTCCATGCGCCAGGAATCAACTTCTTTCTATTATATTGCATTCTACCGCTTGCAAGATTAAAATCGCCAGCCGCGGTAGACTGGCCGGTTTTGTGTGGTACGAGCACTGGGTTAGGGCTCCTTTTATCCCCCCTCCCATCGTGCGCGGGTGAGCAGTGCTGCCCTGAAAAGGGCTGCTCAGTCGCCCGGTGGAACGCCTGATCTCCTCTCTCATCCACGCTAAAGAAGAAACCTGTGTGGGAAAGGTTTATAGTGGGAGGGCAAGTGCACAGTCACGGTCCCCCTAACTCGGCCGCAAAAGCCAGAATCAGGTGGTACGGAGGACCGTCACAACCCGGGAATTCCTTGGATGCAGTGGATGGCCACGACGTCTGTAGTGCCTTGCCGTGCCCTATCACTCCACACCGCTTGCTGTTACCGGCTTAGTGACTGTTGGGACGATGCTGTCCTCCTCCACTCACTCAGGCCGGGTCCAGTCTTCGCATGTAGAGGCAGGCTTCCCCTATCTAACTCACCAGGGGGCTATAGACCCATCCGGCTACCTTCAATCTGGTTCTGCCCGCCAGCCTAGTCGGTTTACCGGGTTGTGGCCGCTGGCGCATGCTACAGATTCTTGAGCCAACAGGTGAGAACTGAGTGTCAGGTGGGACCCAATACAGGACGAGCTGCCCTGAAAGGGGCATGGCTAGACCCCCCTACAGAGGCACATGCCCCTCCCTGACACCCCAGGCATATACACACGTATATACATACACATACATATGTACATGGATATATACAGATTCACACATTTTTGGATGGCCGTTGACTTTATCAGTTCTTCCGCCCTTTGTCAGGTTTTGTTTTTTGTCCTGCAGGGTGTCCAAATTCACCCTCGTCACCAAGTAATCTTGGTTGGGTTGCCAGTTTAGTCGTCGACGACCCGACTATACGTCAGGTTGTACTAGTTCTCATGTTACCAGTAGCACTCAAGAGTGAACTGACATCATACAGACTGGAATATTCATATTGCGGTACATTGATTCCGGCATCATTTTAGGAAACATTCTCAAACATAGGGGCTGAAATAAATTACAAATATTCATTACAATAAAGATACTACCGTATGCCTTACACTTATGAATAAGAAAAATTATTTAGAGTTGGATTGGCAGTATCGGTAGAGAGTCGGACGCCATGCTTTGCAGCACAGAGTTACGCCCCTTTGTGATCTGAGTTCAAATCCCGCCAAGGTGAACTTTGCCTTCCATCCGTACGGGGTCGATAAAATAAAGTACCAGTAATGCAATGGTTAATTTGCTGGCCTTGTGCCGAAAGTAGTAACAATTATTTAGTGAAACACACCGGGGAAAACATGTTTTGGAAAGAAATATAAATACCAAAAATGAGAGAAAAAGGAGGGGAAGGGTAAGGACATTTAGACAAATGAAGAATGAAAGAGGGAAGACGATGAGGTCTTACGTTGTAGTTGTCAGAGCGGTGCTTACACTGAGACCTACGAATAATTGCCAGTGACGCACACTGCAACGTACACCACCATCTTGTATCTATATGAAGTGTTATTTTGTGAAGGATAGGTATGTAATTATTCCTCGTTTTAAGAATGTAACATGAAGCTACAATTATGTCTACACATTAATTAACCGTATCCATTCAGATGTATCTAAATGTCATCGCCGGATAAGTGTTTATTTTCAAATTTAACATAACAGTTGACATTTCCTTGAAAATTAAAATAATCATATATTACAAAATAAGCTTTAAAAAGTAAATTAATTTTTTCATTAAACAAGCCATTTAGCTAAGCTGGTGATTAAACACCCCGGAGAGCAATATTTCAATACGTTTATCGACGTAGAAACTCCCACTCACACATAGTCATTTGTTCATCTATCTAACAATATATATATATATATATATATATATATATATATATATATATATATATATATATATATATATATATATATATATATATATATATATATATTGATATATATATATTGGAAAATCTGTGAAATCCTTTGTACAGTCAGGTATATTTGAAAAAAGGAAAATTCTGATTAACTTGAAGTTCTGAAAAATTTAATTTTACAATATTATAAAATTAAATGGTTTAGAGCTGCATGTGAAGTCTTTTCCTTTTTTCAAATGTATATATTGTATATAGATGTGTGTGTGTGTGTGTGTGTGTGTGTGTGTGTGTGTGTGTGTGTGTGTGTGTGTGTGTGTGTGTGTGTGTGTGTGTGTGTGTGTATGTGTGTGTGTGTGTGTATATGTGTGTGCGTGCGTGTGTGTGTGTCTGTGTCTGTGTGTGTCTGTGTATGTCTGTGTGTGTGTGTGTGTGTGTGTCTGTGAGTGTGTTTGTGTCTCTGTATCTCTGGCTGTGTCTGTGTCTGTGTATTTGTGTCTGTGTGTGTCTGTGTTTTAAGGCACTTGACTTATTGGTTGGATTCATAATTGTGAAGTCCCGAGTTCGATTCCTGGACAGGTTGTAATGTCGTAATCTTGAGCAAGACATATTATATCACGTCACACCAGTTCTCTCATCTTTAGAAATGGGTTGAACGCACATCTGACTCCGCATCATACCCACGAGTGGCTGTGTGCCTGATGTGCATTTCTGTGTATATGTGTGTATGAAGGGATGCATGCCTACTTGTGTGCAAGGATATATACGGGCGTGTCTGTCCGTGTGTGTGTGTATACGTTTACACCCACGCTCACAATTAGTTCCCCCACTCGCGTGTATGTACACATGCATGTGTATATATACATATATATATATATATGTGTGTGTGTGTGTGTGTGTGTGTGTGGATGTGTGAGTGTGCATGAGGGTGTCTGCGTGTGCATAGATATATACGAGTGTGTCTGCGTGTGTGTGCACACATATATATGTATATCTTATGTGTGTATATATATATATATATATATATATATATAATCCGGTGACCAGATGTGTTTAGTATTATTAATAATTGTTTCTACTTTAGGCACAAGGCCACCCATTTCCCAGTGCATTACTGGTACTTTATTTTATCGATCCTGTAAGGATGAAAGGCAAAGTCAACCTCGGCGGGATTTGAACTCAGATCGTAAATGTGTTATTTTCAGTGCAGTGGAATAGGAGTATCGATCGAGCGTCGGAGAACATGCTTTTCTGCATAGAGGGACATCCCTTTACATTCTGATTTCAAATCCCGCTGATGAAGTGTCATCTTTACGTGGTTCACAAACTATAGTAATATTAAGGCATCTTTGTCGATTTAACCAGTTTTCTCTTCCCACAAACTGGTTGGCTTGTGTCTATATCAGAAACCAATATTGATTGGCAGATTATCCATTAGAAAATCGGTCAAATGTTTGTCAGTAATTTTTTTTTATTTTTAATTTCTAGTTTTAGTTCATTGAGAAGTAGACACAAATGGCATTGCACTTAAAATAGAAATGCCTTTAATCATCTATTTAAAGTCATTACTAGGATTATTAATCAAACGATTTTTTTTTTCCTTTTCCAATTGTCAAAGCTTTGTCTCCCGCATCCTGCGGAATTTGTAGTGACATGTGTTCTTGTTTCTGACTAGCTCCTGTTACTGCAATTGTTTCACTTTTCTTTGAATTACTGCATTATATGTGGTTTCTGAATGGTTATATGTGTGGGGAGTAATGTGTACATGGATCTGTGTGTATGTGTATGTATGTGTGTGTGTCTATGTTTCTTTGACCTTGTTCCCATAGAAATCTCTGTGCCAGCACCTTCCTGCCATATTGGTGTATAGCACCTAGAGTTGGTGGTCCAAACAAGAAATATGTAAACCCTAGAAACTATAGAAGAATTAAATAAAGAAAATACCTGTGGTTTAATCCAATCTTCAATTCCTCTGTAAAAACTAGACTGCCTTCTACGTTTTTTAAACTAATTGATAAGCACTTTCCTATATTACATAGATATCATAAAATCCTCAATAGAAAAACTAAAAATTCTCATGCTCTACGGCTGCAAATATAGAATCCCACATACGCAAGATCAACCACAGAAATACCTCTAGGGAAACCACCCCAATTATGCGCAACATAGCACCAAATTCTAAACATAAACACATCACCGTATCACAACCGCAGACGCATACGAGCGCGCCGCAGCAAAACCTTAACGGGCATGAATTCCAACCCACTTATAGCAGTGTACAAAACAGTAGTGTGGAAGCTGCACGGAAAAACAACTCAAACTGCAATTGTCACCTACCAGATAGGTGCCCATTGGCGAACAGGAGCCTTGAATCGAACCTAGTGTACATGTGTACGGTGAACTCGGGCAACTCCACTTGGCATTACATTGGCGCCACCGCGGGTACGTTTAAAAAAATGATGGTATGTGCACAGACATTCGATGACGAACCGTGCACTAATAGGTTCTACAACCCTCGCCAAAAAAATCTGGGAACTTAAGGACAAAAACATTGACTACAATTTCAACTGGTTGATGTTGTCGTCCGCAAGGGCATATAGTGCTATTGTAGGCTCTGCGACCTTGAATTACTGTATATCCTTAGGAACGATAAAAGGCTACTCAACAACAACATAGAAAGGTCAATTTTCAGCAGACACAGGATCGCTACTAAATTCACAAGTTTTAAGCCACCGTGATTCGAACCAACATAACTTAGCATTCAACATATGAAATCAGCACTCTCACACAGACAACCACAGAACTATAATATTCTTTAAACAGCTTCTAGCCTCCTTAATTCTATACCACAGTAATGCCTGTAAATATCTTATCAACCCATAAATATATCTCTTCTCGGCTGCTGTCAACACCACCTCCTCACTTTGATTTTCAACAGATGAACTTAATTCTAAGTACATTATTTGACTACCATCACAGTCCTTGGAATATTTCCCTCCTCCTGTTGTTATAATGAACACCACAATGTATCCGTAATAGTATTCATCATGTTCTCTCTATATATACCTTGCTTTCTTAAACTCTGTATTACCTTATTGCCTATATTATTGTTGTGTTATTCATGCATGATATATTATTGGAGCTGTGAAAGGTAAACAACCCACATGATTCGAACCAACAATCCCTTCATCTAATATAGACTCCTTAAATAATGAATCCGATTTACACCACATAAAAACTACCATCCTCACTAGAATGAAAATATTTTATCTGTCAGATAATAAATAAATCTTACGGTCACACAAACCTACAGTAAAGTAAATGGTTCATTATTTCAAGCCCAGGTTTTCTCTACACTATATATAATATACCCCATGACAGCTTTTACATGTTAATATCATATATCTGTTTCGTATCGGTTCGTTTTACATGCTTAAGTCATCAGTACACTCTATTTCTTACTTAGATTGATGTGATTATTTTAAATATTTACTATCTATCTAATTTATTTGAGTATTGTTATTATTGTTCTGATTTAATGCCACTACTATATATAGATACCCCGCCTGTGTATATCCTTCATTCTCGCATGCTCTTATGAATAGACTGGTTATAACAAAGTATTGGTGATCGATTGACGCAAAAACAGGTGGGTAGCGATTTCTAGACCTACCAGTTCAGATAAACAATTGTCTGCAATGTGAATAAAGCCCTTATTGTATAGCAAACCATGTCACTCTTCTTTCTTGATTTATTATTACTCCAAGTGTAAACTACATAGAAATCACCGCGTACTCGCAGCATCACTTAGAAACGTCTTGTTGAGTCAAACTTACCCAAGCGTTAGTACTATCCACTACGCGGAGTAACCTAACTGGACTACATCTAAGTGGACTACCTATAACAATAATTTGTTATCCCGTATATATATATATATATATATATATATATATATATATATATATATATATATATATATATATATATAAGTATGTATGTATACGTACATACATATATGTGTACAGACGTACAGTAGCATGTATATATATATATATATATATATATATATATATATATACACATACAGGCACACATATATATATGCACGTATCAGTTTACCGAACATTTATTATAATGTTCGCTTTGTTCGTTTGTAAACAAACGAACAGCCTGATTTACGCCGTACAGAGTTTAGGCAACCACGTCACCTTTTTGTTCAACACTGACACAAGAACGATGTACTAGTTTCAAGCTTGTTAGCTATCGTCAGCACCGTATACCTTTCTGCCAGATGGTTGAACATCCGAAAGTATATACTTTCCTTATGAAAATTAACGGCTGAGCAGCCTAATTTGCATATCGAGTGAGTTCAGTCGGCCAGGCGCACCGAAAACGATAAATGGAATAGAATGAAACGAAATTTCATTTCTCACTCTTAGTACGGCACTTACTTAAATTTAAGTATGTATGTATACGTACATACATATATGTATACAGACGTACAGTAGCATGTATATATATTATATATATATATATATATATATATATATATATATATATATACATACAGGCACACATATATGTATGCACGTATCAGTTTACCGAACATTTATTATAATGTTCGCTTTGTTCGTTTGCAAACAAACGAACATCCTGATTTACGCCGTACAGTGTTTAGGCAACCACGTCAACTATCTGGCAGAAAGGTATACGTTGCTGACGATAGCTAACAAGCTTCAAACTAGTACATCGTTCCTGTGTCAGTGTTGAACAAAAAGGTGACGTGGTTTATTAGGTTCACGCTTTTGAGAGCGTGTGGGGGGGACGTTTCGGGATAATCCCTTCATCAGCAGACAAGTGAGTAGGAGTTCCGAGGGTGTGTTCGGGAGTGTTGGAAAGACATTAAAAAGGGGGGGGCGATTTTTTTAGAAGTACAAATAAAAATAAAAATAAACATAAAAATAAACACGTGGTGGAAGGGTGTGTAGTATGTAGGGGTGGTGTGGCGGTGGAGTTGGGAGAGGAGGGCTAGGGGTCCGAGTGGGGAATGCTGAAGGTGGTGTTTGTGTATGTGTGTAGGTGTACGTGTGTGTGTGTGTGTGTGTGTGAATGTGAGAGTTGGGGGAAGAACGAGGTTCCGTGTTCAGGTAAAGGGGAACCGGTATATACATGTTGTGGGGTGTAAGTCGGTGTGTGCGTGCGTGTGGATGGAGACGGGTCAGAGGGTTGGGGGAGGGGGAGTGTGGGTTCCAGGAGCTGAGTGTGTGTATGTGGGGATACGCACGTGGGTGTTTGTGTTTATACGTGGTGTGGATGTAGGTGCCGTAGTTTGAAAAAAAAATTGAGTGATTGTTCCGTGGAGTGTGCGATAATATGTTGGATATTTCTCATATTGTAGAATGGATAGCTGGAACGATGACCGGTGGTGTGAAATCCATTTGTCGTGGTGCAGAAGTGGAGAGACGTCGGGTGCGCGTGCAACAGGAAGTGGTCAGAAGGTCAAGGCAGGGTGAAGAGGTAGCATAGAGGAGGATGACAGGTGAAGAAAGGGTCTGTATGTGGTGTGGACTGTGTGTCTGTGTGTGCGGAGGTACGTTAGGGAGAGCAGAGAATGGTTAGGCTTGAAAGGTTGATGGAGAAGGTGGTGGTGTGGGGCATGGGGTGTATATTAGTGGAGATGTTAGTGGGATGTATGTGTGTGAAGGGGTCAAGGTGGAGCGGGGAGAGGGAGAGAAAAGGTGATGGTGAAGGAGGAGGCAGTGTAGTGCACTGGTGTGTGCGTGCGTGTTTGGAGGAGTGTGTGTGGTAGAGGGGGGGGGGGTGTTAGTATTACTGGTGGTGAGGAAAGGGGTGATTGCAGGTGTGGAAGTGGGAGTTAGTGGAGGTTGCATATGTAGAGAGGCTGGTGTACGTAGGTGTGGGTGGGTGTATGTGTGATGGTGTGTGTTCCTGTGCGTTGGGTTGGCGGGATGTTAGTGATATTAGTTGTGGGGTGGTAGGAGTGGATGTGTGAGTGAGGGTTAGTGGTGGTAGTAGGTGTGCGGATAGTGTGAGTGCGTGTATATATATGTACATGTGTGGTGTGTGCGTGTGGGAAGTGTGGGTGCGCGGGTGTTAGGGGCAGTTGGAAGTGTGGGTGCGCGGGTGTTAGGGGCATTGGTGGGGATGATAGTATTATTAGTCGTGGTGTGGGCCAAGGGGTTGGGGGCAGTGAAATGGAGGAGTGGGTTAGTGGTGTTAGTGGGGGATGTGTGGAGGGAAAGGTGGGCGGTCGAAGGCTAAAGGAATAGGGGTGGGGAGTTCAGGCCGGTGGAGGTCAGTAGGGTGAAGATGGTGTGTTTTTCGACCGTGATGCGGGTGGCGGATGTTCCATGGCATTGGACCGGGCCACAGACAGTGGAGTGGTGGGCGGAATGTCCAGGTGAGCCAAAGTGGCGGACGGTGGGGGAAGTCCCGCCGAGACGAATATCACCAAGGTGTTCTGTGAAACGATCCGCCAGGCGACGTCCAGTCTGTCCGACGTAGGATGCGAAGTCCATAGACGAGGTTGGGGGAGATGCAGCGGAAGGCGTGCCGGACAGAGACAGAGTGGCCGTATATATATATATATATATATATATATATATATATATATATATATATATAAGAAAAAGAGATGAAATCGAAAATGCAACTGAAGTCTTATTTTTTTTAAAAATATATATATTTATTTGGTTCCTTTACCGGTTTCGCAGTTCTTCTGCTTTTTAAAAGGTGAGTTGAGATGGAGGGTCTGTGGGAAAAACCACATATGAGAAAAACCACAGACCCTCCATCTCAACTCACCTTTTGAAAAGCAGAAGAACTGCGAAACCGGTAAAGGAACCAAATAAATATATATATTTTAAAAAAAAATAAGACTTCAGTTGCATTTTCGATATCATCTCTTTTTCTTTATACTTTCACTCGTGTAGGACACCTCGGTTATTTTTCATTTTGTAAAAAAAACCACACTTTCTAATATATATATATATATATATATATATATATATATATGGCTTGTTTCTGATTATATGATTCTTATAACGTAATTTGATACAACCATATCTTTTTGCCTATGACGTATGAATTGTTGTTTTGTAATGGATGACATCATCTATTGTCAGAAGGTAGTATTGACGCATCACTTCAGAGAGAAATAATTAATTGTTTCTACTTTAGGCACAAGGCCAGCAATTAACCAGTGCATTACTGGTACTTTATTTTATCGACCCCGTAAGGATGAAAGGCAAAGTCAACCTCGGCGGGATTTGAACTCAGATCGTAAAGGGACGTAACTATGCTGGAAACATGGCGTCCGACCCTCTACCGATACTGCCAATCCAAAATATTTAATGAAAGCCATACACAGTTTGGATTGTCCAGATGAAATAAACGATCCCAACTCATACAGGCAGCTTCATATCTCTACTTGCAATGTTCAAACATAGTAACTGACTCAGTGAATTCGAGCCTTCAGAATTACACTAATAGAAAGCGAAGCAGCAATATCCTATTTAAACCTAACTGTTGCTCTTTTCTACGCGTTGGATATTCGATGGATACACTATGTTACGTTATATAAGAGATGAGATCTCAAGACTGCTACTATTTTAAACATACCATCACTTGATGCGATTTGAAATATATCTAATTACATAAGGAGGAAAAATACATACCTTGCACATTTGATTTTCTTAACATATATTTCATTGAAGCAGACGATCGCAGGTTTTCTAATAATGTCATTGATTATCGTTTGTAATAAGGTTTCATTTATTTACTTCTTTGCTTCATTGCTGGAAGGTATGACACATAATTTTATATACAGTAGAACATCACATTATTATTACAATATGAAATATTTTATAGCAAAGCAACGACTATCATTCTATTGTCATTTTACATTTGTCTTGAAACTAAATAACAACGCCCATGGTAAACAGAAGCAGTAATAAAATAAAACATATCTTCATGAATGTATTATTTCAGTGTATAATATTGCATACGTAATCGAATCAGAAATGAAGTTTTTGCGGATATTTTTCAAATAAACAATTTCAAATTTCTATGAAATATTACAAGATGATGTTTTACTTGATTTTTCAATGACTTATGTTTCATCACTTTCAGAATTTTAGATTTAAATAGTGGAAAGAATCAAATACATGTGTCGTTTGTTTTTTAAATAATAAAAACTAATCACATTTGCAATATTTTTAACTTTAACCTTCAATTTGTATAACAAATAATCACTACCTTGAAGTTTCCGTTCAATATCATTGACATTTTACACCTGTTCTTTTGGATAATATTCCGTTTCTAATGCAATTTAATGATTCGAATGTTGATACAATTTGCATTTGCGAAAACGAGTAGCATTTAGAAATAAACTTATACAATTCAGCATAATGTGAAACATTTCCATTGTATACCAATTCTATTTCAAATTCTGAACGTAACAGCTAAATCTCACTGATTTTGTATGTAACAGTAAAATCGCAGCCATGAAAGTTTCTGCAGTATTTCCGAAAGAAAGTGAGTATTGGTCATATTTATAAATGTAGTCGGCAATATCAAAATTCCACAAACCACACCAAAACTTATTAAAAAAAGATATTGGTCAGTCAATTTCATATATCATGTTCTTAACAATATTGATGCTTATAGCTGCAGTGAATTCCATCGTGTCTGTTTGACTAGTTATATTGCAATCTTAACTACAGTATGAACAAGAATAATATGTTTACATTTACGTATTAAAACGTGAAGGCACGTCAATGTAATATTATTCCCGTAACATAAATGAATTTACTTACTAAGTATGAGCATAAGCCATGTATTTAGTACTAGGTGGAGCAGGTATTAAACCTGCTATGATTTATCATCCTGGTTAAACAACCCTCAAATCGTCAAGAAAATCACATTTTTTAGATAGTGAAATAATATCATCTACAAGACATCATTATTATTATTATGGGGTGGATTGGCAGTATCGGTAGAGAGTCGGACACCATGCTTTCCAGTGTAGTTACGTCCCTTTGCGGTCTGAGTTCAAATCCCGCCGAGGTTGACTTTGCCTTTCATCCTTACGGGGTCGATAAAATAAAGTACCAGTAATGTACTGGGTCATTACTGGACTTGTGCCAAAAGTAGAATCAATTATTAAAGAAAAACAAACACTCATTGTAAAATATTCATTTTTCCTTTCTTTTAACACAACATTTTTCTTCGTTTCATGTCATGATATTATGCGTAAATGGCATTCGTTCCAAGAATTTACAAATACCTAACTACCTTTGTGTATCAGATGAGGAAATATAAACAAATATGTATAGAAAATAATTAGATGAACAACTATAAATTATTCATTTAAATGTGAGATCTTCTCTGAATAGAATCTTCCTCAACGTTTATTTATTTCAGTTATATGGCTATAAGGGATTAAGCGGATTCCAAGTGATATACATTTCTTCAAAGAGTATGGGTAGGAAATGAATACTTTAATTAGAAAAAAGTTTTATAGTGTTTGAATTTTTGCTCTTTGTTTAATTTTGTTATTATCAAAAGAATGAGTGCTTTCATGTATAAACCACAGAGTAAGTCCCATACAGTCGGAGATGAAAGTATCACAATTCAATTTGTGACTCGATTCGATAAAATAAAACTAATATTACTAAATTGGAGATTAAACCATCTGACATTAGGATTACATAGCTGGAGTTAGGATCAAAAGCTTTTTAAGAAGAGATGCTTAGATAATATTCTGTAACATTTGGAATTATACTTGTCTAAAACCATTCTTGCAGCGGTCAATGAAGTATATATATCCAAATTATAATTTCTTATATGGAAATCGTGCATTAGCTTGTAAAATCATTTTTTATAAATACAATATTTCTTTTATATGGGAATATTGTATGTGTAATGATTCGTGCTAACTGTAAATTTACATTTTCTTCGCTAACATTAGCAGATATCGTAACATTAGCAGATATTTTACGCCAAACTGAGAAAGAAATATCTGATGGTTTTGATAAAGTTGTTCCTTAACAATAAATATGTATCTCGTCATGTATGCGAGTAGAACATATAAAAAAGAAAAAAACATCTAATATGACTATAAATGCAATAAATGAAAAGAATGGGACGGAGAACAAGGACTACTAGACGAAAGAAGAAAGAAAGATGGCAGGTGAAAGGGTGACATATTCTGCAGCTATGTCAAAGCGGTGTTTCGGCTGTGCACCGCAGACAAAATGGCAGTTATATTTCCTCGGATATGGCCAGCGGCACACGCCACTCCAGCCAGCACACTCCCAGTAGTTCGTCGTCAGAGGGGCAGCTATCGATAAGATTTTACGGAATAGGTCAGCTGTGTGGGGCCCGAGGACGTCTCAGGTCTCGTCAGTGACCCCTGCAAACAGAAAGCGAACAGAGAATTTCTGATATTTTCTTGTCTTCCTGTCCTCTGCATTGTGTGCCGCAGTACCACGGTTTGGAGCCGAGATGTTTTAGTTGAAAGTGCTGAACGTGTCACAGAATGTCACGTCACAGACGAGACATTTATCTCCTTTGAAAGGGAAGAGGGTAATTCCGTCAAGGTGCTTGTCCTCACCACGATCGTGGCTAACGGGCTCCAGATGTGACGGGATTCCGCTTGCGTCGGGGCTCTTTTTCATTATATCGTCGAGAGTAGCATATCGGCGGCAGGATTATGGGTGCAGGCTGAACTCAACTTCTATACAGTAAGTAATGCTAATTGATATTATAGTTGTTCACACTCCTGTTTCGATTGCGAAATGTTCAAACTTACGAAATTTAGTAAAAAAGGGAAATATATTTTCAATAAAACAACATATGTTAAATTATTTCAATGAACGAACAGATCACCATATTTTAAGGATAAACCCCTTTATCATAGCCATACGTGCCATCTGGCTTCACGACTCACACTTTAAATATCAGCAAATCCCCGTAGCAAAATGTACATTATTTCTTAAATACAAATCCTTAGCCATCATTATTGATATTGATATAATTACAAAGCATCTAAGCGTTGATATATACTAACTTATGGCATAGGGATGTAGCACGTAATACGTCATTACAGGTACTATCAATTAACATAAATTACTAAGAATGAATTTCTTCAAATACACAGTCATATATTTACACAGTCATATATTAAATGTGAAACTAGATACAATTCTATATCGACCATAATCAAAGGAATTACAACTTACCTGAGTATTCTAAACCCTGTATTTTACACACGTATGTAATGCAACGTACTCATTCAGCTAATATTGATTCCCCCCAGGCAAACTACGTATTTCTTTTCAGGTTTTACTGAACGGAATTAATAAACTGTTTAAATACGAACTATAATTCAGTGTTCATGGCGAGAAGACACACGAGATGATATTGAAATATAGCTTGATTTTTTAACTGCCCCAAACAATCTAATGGGTTACTTAGTATAATCACACTCCAATCCAATGTAGTAGCCATAGCTTCATGAGCTTTACTTACTTAAATCGAGCCACGAGTTATGCAACTTTATGAATTCTGCTTATTTAACTTGCAGTTAAATGTATGATGTTGGACATCCGTCAATCGAGACGACTAGTGTTCTAGTTTTAATTCTGTCAAAGAAACAGTCCCCCCCATGAAATCAGTATTCATGTGATGTGTGTATATATATATTCACAAAGAAACACGTGTATACTTAAATTAGTTTTCTTGCGGATTCAGCTTAGCATAATTTGAGACAAGGACTGGTCATTTCAGCCACGCTTAACACAAGCATATGCAAGCATATATAAGCCGGAGATAGCATGAAACAAAGCGTAATTTTCTAGAAGATAAGACGGTACTGGGATTCAAACTCACGAAATTATAATCGTGAGCTGAACACCATAACCATTATACCACGTGCCTCTACAGTTTATGTTAAGTTAATAAGAATGAACGTTTATCCTTAGTGAATAACCCGACATCTAAGAAGAAATGTTGTTCACTCTATTATTAAAAACATAAAGAAATGTTGTAATGTTTCCTAATATATTTAACAGAATGGAACTATAAAGATAATCAGGTGAATTGAACTACATATCTCGGTTGCATGACTAGTGTGTTAACTATTATGCAAACGTTGTTCACACATTTATCTGCGGTCTTGGTGGATTCATTGGGAACCCATTTAGGTATCGATAGCTGGAGATCCAAATATCACGGGTGGACTTCCCAATATCATGGGAGGACTTCCCAACATCACAGGTGGATTCCCAACATCACGATTGAACCTCCCAATACATGAAGTGGACTTCCTAATATCATCAGGTGGACTCTCCAATATCACGGGTTAACTTCACTATATAACTGGGGGACTTCCCAATATCACGGGTGAACTTCCCAATATCACGGATGGACTTCACTATATCACGGGTTGACTTCCCAATATCACGGGTGGACTTTCCAATATCAGGAGGTGAGTATTTCATGCTGCTATGTTTTAAGTTTTGGAGCAATTTGAACATGTTGGTATTGGAAATTTCTCACACTATTTAAGTGTCGTTAACTTATTACACAGACGCCATTGAATGTCATTATTAATAGCCCAGGTGATTTTACATTTGTGTGTTTTAGCATTTGTCTCTTTGTGTTGTTATTGAGTGTTCTTTTTTATATCATTTAGCTTTTGCTTGTTTACCTGCAAAACATATTCGAAGGTCATCGTATCTGCAAAACATATTTTGAGTAGAAATGCCGTATGACGAAAGGTATAATGATGTTAACGTGCACCAAAGGTATAATGATGTTAACGTGCACCAAAGGTATAATGATGTTAACGTGCACCAAAGGTATAATGATGTTAACGTGCACCTTTATATGAAGATAACAACAACTAACGCATTGTCTCCTACAACCAACACTAACATCATCATCACCATATGGAGTTGCAAAAGGTGGTGGAGTAGAAATTTCGCATAAAATTAACGTAAACGTGACGGAAATAATGAACATATTCCCGGCCTCGGTAATGGCTTTGTTCATGCAGGTATCATAATATCCTTATACGGAAATATCCACGACTTTAGTTAGATTTACACTATATGTTATGCCATTATATCATCGTAACACATTTCTTCCAGACCAATTGCGATGTAATACGAATTATGAAGCATTGCCATTCTCTCTCTACACAAATTGGATGTAGGGCATCGCAGTAATTAAAACTGATTTTACAAGGATCTTAGTTCATGCTAGATGAACAGGTCAAAGCAGTTGTGCATAAACGGTCCTAACGCCAATCATAAAACTTCTCTTTCTACTCTGAAATCCATTAATTTGTAAAATATTTGCAAAAGTGTAGTGAAATTAATGGGGGTAGTAATGAAAATTGACACGGATATTTCTCTTGTGTTGTAGAAATTAGGTTATCTGTTTTATTATTTTTCATATTACCAGTTTCCATTTCACAAATAATATTGACAAAACCACTGGGAATTAATTTAATGATTTAAAGAAAGAAAATTCAATTACTGTGTTAGGGTGTTCGCTCATTTCATTAGATATATTAATAAAATCGAGCGTATTTGAAATTATTATAACTAGCAAAGGCAATAAATTCTAACTGGGATGAGGTACGACAAATCCATATCACAATTGACCGATGGAGAATGAAATTTGAAATTGATATGATTATATTAATGGCTTGAGAAGAATAGTCAATTATTTCTCTCTCTCGCTCTCTCTGTTATATATAAATATATATATATAAGTGTGTGCGCGTGCGTGTGTGTGCGTGTGTGTGTGTGCCATTGTGTGTGTATATATATATATATATATATATATATATATATATATATATAATATACACAAACACACACACACACGGACACACACACACACAAATATATATATTTATATATAACACTATTAATAATTGTACACAAAATATCGGTCATATTGGCTGGTAATCACTCCATGGCAGAAGAGTTGTTAAAAGAACCAGAGTGTAGACATCAGTAAATATTATCTAGATAATATTTATTTAAGGACAAGTGGAAATATATAGATATTCAAGGAAAGTGGGAAGACGAGCCAGAAACACTTATATGAAGACAGTAAATACCGAGTCTTATATATGCATGTAAGTATATATAAATATACACACACACACAGACATATATATATATATATATATATATATATAAAACATGAGAAAAAAAAAGAATACTGCGTAGTTGCACATGGGTTACATATGATAAAAATAGTCTTTCGTCAGTGATTTTCCAACCATCATTGGTATGTCATCGCATTAAAAATCATATACCTCAGGTTGGTGCGAGCAATAACTAAAAACAGTTATTGGGACCAGTAAATCGCGTAAAGCGAGGGGGACAAGTAAACAACATAGAAGGATAAAAGCAAACCAAAGATAGGAAAAAAAACAAGCAACATGGTTGTCCGGTCAGCATAAGCTTGGTGGATTTCATGAGCGAAAGGTACAGACCGTCCGACGTGAGTGAGATGTAAGCAAGAAGAGACCTCACTACTAGCCAAACGGGAGGAAGTGAGAAGGGGATAAACAGAGAGTGAGTGAGTGGAAGTGCGAGGAAGCGGTCAGTCGAGAGAACGTGTAACTGACAGAGGGGGCGAAAGAAGGTGAGAGAAACAGAGAGAACAGGGAAGCAGTAAGAGAGAACCAGACAAACGCCGCCGAGGTAAATATATATAAAAAACATGAGAAGAAAGAAGAATACTGCGTGGTTGCACATGGGTTACATATGATAAAAATAGTCCTTCGTCAGTGATTTTCCAACCATCATTGGTATTTCATCGCATTAAAAATCATATACCTCAGGTTGGTGCGAGCAATAACTAAAAAAAGTTATTGGGACCAGTAAATCGCGTAAAGCGAGGGGGGACAATTAAACAACATAGAAGGATAAAAGCAAACCAAAGATGGGAAAAAAACAAGCAACATGGTTGTCCTGTCAGCAAAAGGTGGGTGGATTTCATGAGCGAAAGGTACAGACCGTCCAACGTGAGTGAGATGTAAGCAAGAAGAGACCCACTGTAAGCCAAACAGGAGGAAGTGAGAAGGGGAGAAACAGAGAGTGAGTGAGTGGACGTGCGAGGAAGCGGTCAGTCGAGTGAAAGTGTAACTGACAGAGGGGGCGAAAGAAGGTGAGAGAAACAGAGAGGATGGGGATGCAGTAAGGGAGAAACTTACAAACGCAGACTTGGTAAATATATATTAAAAAACATGAGAAGAAAGAAGAATACTGCGTGGTTGCACATGGGTTACATATGACAAAAATAGTCCTTCGTCAGTGATTTTCCAACCATCATTGGTATTACATTGCATTAACAATCATATACCTCAGGTTGGTCCGAGCAATAACTAAAAAAAGTTATTGGGACCAGTAATTCGCGTAAAGCACGGGGGACAAGTAAAAAACATAGAAGGATAAAAGCAAATATATATATATATATATATATAATGACGAAACATAAGTCAATTACATTAACTCATAATCCTTTATTTACTGCTATATATATTTCAATGATTGCCATTGAATGGCTATGACCTCATCATGCAGTTACTCAGTTCTTAGATATGCCAGCTCTGTATTTTTGGTGTTGATGGTATCAGAGCCTTGGGACATATGTATATATATATATATATATATATATATATATATATATATATATATATATATATATATATATATATATATATATATATATATATAAATGGAATAGAATGAAACGAAATTTAATTTCTCACACCTAGTACGGCAGTTACTTAAATGTAAGTATGTCTGTATGTATTCGTACATACATATATGTATACAGACCTACAGTAGTATGTATATATATACATATATGCACACATATATATATGCACGTATCGGTTTACCGAACATTTACTATAATGCTCGGTTTGTTTGTTTGTAAACAAACAAACAGCGGAATTATATATATATACATAGGTTATTCCGGGTTGAATCGGAGGCAACCACAGTAAGTAAGGTACTCAATACATAGCAGAGTATATAAGATTTAATATAGATGAGATTCTACAGGACTAGAATTGTTTCATTCTTTAGAAATCAACAGTAATCTCCTGATGATTTCTAAAGAATGAAACAGTTCTAGTCCTGTAGAATCTCATCTATATGATATATATATATATATATATATATATTATATATATATATATATATATATATATATATATAAATATATAGTAATAATAATAAATTTGAAGACTAAAATGCAATGAAGGCTCGATAAGGATAAATATGTATCAAATATATAAGAACCATAGAGAAAATATTTATTAAAATAACAGATTAAAGTTTAAGCAAAGAATCGTTGCTTTTAACATTTTTCGAAATATTTACCTCTACGTTCACCGATTTATTTTTTTAGTTTCAGAAGATCCCGTTAAGTGTGAAAGCACCCATTATTTGCTTTAACTTTAATCTTTTATTTTAATATATTTATATATATATATATATATATGTGTGTGTAATGGTAGCTATAGTGTTTCCATAGGCGGTATGCCAAAATTAGCACTCAATATTCATACACAGAAGAGTGTGAATAGCATGAAAAAAAGAAATATGAGTGAGAAAATTTGCTCCGAACGAATTGCATGCGTCCGAAGGAACCTGCAGCTGTAGAATCACCCAGATCCATACAGTGATCATGTCTCGAGCTACCTGACGGCGAAACAATTGTAACACGCAATACACTGATCCAAATGCATCACTTGATTCTTTCGTTTTTTACACTATATATATATATATATATATATTTGTTTTGCGAGGTTTTTGATATGAAATCGTGTGTCGAAACAAATATTGTTATACTTGGGGATGGTCATATTGTTACTTTACTAGTAAGAAATGTTATATATAAAGTAAACCACCGGATAAAAAGTAAAACTAGAAACGTAGTCTATAGCATAATATGTACAGAGGGTACTTGAAGAACATGACAACAACATACATAGGCAAGACAGCTCGTAGCTTAGGGAAAAGGGTAGACCAACATTTCGAACTAAAAGGACGAAAAAACGGTTCAGTACTATACGAACACGCCAGACAACAAAATGACAGTAACATAGACAACATAGAAATTAAAATAATATCTAAACATAGAAATGACCCAGCACATAGGCAAATCAGAGATGGAAGTGAAATAGATCTTAGAAGGCCAAAGCTGAACAGAATAAATCAATGGAATAACAACAACACCCAACCAAACAATACTGACTTAAGAGAAATGTAAATAAATAAATATATACACAAGCATAATAACAACAAACACATGTAAACACATTCTAGTAAACTAAGAGAGAATGCAATAACCAAAAACAAGTCACCCAAACGCGAACACACACCAAACACTATACACACACGCAAACGCATGCGCAGAGAGGAAGTAAAACATAAATAAATAAATAAACAGATAAGATAAAGATGGCGTAGACATACAATACAGCAGGAGGAACATAATAGTACCACTGATGATGTTGCAGATGTGCAACGAAAGAACTTCGTTAGACTATATATATGTGTTTATATCTATATTATATCTGTATTTTTGACCGTTGGTCAGTCAATGGTAAACATTGAGGACCGAATGAATTAACTGTGGAGATATAAATGACACAGAAGCGAAAACCAGCCAAACAGTGAGTGTGTTATGTTATTAATTATGGCAATAGTATTACAACAACATGAACTTCCCCAAGTATAAGTACATATATATATATATATATATATATATATATATATATATATATATATATATATATATAACATATATAGATTTACATATACAAAAAACTAGACAGAGCCATATATATATATATATGTGTTTTTGGCAACCAATTCCCGGTGTGGTTCAATGACGAATTAATTAATTAAATAATCAACAATCAGAGCAATATATAAGAAAGTACCTCCATAGAATCATTTGATAAAATATATACAGTATTTCCTCTCCAAATCAGCATAATTAACCACACAAAAAAATCAATTAATCAAGGCAATAAGTTTAAAAATCACCTACGAAGAAACAATAGATAAATAAACGATAGCTCTTTTATCCGCGATCAACGGCCACAGAATATTTACCCAGTATTTCTAATAGCCCGTGGAAATCGATTAGATATATAGCCAACGAAATACAATTAGGTACAAACTCAAAGTTAGAAGAACAAATGTATATAAGCATACCAACATTATGGACGTACTTTCTTATATATATATATATATAAATATGCAAGTGTGTGTGCGTGTGCGTGTGTATGTGTGCCCGTGTGTGTGTGTGTGTGTTTGTGTGTATGTATGTGTGTGCGTGCGTGTGTCAGAGAGATAGAGCTTCAATATATATAGGAGATGGTAAATAGAGTT
>OZ024742.1:354352362-354355209 GCA_964016885.1 Eledone cirrhosa
TATATATATATACATATATATACATATATATATATATATATACATATACATATATATATATATACATATACATATACATATACATATATATATATATATATATACATATACATATATATATATGTATATATATATATATATAGATATATATACATGTATATATATATATACATATATATATACATATACATATATATATATAGATATATATACATATACATATATATATATAGATAGATATACATATATATACATATATATAGATATATATATACATATATTGTTATACTTTGGGAGGGTCATGTTGCCAGAAACGAAATATATACATACACATATATATATATAGATATATATACATATATATACATATATATAGATATACGTATATATATATATATATATTGGAATAAATGCTCTGAAATAGCGATATATATATGAATATAGACATAGAATATTCGAAAAATATTCTGTATGTTTATAATAAACATTTTGAAGACCTAATCGCTATAGAATAGAATACGTCACGTATTACAATTAGATTCTCGATAAAAGCAAGGGAAGTAATCTACGCGTTTCATTCTTGTTAGAATTCATCAGGACTACATATCCAGTGCTTTTATCGAGAATGACACAGCTAGAGACTTATAGAATACTTAGCTGTGTACAGGAACTGGTTTGAAAGAGCGGTTGCCGGTCCGGCAGAAATTAGAAATTGGAATAAATGCTCTGAAATAGCGATATATATATGAATATAGACATAGAATATTCGAAAAATATTCTGTATGTTTATAATAAACATTTTGAAGACCTAATCGCTATAGAATAGAATACGTCACGTATTACAATTAGATTCTCGATAAAAGCAAGGGAAGTAATCTACGCGTTTCATTCTTGTTAGAATTCATCAGGACTACATATCCAGTGCTTTTATCGAGAATGACACAGCTAGAGACTTATAGAATACTTAGCTGTGTACAGGAACTGGTTTGAAAGAGCGGTTGCCGGTCCGGCAGAAATTAGAAATTGGAATAAATGCTCTGAAATAGCGATATATATATGAATATAGACATAGAATATTCGAAAAATATTCTGTATGTTTATAATAAACATTTTGAAGACCTAATCGCTATAGAATAGAATACGTCACGTATTACAATTAGATTCTCGATAAAAGCAAGGGAAGTAATCTACGCGTTTCATTCTTGTTAGAATTCATCAGGACTACATATCCAGTGCTTTTATCGAGAATGACACAGCTAGAGACTTATAGAATACTTAGCTGTGTACAGGAACTGGTTTGAAAGAGCGGTTGCCGGTCCGGCAGAAATTAGAAATTGGAATAAATGCTCTGAAATAGCGATATATATATGAATATAGACATAGAATATTCGAAAAATATTCTGTATGTTTATAATAAACATTTTGAAGACCTAATCGCTATAGAATAGAATACGTCACGTATTACAATTAGATTCTCGATAAAAGCAAGCACTGGATATGTAGTCCTGATGAATTCTAACAAGAATGAAACGCGTAGATTACTTCCCTTGCTTTTATCGAGAATCTAATTGTAATACGTGACGTATTCTATTCTATAGCGATTAGGTCTTCAAAATGTTTATTATAAACATACAGAATATTTTTCGAATATTCTATGTCTATATTCATATATATATCGCTATTTCAGAGCATTTATTCCAATTTCTAATTTCTGCCGGACCGGCAACCGCTCTTTCAAACCAGTTCCTGTACACAGCTAAGTATTCTATAAGTCTCTAGCTGTGTCATTCTCGATAAAAGCACTGGATATGTAGTCCTGATGAATTCTAACAAGAATGAAACGCGTAGATTACTTCCCTTGCTTTTATCGAGAATCTAATTGTAATACGTGACGTATTCTATTCTATAGCGATTAGGTCTTCAAAATGTTTATTATAAACATACAGAATATTTTTCGAATATTCTATGTCTATATTCATATATATATCGCTATTTCAGAGCATTTATTCCAATTTCTAATTTCTGCCGGACCGGCAACCGCTCTTTCAAACCAGTTCCTGTACACAGCTAAGTATTCTATAAGTCTCTAGCTGTGTCATTCTCGATAAAAGCACTGGATATGTAGTCCTGATGAATTCTAACAAGAATGAAACGCGTAGATTACTTCCCTTGCTTTTATCGAGAATCTAATTGTAATACGTGACGTATTCTATTCTATAGCGATTAGGTCTTCAAAATGTTTATTATAAACATACAGAATATTTTTCGAATATTCTATGTCTATATTCATATATATATCGCTATTTCAGAGCATTTATTCCAATTTCTAATTTCTGCCGGACCGGCAACCGCTCTTTCAAACCAGTTCCTGTACACAGCTAAGTATTCTATAAGTCTCTAGCTGTGTCATTCTCGATAAAAGCACTGGATATGTAGTCCTGATGAATTCTAACAAGAATGAAACGCGTAGATTACTTCCCTTGCTTTTATCGAGAATCTAATTGTAATACGTGACGTATTCTATTCTATAGCGATTAGGTCTTCAAAATGTTTATTATAAACATACAGAATATTTTTCGAATATTCTATGTCTATATTCATATATATATCGCTATTTCAGAGCATTTATTCCAATTTCTAATTTCTGCCGGACCGGCAACCGCTCTTTCAAACCAGTTCCTGTACACAGCTAAGTATTCTATAAGTCTCTAGCTGTGTCATTCTCGATAAAAGCACTGGATATGTAGTCCTGATGAATTCTAACAAGAATGAAACGCGTAGATTACTTCCCTTGCTTTTATCGAGAATCTAATTGTAATACGTGACGTATTCTATTCTATAGCGATT
>OZ024742.1:354355409-354417909 GCA_964016885.1 Eledone cirrhosa
TACACACACACACATATATATATATATATATATATATTAATATATATATATATATATATATACGTATATACACACACACACATATATATATATATATATATATATATATATATGTTAATATATATATATATACATATATATATTAACAAGAGGAATTCCAACTTTGTTTGATTTACTCGTTTTTATTTACAATCCTTTAAAAATTAAAATGTTATTATAAAAAATAGTATGATAGTATATTAAATGTTAAGTGTTAATTGAAGAAGTACTTTCATGCTTTCGCAATCTTCACGTTCATATTGTGTGGTGACAGTCAATTTTGCAAGTTGGAAATTGCAAACTTGACTGTCACCACACATTACGAACCTGAAAATTGCGAAAGCATGAAAGTACCTGATCAATTAACACTTAACATTTAATATTCTACCATAATATTTCATTCTAATACCATCTTAATTTTAAAGTATTGTAAATTAAACGAGTAAATCAGACAAAGTTGGAATTCCTCTTATTAATATAATCTTCTATACACAATCATACACACCCGTGTATATTTATCTATCTATATATATTCACATATATTATCACTTCGGAAGAAGGATAAGAATGGAGAGAGAGGTGCTTGGCCACAGGCAGTTTTATGAAAGGTGGGTGATAGTGGCGAGAATGGCTCGTGTAAATGGGCCTTCTCTGTATACCATCCTGTAGGTAAAGAAGTAAAGGAGAGGGGATCACCTTCTCCATGTGCTCCCCGGGCAAAGGATTGCACACTTTTTCGGGGGTGTGTGCAACCCCCATCACCTCCCCTCCCTTTTGAGGTTATTTTCGATTATTTTCATGTTATACCCTTTTTACTCGATCGTATGTAAACTCCCCCTTTGTATTTGTCCCTTCTTTTTATGCCTTTATGGTAAATATAGAAATATATATATATTCATATATATATATATATATATGAAAAAGTATGACCCTGACGACAGAATTCAAGACGTTTCGACGGCTATTTCGGTCGCGAAAACTCCTTACCACAACTACTTCGTTATATATATATATATATATATATATATATATATATATATATATGTGTGTGGAAGAGCGTCAACCTAATAAACCTTTCTTTGTCTACCTGTCTGCTTTGTGCCCGTCTATATTTGTACTATATATTTATATATATATATATATATATATATATATATGTGTGTGTGTGTGTTTTGTGTTTGTGTGTGTGTATGTGTGTGCGTGTGCGTGTGTGTATACATCGTTTTTTAAATATGTAAATGAAATGAATGTGTTTCTCTTTGTTGAATATAAGTCACCAATTTAGCGGGGAAGTATTTAGAAGTTGGTAAGTTTGTCACGAGGAACCAGGTTTGGTAGAAAGATATGATAGGAATATCGACCACGACTTTAGCTTGTTTTTACATTATTTATTAACAAATGTTGAGCTGGCATGCCAAGAGAAATTAAACAAACGAATTAAGATTCCAGAAAGACATGGGCTACTGGCTGAGAGAAGCGTTGCCAGGCCGTGGTTAAATTGTTGTGTTACATATTGGCTAGTGATTTCTCGGCGCAAGAAAAATGGTTGTTTACCTTAGCACGGTCGAAGCTGCGAGACATAGCGTCCTCAAATCGTTGCGGGCTATTTCTTCCTCAGAACGCGTAGGGATACATCCTCTTCTCCTAGCGCTGATTGGCTGAGCTGAGCCAAATCACGCACAGAGAATGTATGTGAGCCCGCGGAATGTAGGTCACTACATCACCTCCGAGCACATTTTTAGCCGAAAATCGTTAACGATGTAGCCGAAGACCCACAGATTATTGAATCACCAAGAACAAATGCTGAAAGAGCACATCAGTGAAAAAATAATTGATCAGAAAGATGCATGCAAGAAAAAAAAATGAGGCACGACGGGCCGTGTTGAGCCGCTGTCAAATGACTAGCTGTTTTGTAGTTTATACGTGACCACCAAATGTCTACCAGAAAACAGATAAAGTCTGACATGGGCGAAGTTGCTGTTCTTGCATTAAAAGTTAATGGTAAGTATTGTACCAGTAGCTGTGGACGAAGCTATTATGGTAGTTTACCAGTGCTGGCGAGACAATGATGGCCTCCCAGATGTATTGCCGAATGTGCTAGGGATCCAGGAAAAAATGGCTGGTTGCTTTGATAAGAAAAAAAAGCAAGTTGAATCTGTAGGTGTGTGTATATATGCAGGCATGTAATACAGCAAGGAAAATGTGTGCGTGCGGTCACATATACAATGATAGAGAGAAATGAATTTTCATATAATACAGTTTAAAAAAAATAAATGTTCCAAATAAATGCCTGAAAAAAAAGGAAGAAAGAATTGTTTCTTTTCTTTTAACAAAAAGTTCGCTTCTTTTTTCTTTGGGAACGCTCTTACTAGGGAGCCAGCAGAGATGTTGCTGCTGCCAAAGCAAAGTCACACTAAATCTTCTGTAGAGTAGAAGTCGAGCGTTGAAGAACCTATAGTCACCAGCATGGCAGCCACGTCTGACGCCATAATGGTGACAAAACTAATGTCTTAATTTCTCGATTCCTTGTGGTAACGAGACAGAAGGTATGGTGGTTGCGTCGGTAAAGTTACAAGCCGTTTCCTGGTGTTGGTTAATAGTTAGCCATGTGTTGCTGCTGATGGGTGGTACTTGGTGGTAGCCGTTTTGAAATATCCTCGTGGCGTAAAGTTTTTTAAATACTGCTAATTTTTTTTCTAAAAATATTCTAAAGACAATTTGAAAATATTCTAAAAAAAAAAAATATTTTCCATGATGGCCGATCGAAAAATGTGTCCGTGATGAAAAAGCCGTCATGTGGCACGATGCAGCCAATCAGATGGCTGGGATTGAAAAAGACAAGCTGAACGCGGGAAAACAAAATTTCTGAGTCTCCATTTGTAATTTCAACAGAACGCCGAACGCAAAATTCCACATCCAGAGAAATCCTTTTTCTTTGAATTAATTTTTTTTTTGTGTCGTATTTTTGTGTTTGTCTGTATGCGTGCTTCAACAAATGGAATATTATGAATTTTATGGACTTACGCTAAGTGAGTCTAGCTACCCGATTCGAACATTCCAAATGTTAAGCCATTCCACATTGCCGTTAAAACGAATGGCGAATTCAAATAGGCTGTGTTTTTCTTCTTAATCGTCGAGGGCGCCAATAAAGGAAAATAATGTTTCTCTTTGTTGAATATAAGTCACCAATTTAACGGAGAAGTATTTAGAAGTTGGTAAGGTTACCACGAGGAACCAGGTTTAGTAGAAAGATATGATAGGAATATCGACCACGACTTTAGCTTGTTTTTACATTATTTATTAACAAAGGTTGAGCTGGCATGCCAAGAGAAATTAAATAAACGAATTTAGATTCCAGAAAGACACGGGCTACTGGCTGAGAGAAGCGTTACCAGGCCGTGGTTAAATTGTTGTGTTACATATTGGCTAGTGATTTCACGGCGCAAGAAAAATGGTTGTTTACCTTAGCACGGTCGAAGTTGCGAGACATAGCGTCCTCAACTCTTTGCGGCCTACTTCTCCCTTAGAACGCGTAGGGATACATCCTCTTCTCCTGGCGCTGATTGGCTGAGCTGAGCCAAATCACGCACAGAGAATGTATATGAGCCCGCGGAATGTAGGTCACTACATATGTATTGTAAGTTTCCTTATCTGAAAGCGTGTGTTGAAACATTGTTTCAACAATATATGAACAATTAAATTTAAATCAAACTTTAATCCCAAACAGAGGAAATTGAAACATTATCCACTTAATGTTTCTTTAACCTTTATTAACTGACTATTGGACAGAAAAAATGAAGAGCCGCAAAAAATAAAACAAAGATTACGAGATAACTTACTTTTGCATTGTTTAGCCATCCAACTCTTACAAAGTTATATATATTGTTATACTTTGGGATGAGCATGCTGCTAAGAACAAACGAGCGACACAAAAGAACAAACTAGTCACTGAGGATGCCACATAATGTGTGACGAAAGAGCTTTGACAATATATAAATAAACATCCGGTTATCGAATCAAGCGAACAATCGATCCAAAATTCGTAATAAATTGAAGTGAAAACCGACAGGTGCCGGTCTCTTTATTGCCGGTCTCTTTATTGACCCTTCCAAAGTTTAACAATATATCTATATACTACCAAAATTATATGAGGGCTTACTTGCGTGTCTGTAATGTAGTTCAACCAAAAGTGTGCATAACAGAGAAATACATTGAAGGGAAGTTGATACAAATGGAATAAAACAAGTTTCGCCTAAATCGGAGCATGTGTTCCCGAAATATGGGGTTTTCCGTGTTCCTTCCTAAACAGAGAGAGAGAGAAATATAGAGTTGATTGAAAGAGAGACATAGAGAGAAGGAAAATGTAAGAGAGAGCTGGTGGTAGTGTTGTGTATATATACATATATATATTAATGTGTGTGTGTCTATGGCCAGTGTATATAGATCAGGGACACCCATATATATATATATATATATGTGTGTGTGTGTATGTGTGTGTGTGGGTGTATGTGTGTGTGGGTGTACATATATATACAGATACAAACACACACTTATACATATGGGCCTTCCAGGTTCATTTCACATTATATACATGTCTGTATATTAGTAATTTAGGAATGTCTATGAAGTGAACATGATATTTTGAACATGACACAACGGGTCACGGGTGGTCTCGTATATAAACAAAATTGTAATATGTGATTTGAGGAAAAATTAAATGACATTTCTAAATCATATTTTATATTAATATATCATTATTTTAGTTAAATTAATTACCTCATAAAGTACTGCAAGCATCTGAATGGTGTTGTACGGCAGCAAGATGTCGTGGCTGGCATTGTCAGTCTTACTAGAAGATAAATTGTCTGTTAGAGTTTAGTATGATGTACGTTTGACATACATCTTGGATTTCTTTCTGCGCGTGTAAAATACATTCGAGATTTGATTCATGATTTTCATGTGGCAGATATGGGAGGCTTCCTCGATTTTGTGGCAATTCGTATCACTTTGGCTCTCAAAGATAACGTTAATATCTAGTGTGTGTGTGTGTGGGGGGGGGGGGTGATGAAATGTCAGCATGGGAAGCTGATTGTTTCTGGGAGGCGTATTACGTTTTGCACAATGATATTTAATAATGCTATTAATTTGTTTGTAAGTTTCCTTTTGCATTCCGATATGTTCATAGTTTCGCCCGATTCTTTACCCGGAGTTGTTTCTCGATCTAGTTGGTGTATAACCACCTCACCCAACTCACTCGTATTCCTCTGCGTTGCAATATCTGTATGTTGAATGATTTCCCTGGATTAGCTGTAATGAAACTAGGCTACATGTAAGTGGGAGTATATGTGTGCATTGGGTTATACAAATTAGTCGCTTAGGCCTCGACACAATACACATTAAGAGTAATTAATAATAATTTAATTATTTTTTGTTCTGTTCGAAATTCATATACTCTTCCAAACATATCGGAAATCCTCCTCAAAATTGTTTAGTTCGGATAATTCAAATTGATGTAAAAAAACAATTTCCACATTAAAAAGTAATATTGACAATGAAATCACCCAGATGACATGTGACCACCAAATTGACAGTATCTGTAGAGGGTTGGGCGCCATGCTTTCTAGCATAATTACATTTCATTACGGTCTGAGTTCAAATCCCGTCGAGGAAAACTTTGACTTTGATCCTTACGTGGTCGATAAAAATAAGTACAACCAATCTTCTGGGTAATTGCTGGCCTTGTGACAAAAGTAAAAAAAACAATTATATTTAAAATGTTTCCATAGCAGAAGAACCTACTTTTGCTCGAACTTTATCTCATTCATTTTCATGTACATATCAGCGACATTGAAATGGGAATGGAAGGCAACAAACGTGAATACATGAATTACTCTCATTGTAAATAATTGTACTTTAATCTACGATGCACAAGCTTGATTGGTCTACAATATATTTATATATGTACAAAAGGTTATACAAATACGTGACTGAAATTGCTAAAATCGAAAAAAAACACCCACGTACCATATATATATATATTATCAAGACAACGAAAAATCAGTGATGCATCTGGACTTAGTTTATTTCGTGTTACAAATGTGTCGCCGGCATGTAGTTCGAGTCATGGTCTTTGTATGGATCTGGCTGATTCTACATCTGTGGGTTCTTTCAGACACGGCTGTTATGTCCGGAGCAAATTTTATCACATAACATGTGATAACATTTGATAAAATTTACTCCGGATATAACAGCCGTGTCTGAAAGAACCCGCAGAAGTAGAATCAGCCAGATCCATACAAGGACCATGTCTCGAACTACATGCCGGCGAAACATTTGTAACACGAAATAAACTAAGTCCAGATGCATCACTGATTTTTCGTTTTATTGATAATATCTACACTCTACTCGAGTGCTAATTTTGGCATACATACCGCCTACGGCTGCACCATAGCTAACACCATAAACAAATATATATATATATATATATATATATAAGTAGAAGGGGTATTTAAATTGTTGGAAGTCCGACAGATATAAATGTGTATAACTGATTTAGAGCACTCAACAGTAACGGAGTAAATATTCAATGATATTAATTAAATGGAAACTATATTTGTAAAACCATATTGATTGTATTATATACTAGCAGTGGTAGCCGGCGTTGCACGGGATAAGGTATTTTGGAACGCGGTACGCCAATAGACCTAATCGTGGAGAAACTACATGCCTAAACAATATGTATATAAAATAAACGTAATCCTTTGATGGCTGGATAATCTTTAAGATTTTCATCGATGAAGCAGGAAAAATGCAGATTTTCACCTAATGTTGGCCCTAGGAGATCAAGAAAATGAATTTTTTTAATGTGCATAATATGCCTTGAAATTTCAGGAAACATCGGCTCGACGTAACGCCTCCAAAAAGCCCTAAAAAGCTGAAAAAATGAAGTTTTTACCCTAATGCCATAAAAAGTTGGATTTTCTTTGCTTATGGTATGAAGAAGAGACTGACTAATACATAGTTACAAATTCAAGGAAATCGGTCTGACATAACGCCTCAAAAAACTCCTAAAAATGTTAAACAACGCAGTTTTTCACCAACGAGATAAAAAAATTTGAATATTTTTATGTGCATAACACTCCCTGAAACATAAGTAATACACATGTATAGTTTGAAGAAAATCGGTTGGGTACTTCTCGAATTTTAGGGATTCAAACTCACACACACACACACACACATACACACATAGAGATATTATAATGGCGCGACGTTATATGTATGTATCTATCTAAAAAGAGAAAGACTAAGAATTATAGAGAGATCGCTTAATCGCCTAATGTGGTCCCTAGGGCATAGAAGATCTGAAATGTTCTTTGCTCAGAACACTCCCTGACACATAAGTATTACATGTGTATAGTTTGAAAACAGTCGGTTGGGTGGTTCTCTAGTTTTAGGGATGCGAACGCACACACACACAGACAGACATCCTCAGTTTTATATATATAGGTATGTCAAGTGTACCAAGATAACATCGGCTAAAACGAATATAGGTTAACCACCTAATAGAATATTAGTCTACGACTTCTTTTATACCATAAACGTGGTTTTGTCTTTGCGTGTAATTGTTTTTCACTGCTCCAAATAATGACGTATTATTTTTGTTTTTCCCGTTCTTTGCCGGGGAACGTTTCCACGAACCAAAGTATGGTCTTCCTCTCTTCCTCCGATTGCAACGTTTTTTGAAATATTCACTTCTGGGTTCACAGATTGACTTTGTTAATTTCAGAAGATCCCGTTGTGTGTGGAGTAGCGATTCGTTGCTTAAACTTTAATCAGATTTTTAATAAATATTTGCCCTACGGTTCTTATATTTTTTATATATATTTATCCTTATCGAGCCCTCTTTGGATTTTAGTCTTCAAATTTATTATTATTACTATATATATATATATATATATATATATATATATATATATATATATATATATATATATATATATATATATATATATATATATTACATATATAAATATATGTATGTATATATTTATGTAGCCACATCCAAACTCGAATAATCTCGGCTATACACCCAACTACAGAGGAATAACTTTGTCCTCCATTGCAGCCAAATTGGCAAATCGAATGCTCCTCAGATGAATTCGACCGAAAATCAATCAACAACTACGTCCAAACTAGAATTTATTCGACCAGTAAGGTAGACTATTCACTGAAACACGTGTAGTGATTCAATGCAAACTCCAAGTTGACTGAGGGCAGTACAATGAAAAACGGGTTTGGTTACATGTCATTGGTTGTTGTAATTTTGCCATGAATTATATATTATATTAGATTACATGAATATGGTTTGAAATGTATATACATGACCTGTAGGTTTGGAAACTTTTAGCACAGAAGTTGAAGAAAATTTAGAAATTTGATTAACTTGAGTAAGGCTATTTATTTAGGAAACAAACTATAAGAATATGTTTCAAAACATTCACCATCATATTTACAGTATTGTGCATTAATTTCTCTTTGAATATTTCCAATTAAAGTAAAAATGAAACAAAAACAAAATACTGCCAAACAAACATATATTTTCTCCACTATAAAAATAGTGAGAACGTAAATTTCAGTAGATGTTTGCAGGTGGAATGAGGTGTGAATTTTAATTAGGTTAGGGATAATTAGTGAACGTTCTCAAAGTTTGTTTAAAAAAAGCTCTCTTCAAAATTGTTAAATTCATTGTAAATTCACATAAAATAACAACAAAAACTAGATAATAAAGAAATAATGCAATTAAACTTTGCAGGTGTGTTTATCACCATCATTGGTAAGATTTTATAATTAAAATTGTAAAACCATTTACAATTATCTTTTAAAGATATTAGATTCTTTATTACTTGGAACATTTTATTTTAAGTAATTCATAAATACTATCAATTTATTCACTTGAAAACAATTTTTGCGGAAGGAAACAAATATTATTGAAAGTTAATATACTTATTTTATATGGGTTCATTTATCTATTCCTATATCTCGTTACGTGATACGTAATACATTGCCATAATGTAAACGAAACGATTGTGGAAATTTAATAAACAAATAAACACGGTGAGATATAAAGATAAAAATATGTATATATATATATATACACACACAAACACTCACACATACACACACACACACACACACAGAGACACGCACACACACACACACACACACACACACACACACATACACACACACTCACATGCACACACACACACACACATACACACACACATACAAACACACACACACGCGGATATTCTTATATATATATATGTAGATGTTATATTTAATTTGTTGGGATACAACAAGCAAAATATTTGTATAACTGATATATTAACAAATGGAAACTATATTTATAAAACCATATTTATTTCATCAATACATATTTCAAGGGCCACCAAGGTAAACTATGGTGCGCTTTCATCAGATAAAATATAATATATTATCCATTTCACTAAATAAACGAGAACTTAAACTACGTTAATTTTAATTCCAATCACCCCAGATCCGTTAAAAACACTATAGTAAACTCTGTGCAGCAACGTATTTCTAGAATTTCAGCTAATAAGAATATTTTTGAAGATAAAGCGCAATATTATAAAGAAGCGTTAGGTAGAGCTGGATATAGTAATACAATTAAATACATTGATAGTAATGATATGACAAATAACCATAATTTTAACAATTATAATGGAAAACCTTACAATAATTCGAAAAACAAAAAAAAGAAATAGAACTAGGAAAATATTATGGTTCGCTCCTCCTTTCTCATTAAGTATTAAAACTCCTATTGCTAAATTATTCTTTAAAGCTCTAGATAAATGCTTCCCTAGAACACATAGGTATTACTCAATATTTAATAGAGATAATATAATATTAACGTATTCAAACACAAGTAATTTAGCGCAGAATATTAATAGAATTAAAAATAGAAACTTAAAACCTAACCAGAATACCATTAATAACCCCAGCAATATCCAACTGAATAATACGGCACATAGAAATTCAAATTTTGATAAATGTAACTGTAGAAATAAATCTAATTGTCCCTTAAATAACAATTGTTTAGTTAAAAATATAGTATATAATTGTAATGTAAAAACTAATTTAAATCCATTTAATTATGTAGGCTCTACCTCCACAGATTTTAAGTCCCGTTTTAATAACCATAAATGCTCTTTTACGAATAGAAATAAAAACTCGTCAACTTCTCTATCTAATTTACTATGGCACCTAAAATCAAAGAACACTAACTATTCTTTACTTTGAAATATTATCTCCAAATCTCCCCCATTCAATGCTTCTTCTGAAAATTGTGCTCTGTGTATGGAAGAAATATTCTTTATATTAAAAAGTAAGAATTCTGTTAATTTAAGAAATAATATTTTCAGTTCTTGCAAACATAGATTGAACTCAACGTTTAAATATATATATAAAATGTAATACATATCTCATCTTTATTAAACCTATCGATAATTCAGTAAATTCCTTCATATGACTGTTTATAACTCTCTTTAAATGTTTTTTCTTGAAAACTTTTCTTGATAAACGTACTGAAAGATTTGAGGAAGGAGCTTTTTCTGAAAATTCCTATGATGAGTACAAAGAAATTATAATTCATAATTCATATTTTATACTGTGTATTTTATTTTCTATATTCTTATATTTAAAAAAAAATTATAATTCATATTTCATATTGTATATTTTGTATTTATGTATTTTTCAAATGCTTAATGTATATATATATATATATATATATATATATATATATATATATATATATATATATATATATATATATATATATATATATGTGTGTGTGTGTGTGTGTGTGTGTGTGTGTATCTCTATATATCAAAATGTTTATATATATAACATTTATACTTTAAGTATATTCTACATATATTCTTATGAAAGAGTTTGTTTATGGTTTATACTTTGGATATATTCCTACGAATCATTTTTTAAATGTTAACACGTTATAGCAAACACATTTAGGATTTAACAGTCATAACTGTATAACAGGTAGAGTTATACAATTAATACTTGCTATAAAATAACATATGATTCATACTTTAATTACATTATTATTGTGATGAAAAATTTCATTTTTAACATCTTAACTTTATAGCATTTAATCCTTAGAGCTATCTAAATTCTTAATAAATCGCTAGCAATTTCGTTTACGCTCTACTGCTATTACAAATAAGGGATTATTATTCTGTAAACTCTCGGAAATTCCATGGCCTTAGAAATATTCGGATATTTTAAACTTACAACATTTTTTAAAATAATTAATTAATAATTAATAAAATTATATATGATTTTGTAATAATAACGTATTTTCTAATTATATATTTTAATAATATATATTCTTTAATAATATATAGGTCTCAACGTTAATAATCTAACATACACATTTAAACATTTAAACTACGGATTGAATTGATAAATTATTAATTAAGCATTTAATCAAATTTATTAATTAAACATTAGATACAATTATTCAACTTATCTTTATCTTTATTATTATTGTTTATCCATGTTACGGTATTCATGCACCCTATATTAATTTATTCGCCTCTTCTCTCAAAATTACGCTATTCTTACTCACTTAAACATACTCAGGTTTTTTCTCTTTCTTTCTTTCGTTTTTTCTCTTTTTTTCTTTTTCTTTCTTTTTTCCCTATTCCAACGGCTTAATTTAAATATACTGTTATTTAAACCTTTCAGACACTAATTTTCATAATAAACCAACAATAAATCTAATTAATCCACTATCCAGGAGATTCCAACCAGAATGGTTGCATTTGTTAAGGGTATGTCACTATTTATTTAAAAAACAAACCTATATTATATTTTATCTGATGAAAGCGAACCATAGTTTACCTTGGTGGCCTTTGAAATATGTATAATGAAATAAATATGGTTTTATAAATATAGTTTCCATTTATTAATATATTTTATATATATATATATATATATATATATATATATATATTTAAAAATGACGTAGATATTACAATACAATACAATAGTACCACTGATGATGTTGCAGATGTGAAACGAAAGAACTTTGATAGACTATATATATATATATGTATATTTATATCTGTATTTTTAACCGTTGGTCAGTCAATGATAAACGTTGATTGCCAAATACATTAACTATGGAGATATAAAAGATACAGAAGCGCAAACCAACCAAACAATGAGTGTGTTCTGTTATTATTTCTGGGAATATTATTACAACAATATGACCCTCCCCAAGTATATATTTGTAAGTATGCACACACACACACACATACACACACACACACACACACACACACATACACACCCACACACATACATACCCACACACACACACACATACATACACACACATATACACACACACACACACACACATGCATATATACATACATGCGTATGGGCGTATGTTTTCATCTATGCACTTACGGGCAAAATAAATGCTTATTTTGCTATTAAGCTTTCGTAGTTATATATATTAAAATACTGATACGATAAATTTGTGAATTCAGAATATTTCGTTTCCTATCTTTAGCCTTTTCTGGCACACTACTATATCATTTCCGTTCCAGAAGTCTGGTCATTATTATAATCAATACAACAGCTCTACTTATATTCCCTCATACATAGACTTTAAAAAGCCATCTCTCTTAAATAATGCTCAATAATAATCTGGAGATCTCCACATTAGTTTGCTGCCTATCTGAAATTAGGAAACTAAATCTACTAAAAGAGGCAACATGGATAGCTTTCTATATCTCTAATGCATTGTATATCTTTTCTAGTGGAGCAGTTTAAAATGAAACTTGGATTAGTCAATCTTCATTTAAGAAAGTCATGTATGACATTTTATACCACTTCTTTTCGTTTTTTGGAACTACTCCAAACATAATGTTGTCCATGATAAATCAGGAGAGTCAAATGATAAGTTATGTTACCGAAAACATATTTCTATAATAAAGGATGTGGATGTCTCAGAATTCCAAAATAAGCTGTTCATTTCCTCTAAAGGACTGAAATGTTATATATATATATATATATATATATATATATATATATATATATATATACATAGCGGCGAAGAATAGCGATAACTTTGTTCAAAAGGTGAGCGTTAACATTCGTTAATAAATTGATATTACATCAGCAAAATATATACAAATCTAACAGTTGCATATGTTAGCGCACTGGATGGGTAGCCTCACAATAACTGTTCCTCGTTTGTAACTTTGAATTCAAATTCTTCCAATATTATCTTTCGTTTTCATTCTTCTGACCTACATGCATGAAATAACACACTATTGCTTCCGAATTTTAGCATACACACTTTAAACGTAATTACCTATTTCAAACGTCTAGGCATTTCGTACAAATTTGAATAAGTATATCTGCAAGAGTTCACATTATGTATGACATATTGAGCTATGGTAATGGATCATCTTGCTGTGTAACGTTGTCAGAAATTTGGTATGATGGCATTATTTAACGTACCTTCCTGTTTATGGGAATAATTACACATGTTTTCACTTCCTTCGCTCCGCATCGGTCCAACACAAGATTTAGATTGATATGGCAAGCACTATCTGAATTACAGAAGTAATTTGTACTAATATGTTACACTTTACCTGGGCTCTTACTGGTCGAAACCGAACAAGTTAACAAAGTTATACGTATACACCCACACACCCACACACGCACGCACACACATACACACACACATACACACATACACACACACACACACACACGCACAAGCGCACCCACTCACATATATGCATAATATGAAATATAGTTTTTAAAAGCTGTAAATCTCATTCCAATATATATGTATATATATATATATATTTACCTTAACTGCGATTCTGTTTTTTTCTCTCTCTCTCTCTCTTATTGCTCCCTCGTTCTCTCTGTTTCTCTTACTTTCTTTCGTCCCCTCTGTCATGTCAGTTAACACTTTATCTCTACTGACCTCTTCCTCAAACTTCTACTCACTCACTCACTGTTTCTCCCCTTCTCACTTCAGCCCGTTCACGATGTTAACGATTTTCCTTCTTTCTTACATTGGATTCATCTCGAAAGGTTTATTTTCTACTCGCTCATATATTCACCCAGCTTATACTGATAGAATAACTATGTAGCTTGTGGCTTTCCTATCTTTGGTTAGCTTTCCTCTGTGTTGTTTACTTGTCTCACTCGCATTACGCGTTTTAATTGTCCTAATAACTTATTTTAGTTATTATTGCGCCAACGTGAGGTATATGATTTTTAATGCAATGAAATACCTGTGACCGTTGGTAAATCACTGATGAGGGACTCATTTTATAACATGTTATCCATGTGCAACCATGCAGTATTCTTCTCTCCATTTGTTCACATATATATATATACATATGTAGAGAGAGAGAGATAAAAAAAGAGAGAGATAGTGGTGAGACTTGGTGATACAACAACTTAGCAAAACATACTCGAGACGAAGCGTGTTTCAACTAGAGTATTCGCGTGTTTTGAGAGGAGTAATCGTGTTACTCTGGCATGACAGAGTCGCTAGCCCCCTAAGTAAGACATTTGCCCCTCGCGGTGCGCACACCTGTGAGATGACCGAAAAGATGTGTCCTTTGATGCATACAATTACTCAGAATCTCGAACCCGGAGGTGATCATCCGCCCGCGTAACTTTAGGATCTCCCTGCTCTCAGAGATAAAGAGCCCGCAATCCTGACTGCCCAGCCCCGGGTGGCCGTAAAACGGAGAATTTTCAACCTCAATTTGAAGTTCTGGATCTTGTCCTTGAGCGTTCAAACGACCTCGGCAAGATTAGTGATGGACCTCTTACAACTGTGCCTGAAGGAGCACATGTGGTTGTGGAATCGGGATGTGAACTCAATAATTGTGGAATGCACATACATCAATTACTCTCTTTGGTAGAGTACGTACAGCTGTAGACCACACCTGAGGCTCTGCAATGAATGTTAGGGAGCAGTCACGGGGTGATCTGCAGTTGCAGGTCGTCAGAGATCTACCAGGGAAGCCGCAGGGTGCGGTGTCAATGCGAGGGAGGGGATATTGCAATAGGGCTTCAGATTATTTACGATGGATGGAACGGTGTCCATACATCTACTGGGGAGTTCTGACCCGTCGGCTACCCTCACAGAAGGATAAATATTGAGGTACTCCCGTAGATTTTTGCGGGTGAGGGATGCAATGACCTCTTCAAAGTTGAACACGGTGGAGAAGGAGATATTCACTGTGTGCCGGTTCAAAAGCTTATGGTTACTATGCGAGGGTGAACAAATTTATCCAGGTCCCGGAAGAAGAATCCTGGTAGTTTGTTCTAAGGCACCTGGATTAGGTTGAAATATACCATGTTATATTTCTACTGCATGACCAGCGAAGATTCCGTTGACTCCAGAATCCATTCATGTATGCGTGGGTCCCCAAATTGTGCAGATTCCCTTGAGTCGGTACCGTGGTGTGCAGGTGATGCGCCCTTTGCATGACGATGTGCTGGGGTGCCGGGTAGGGGGTTTGCGCCCGCAGGGCGTTGTCGCTCACAGACATGACATTGCGGAAAAGGATGCCATGCAAACCTGGCACAGGGCGATGCCAGGTATCCGTGTGTGCGTTACAATTCATATATATATATATATATATATATATATATATATATATATATATATATGTAGATAAATCTACCAAAATATACGGTAGTGTCCAATCCGTATGAAGAACTCAATGTAATCCAAATATCATGAAAACAGAATATAATAGGTCTGTTTGGGAACAGGTTTTGAATTGACCAATAGAAAAGTAGCAAGTGGTGAAGGTGATAGAATAGTAGTAGTAGAAATTTAATTTAGGGGTAGAGGAATGCAGACTTCAGTTTTGAATGGAAATAGTATTTTGATTGAAAAGATTACTTTGGGGATGAAAATAGGTCAAGCTGGTGAAAGGTACACGAACATTTGATGTTATTAAAGAATAATGGTAATGTTAAAATCTAAGGAGAATAAAATTTTACTATAAATGTGTTAGTGAAATATATCAATCTTATTTAAAACATAAGGAATATAGATCTATAAAAAGAAATTAAATTAATTTAATTGATAGGTATATTTTTAGGGATACATTTATATTAATTCATATAGATATGATAAATAAGACAGAGATGTTATTAAAGAATGTTGTTAAAAACGAAGGAAACAAATGAGGGGGGGGGGGGGTAAATGTATTAGTGAAATATAACAAATTTATATAGATTATAAGGAATTTAGATTCATAACAGGAAATTAAAATAGTTTATATGCATACTTATTGGTATAAGTTTTAGAAAAAGATAGCTGTAAAAGGGAAATAAAATTATGCAGTTCTTAGTAGTAGAATATTAATTATAGGTTAACTAATTTAAAAAATTAATTATAATAATTTGTAAAATATAAGTGTATATTAATTAGGTTTATAATATTTGAAAGTTTTTCTAATTCTCTGATTGCATGATATAATTAATTATTGTCGCTTATTTAATAGGATATCCTTAGATTTCATTATTTCAAAAAAGTTCCTGGGAACATAATCTACATTCATATCTATTATTTTGATAATTGGTGGCCCTTTTGAGCACACTCCTTGTCAAGTTATAATCGATATTCTTTTTTCTATAATTATTAATTACTTCAGCTAAGGATGTTGTATTAGCTAATGCGGCATTTTTAAAACTGTGCTTGTGGGTATTAAATCTTACTTTAAATTGGTTAGAAGTAGCTCCTATATATGAATAAGTTGAGTCCTTAGTGCTCATTTTACATTTATATACTTTGTTATTAATAAGGCAATTTCCTTTTAATGGGCAATTTGCTTTGTTTCTACAGTTACAACCTTTCGTGAATGTTATATCAGGCGAGTTAGTCAAATTAGGTGTGGAATTTTCTCGACTTGTTTTATGTGAATGAGATGGTGGTTTGCTGTGGTTTATTTTAGTATTATGGTTAGTTTGATGGGTTGGTGGTATATTCATGTTTTTTTTACATTTATATGCATTGTAGGCACTTATATTTTGTTGTATATTTTTGGTTGTTGAGTAAGAGAATTTGACCGTTGATCTATTTAAAATTTGATGGTATTTATGGTTTGGCGGGAAGTTTTTCTCTAGGATAGAAAAACATTGTTTAGGTATATTATCTTTAATTTGTAGATTAAATGGAGCATTATACCAAGTAACTCGTCTATAACGGTTTCGATGTTGTTTTTTATTAATATCCGATGCATCCTGATGTTTACTAAGAGAATTAGTATTTTATTACACATATTTTTAGTTAGATTCACTGATTTAGGTGTTTTAGCCTGATTATTAGGAATTTTGTTAGTAATGTTATTAACATATATCGGAATATTAGGATGAATGGTTTTTTGAATGTTATTATATTGTATATTAAAAGAGGTAGATAAATTAAGTTTTTAAGTTGGTATTTTGGGGTATAGTGTGAGTGGAATTTAGGTGTGTATATTTCATTTGTTGTTTGTTGGGAATATTGGGTTGTATGTTTGTAGTACTATTGGTACAAGGTATATATACTAATTTGTTTTTGTGGCCGCTTCTAGCTAAAGCTTCGTTATAAACGGTCGCATTTTTATCGAATACATCCTGGTTAGATGAAAGGTTAGACATTCTGAGTGATATATTATATGCTAGATTTTTAGGATAGATTTAGGGTGATTAGATTTCGAGTGTATGTAATGTAAGTTTTGGTTAGGTTTATGGTAAGCTTGGTAGATACCCGTAGATAAGTCTAAATTTATATCTAGGAAATTAACTACTTTAATTGTGTTTTCAAATCTAATAGTGAGACTACAATAGTCTTTGAGGAAAGTTCTAATAATTTTTTTTTTTTTTTCAATTTCTGATAGGCTAAGGTTAGTGGAAAGAAGAAGACAGTCATCACGATATAAACCACATTTAAGGTGGGGAAAAGAAGCATTTATGTTAAATAGAAGAAATATGCCCACAAGATCGGTAATTTGGGCAGAATTGCTAGAGCCCATAGTAATATCGAATAGATTACTATATGTATTTCTGGTCCAGTATTCCTTCTGAAATTCCAGTAGTGTTTGTCTAGCGTGCGTGATAATATTAATGTCATCCATAGTTAAGTGTAATCTATTTTTGGCAAATATCAAGACTTTGTTCATGAGTATGGGTGATATAGATGGATAATAAGCATCTATATCGAATCGTAGAAATGAAGCAGATGAGTTATTTGTAATTGCCTAATAGATATGAATGTAGATTATGTTCCCAGGAACTTTTTGAAATAATGAAATCTAAAGATATCCTATTAAATAAGCAACAAGACTTAATTATATCATGCAATCATAGAATTAGAAAAACTTTCAAATATTATAAACCTAATTAATATACACTTATATTTTACAAATTATTATAATTAATTTTTTTAAAATTAGTTAATCTATAATTAATATTCTACTACTAAGAACTGCATGATTTTATTTCCCTTTTACAGCTATCTTTTCCTAAAACTTATACCAATAAGTTTACATGTAAACTATTTTAATTTGCTGTTATGAATCTAAATTCCTTATAATCTATATAAATTTGTTATTTCTCACTAATACATCCCCACCCCCCATTTTTTTTCCTTCGTTTCTAAAAACATTCTTTAATAACACCTAACTCTTATTCATCATATCTATATGAATTAATATAAATTTATCCCTATAAATATACCTATGAATTAAATTAATTTAATTTGTGTTTATAGATCTATATTCCTTATGTTTTAAATAAGATTGATATTTTTCACTAACACATTTATAGTAACATTTTATTCTCCTTAGATTTTAACATTAGCATCATTCTTTAATAACATCAAATTATCGTGTACCTTTCGCCAGCTTGACCTATTTTCATCCCCAAAGTAATCATTTCATTCAAGATACTCTTTCCATTGAAAACTGAAATCTGCTTTCCTCTACCCCTAAATTAAATTTCTACTACTACTATTCTATCAACTTCACCACTTACTACTTTTCTATTGGTCAATTCAAAACCTGTTCCCAAACAGACCTCTTATATTAAATCTTTGTTGTTTTTTTTCAATAAACAAATATCATTATTTCTGAAGACAGCATATATATGTGTACGTATGTATCTTCCCTGTGATAGTTTGTAAACCTTTACATATATCTATATGATATACATACCAACACACACATATATATCCTAGAAACGATCGTAAAATGATGAATTTTTAATATAAGGAACTGTTTCTTTGTTTTTATTCATTATTTTATTAATTAATTTATATATATATATATATATATTAGAAAGATCGAGTATCGAAAAATCGGCGCACGAGTTCACGATAAACGGAATTCGATATGAGCGGCAGAGGGCTCAATAATTCAGATGAATCAGAGCTATAACTATCGTTAAAATACCGTCACATATAGAACAAGTCTACAATCAACCATACGATTTAAAATCGATAAAGGAAGATTCGGGCCAAACAGATAAAAAATATCAATAAAACAATACGTCAATAATTTAAATGAATGTAAAATCATACCCGGACCCACTAGAAAGGTGTTAAATCTAGCTTCATGGGTTTCTGTAAATCCTTAGACTGTACTCTATCAGCTCACATATAAATATAAAAGCCTACTAGAATAAGTGGAACGGAGTTTACGTTGTCAACGAGTTTTATCCTGGCGGCAAAGGAGTCAACTAGCGGTGAAAAACGCACATGGCATTAGACAAGGGAGATGACCCCTATATCCGCGAAAACAATTCGAGTGAATGTGGAAATACACATATCGAATTAGAGTGCTCAATAGACATGTTAAAATAAAACAAAAGCTATTCATCACTCAATAGAATCGACAAAAAATGAGCAATAAAATTAACTGGTGGATAGCTATGTCCAGAGCTAAATATATTAGAAAGATCGAGTATCGAAAAATCGGCGCACGAGTTCACGATAAACGGAATTCGATATGAGCGGCAGAGGGCTCAATAATTCAGATGAATCAGAGCTATAACTATCGTTAAAATACCGTCACATATAGAACAAGTCTACAATCAACCATACGATTTAAAATCGATAAAGGAAGATTCGGGCCAAACAGATAAAAAATATCAATAAAACAATACGTCAATAATTTAAATGAATGTAAAATCATACCCGGACCCACTAGAAAGGTGTTAAATCTAGCTTCATGGGTTTCTGTAAATCCTTAGACTGTACTCTATCAGCTCACATATAAATATAAAAGCCTACTAGAATAAGTGGAACGGAGTTTACGTTGTCAACGAGTTTTATCCTGGCGGCAAAGGAGTCAACTAGCGGTGAAAAACGCACATGGCATTAGACAAGGGAGATGACCCCTATATCCGCGAAAACAATTCGAGTGAATGTGGAAATACACATATCGAATTAGAGTGCTCAATAGACATGTTAAAATAAAACAAAAGCTATTCATCACTCAATAGAATCGACAAAAAATGAGCAATAAAATTAACTGGTGGATAGCTATGTCCAGAGCTAAATATATTAGAAAGATCGAGTATCGAAAAATCGGCGCACGAGTTCACGATAAACGGAATTCGATATGAGCGGCAGAGGGCTCAATAATTCAGATGAATCAGAGCTATAACTATCGTTAAAATACCGTCACATATAGAACAAGTCTACAATCAACCATACGATTTAAAATCGATAAAGGAAGATTCGGGCCAAACAGATAAAAAATATCAATAAAACAATACGTCAATAATTTAAATGAATGTAAAATCATACCCGGACCCACTAGAAAGGTGTTAAATCTAGCTTCATGGGTTTCTGTAAATCCTTAGACTGTACTCTATCAGCTCACATATAAATATAAAAGCCTACTAGAATAAGTGGAACGGAGTTTACGTTGTCAACGAGTTTTATCCTGGCGGCAAAGGAGTCAACTAGCGGTGAAAAACGCACATGGCATTAGACAAGGGAGATGACCCTTATATCCGCGAAAACAATTCGAGTGAATGTGGAAATACACATATCGAATTAGAGTGCTCAATAGACATGTTAAAATAAAACAAAAGCTATTCATCACTCAATAGAATCGACAAAAAATGAGCAATAAAATTAACTGGTGGATAGCTATGTCCAGAGCTAAATATATTAGAAAGATCGAGTATCGAAAAATCGGCGCACGAGTTCACGATAAACGGAATTCGATATGAGCGGCAGAGGGCTCAATAATTCAGATGAATCAGAGCTATAACTATCGTTAAAATACCGTCACATATAGAACAAGTCTACAATCAACCATACGATTTAAAATCGATAAAGGAAGATTCGGGCCAAACAGATAAAAAATATCAATAAAACAATACGTCAATAATTTAAATGAATGTAAAATCATACCCGGACCCACTAGAAAGGTGTTAAATCTAGCTTCATGGGTTTCTGTAAATCCTTAGACTGTACTCTATCAGCTCACATATAAATATAAAAGCCTACTAGAATAAGTGGAACGGAGTTTACGTTGTCAACGAGTTTTATCCTGGCGGCAAAGGAGTCAACTAGCGGTGAAAAACGCACATGGCATTAGACAAGGGAGATGACCCCTATATCCGCGAAAACAATTCGAGTGAATGTGGAAATACACATATCGAATTAGAGTGCTCAATAGACATGTTAAAATAAAACAAAAGCTATTCATCACTCAATAGAATCGACAAAAAATGAGCAATAAAATTAACTGGTGGATAGCTATGTCCAGAGCTAAATATATTAGAAAGATCGAGTATCGAAAAATCGGCGCACGAGTTCACGATAAACGGAATTCGATATGAGCGGCAGAGGGCTCAATAATTCAGATGAATCAGAGCTATAACTATCGTTAAAATACCGTCACATATAGAACAAGTCTACAATCAACCATACGATTTAAAATCGATAAAGGAAGATTCGGGCCAAACAGATAAAAAATATCAATAAAACAATACGTCAATAATTTAAATGAATGTAAAATCATACCCGGACCCACTAGAAAGGTGTTAAATCTAGCTTCATGGGTTTCTGTAAATCCTTAGACTGTACTCTATCAGCTCACATATAAATATAAAAGCCTACTAGAATAAGTGGAACGGAGTTTACGTTGTCAACGAGTTTTATCCTGGCGGCAAAGGAGTCAACTAGCGGTGAAAAACGCACATGGCATTAGACAAGGGAGATGACCCCTATATCCGCGAAAACAATTCGAGTGAATGTGGAAATACACATATCGAATTAGAGTGCTCAATAGACATGTTAAAATAAAACAAAAGCTATTCATCACTCAATAGAATCGACAAAAAATGAGCAATAAAATTAACTGGTGGATAGCTATGTCCAGAGCTAAATATATTAGAAAGATCGAGTATCGAAAAATCGGCGCACGAGTTCACGATAAACGGAATTCGATATGAGCGGCAGAGGGCTCAATAATTCAGATGAATCAGAGCTATAACTATCGTTAAAATACCGTCACATATAGAACAAGTCTACAATCAACCATACGATTTAAAATCGATAAAGGAAGATTCGGGCCAAACAGATAAAAAATATCAATAAAACAATACGTCAATAATTTAAATGAATGTAAAATCATACCCGGACCCACTAGAAAGGTGTTAAATCTAGCTTCATGGGTTTCTGTAAATCCTTAGACTGTACTCTATCAGCTCACATATAAATATAAAAGCCTACTAGAATAAGTGGAACGGAGTTTACGTTGTCAACGAGTTTTATCCTGGCGGCAAAGGAGTCAACTAGCGGTGAAAAACGCACATGGCATTAGACAAGGGAGATGACCCCTATATCCGCGAAAACAATTCGAGTGAATGTGGAAATACACATATCGAATTAGAGTGCTCAATAGACATGTTAAAATAAAACAAAAGCTATTCATCACTCAATAGAATCGACAAAAAATGAGCAATAAAATTAACTGGTGGATAGCTATGTCCAGAGCTAAATATATTAGAAAGATCGAGTATCGAAAAATCGGCGCACGAGTTCACGATAAACGGAATTCGATATGAGCGGCAGAGGGCTCAATAATTCAGATGAATCAGAGCTATAACTATCGTTAAAATACCGTCACATATAGAACAAGTCTACAATCAACCATACGATTTAAAATCGATAAAGGAAGATTCGGGCCAAACAGATAAAAAATATCAATAAAACAATACGTCAATAATTTAAATGAATGTAAAATCATACCCGGACCCACTAGAAAGGTGTTAAATCTAGCTTCATGGGTTTCTGTAAATCCTTAGACTGTACTCTATCAGCTCACATATAAATATAAAAGCCTACTAGAATAAGTGGAACGGAGTTTACGTTGTCAACGAGTTTTATCCTGGCGGCAAAGGAGTCAACTAGCGGTGAAAAACGCACATGGCATTAGACAAGGGAGATGACCCCTATATCCGCGAAAACAATTCGAGTGAATGTGGAAATACACATATCGAATTAGAGTGCTCAATAGACATGTTAAAATAAAACAAAAGCTATTCATCACTCAATAGAATCGACAAAAAATGAGCAATAAAATTAACTGGTGGATAGCTATGTCCAGAGCTAAATATATTAGAAAGATCGAGTATCGAAAAATCGGCGCACGAGTTCACGATAAACGGAATTCGATATGAGCGGCAGAGGGCTCAATAATTCAGATGAATCAGAGCTATAACTATCGTTAAAATACCGTCACATATAGAACAAGTCTACAATCAACCATACGATTTAAAATCGATAAAGGAAGATTCGGGCCAAACAGATAAAAAATATCAATAAAACAATACGTCAATAATTTAAATGAATGTAAAATCATACCCGGACCCACTAGAAAGGTGTTAAATCTAGCTTCATGGGTTTCTGTAAATCCTTAGACTGTACTCTATCAGCTCACATATAAATATAAAAGCCTACTAGAATAAGTGGAACGGAGTTTACGTTGTCAACGAGTTTTATCCTGGCGGCAAAGGAGTCAACTAGCGGTGAAAAACGCACATGGCATTAGACAAGGGAGATGACCCCTATATCCGCGAAAACAATTCGAGTGAATGTGGAAATACACATATCGAATTAGAGTGCTCAATAGACATGTTAAAATAAAACAAAAGCTATTCATCACTCAATAGAATCGACAAAAAATGAGCAATAAAATTAACTGGTGGATAGCTATGTCCAGAGCTAAATATATTAGAAAGATCGAGTATCGAAAAATCGGCGCACGAGTTCACGATAAACGGAATTCGATATGAGCGGCAGAGGGCTCAATAATTCAGATGAATCAGAGCTATAACTATCGTTAAAATACCGTCACATATAGAACAAGTCTACAATCAACCATACGATTTAAAATCGATAAAGGAAGATTCGGGCCAAACAGATAAAAAATATCAATAAAACAATACGTCAATAATTTAAATGAATGTAAAATCATACCCGGACCCACTAGAAAGGTGTTAAATCTAGCTTCATGGGTTTCTGTAAATCCTTAGACTGTACTCTATCAGCTCACATATAAATATAAAAGCCTACTAGAATAAGTGGAACGGAGTTTACGTTGTCAACGAGTTTTATCCTGGCGGCAAAGGAGTCAACTAGCGGTGAAAAACGCACATGGCATTAGACAAGGGAGATGACCCCTATATCCGCGAAAACAATTCGAGTGAATGTGGAAATACACATATCGAATTAGAGTGCTCAATAGACATGTTAAAATAAAACAAAAGCTATTCATCACTCAATAGAATCGACAAAAAATGAGCAATAAAATTAACTGGTGGATAGCTATGTCCAGAGCTAAATATATTAGAAAGATCGAGTATCGAAAAATCGGCGCACGAGTTCACGATAAACGGAATTCGATATGAGCGGCAGAGGGCTCAATAATTCAGATGAATCAGAGCTATAACTATCGTTAAAATACCGTCACATATAGAACAAGTCTACAATCAACCATACGATTTAAAATCGATAAAGGAAGATTCGGGCCAAACAGATAAAAAATATCAATAAAACAATACGTCAATAATTTAAATGAATGTAAAATCATACCCGGACCCACTAGAAAGGTGTTAAATCTAGCTTCATGGGTTTCTGTAAATCCTTAGACTGTACTCTATCAGCTCACATATAAATATAAAAGCCTACTAGAATAAGTGGAACGGAGTTTACGTTGTCAACGAGTTTTATCCTGGCGGCAAAGGAGTCAACTAGCGGTGAAAAACGCACATGGCATTAGACAAGGGAGATGACCCCTATATCCGCGAAAACAATTCGAGTGAATGTGGAAATACACATATCGAATTAGAGTGCTCAATAGACATGTTAAAATAAAACAAAAGCTATTCATCACTCAATAGAATCGACAAAAAATGAGCAATAAAATTAACTGGTGGATAGCTATGTCCAGAGCTAAATATATTAGAAAGATCGAGTATCGAAAAATCGGCGCACGAGTTCACGATAAACGGAATTCGATATGAGCGGCAGAGGGCTCAATAATTCAGATGAATCAGAGCTATAACTATCGTTAAAATACCGTCACATATAGAACAAGTCTACAATCAACCATACGATTTAAAATCGATAAAGGAAGATTCGGGCCAAACAGATAAAAAATATCAATAAAACAATACGTCAATAATTTAAATGAATGTAAAATCATACCCGGACCCACTAGAAAGGTGTTAAATCTAGCTTCATGGGTTTCTGTAAATCCTTAGACTGTACTCTATCAGCTCACATATAAATATAAAAGCCTACTAGAATAAGTGGAACGGAGTTTACGTTGTCAACGAGTTTTATCCTGGCGGCAAAGGAGTCAACTAGCGGTGAAAAACGCACATGGCATTAGACAAGGGAGATGACCCCTATATCCGCGAAAACAATTCGAGTGAATGTGGAAATACACATATCGAATTAGAGTGCTCAATAGACATGTTAAAATAAAACAAAAGCTATTCATCACTCAATAGAATCGACAAAAAATGAGCAATAAAATTAACTGGTGGATAGCTATGTCCAGAGCTAAATATATTAGAAAGATCGAGTATCGAAAAATCGGCGCACGAGTTCACGATAAACGGAATTCGATATGAGCGGCAGAGGGCTCAATAATTCAGATGAATCAGAGCTATAACTATCGTTAAAATACCGTCACATATAGAACAAGTCTACAATCAACCATACGATTTAAAATCGATAAAGGAAGATTCGGGCCAAACAGATAAAAAATATCAATAAAACAATACGTCAATAATTTAAATGAATGTAAAATCATACCCGGACCCACTAGAAAGGTGTTAAATCTAGCTTCATGGGTTTCTGTAAATCCTTAGACTGTACTCTATCAGCTCACATATAAATATAAAAGCCTACTAGAATAAGTGGAACGGAGTTTACGTTGTCAACGAGTTTTATCCTGGCGGCAAAGGAGTCAACTAGCGGTGAAAAACGCACATGGCATTAGACAAGGGAGATGACCCCTATATCCGCGAAAACAATTCGAGTGAATGTGGAAATACACATATCGAATTAGAGTGCTCAATAGACATGTTAAAATAAAACAAAAGCTATTCATCACTCAATAGAATCGACAAAAAATGAGCAATAAAATTAACTGGTGGATAGCTATGTCCAGAGCTAAATATATTAGAAAGATCGAGTATCGAAAAATCGGCGCACGAGTTCACGATAAACGGAATTCGATATGAGCGGCAGAGGGCTCAATAATTCAGATGAATCAGAGCTATAACTATCGTTAAAATACCGTCACATATAGAACAAGTCTACAATCAACCATACGATTTAAAATCGATAAAGGAAGATTCGGGCCAAACAGATAAAAAATATCAATAAAACAATACGTCAATAATTTAAATGAATGTAAAATCATACCCGGACCCACTAGAAAGGTGTTAAATCTAGCTTCATGGGTTTCTGTAAATCCTTAGACTGTACTCTATCAGCTCACATATAAATATAAAAGCCTACTAGAATAAGTGGAACGGAGTTTACGTTGTCAACGAGTTTTATCCTGGCGGCAAAGATATATATATATATATATATAAGAAAATGAGATTTATTTTATATAAAAAACCCAAAAGAGAAAGATGAGATCTCCCACATGGGCGAAAGTATAAGGAAAATAAATTGGAAATGCAACTGGAGTCTTTTAAGTCTATTTATTTATTTACTGTACCGGTTCGCAGTTATTATACTTTTCAAATGAAAATTGAGATGGAGGGCTTGTGTTTCGGTTGTGAGCTGCCTAGCATCTGGTTCTTCTTCCTAAGTTCATACTGTATTTGCCTTAAAAAATGTGGCTCAAATTATTGCTTATTTAAAAGTGTAATTTGGTTGGTTGATGAATGTCACGTGAATAAGTGCATCCGTGTCAGTTCGTGTTCGAAGGTCCTTTATTGCATTTGTCATTTTAATTAGTGGTCTTGTCACATGATGGCCATATAATATAGGTGCCCGAAAAGAATGGTTTGTCATAGAATGTTTTGTGACATACAATAGACAAGCGTCAAGATATGGGAGCGAGAGAAATAGTTCTGTGTCAGTGAGTATGGCTGATGTCGTGCTGAATTGTCAACATTCAGACTTTCTATTGAAACAAATTGAATGTTTGTGTCGATAGTGGTGGCGTCGGCGATGGTGGTGGCAGGGTATAAATGAGAAATATATTTGTTTATTTGTGTTTGTTTGTAGCAAAGCCGTTTATCGTCTTGATAATAGAAATAAAATTGATTCCATTAGTAGAAATGGAGAAGGGTGTTATGTGTGTGTGTGGAGGGGGGGGGGTATGGTTAGCATGGTTCTATATACAGCATAACACACATTATAACAACAATGTACCTCCTTAATTGTAATGGGTTACAAGATGAAATTTGGAAAGTAAAACTGTCGAAATGATGTGATTACAACGACTAACATTGGAAATCTAGTTCGAATAAATCTACTCATAACGAAAAGGATATTCCATATATTCAGAGAAAAAATACGATGTAAAGACTGAATATACTCTGGCCACTCTAGCTATAATCGAAGACGGTAACACGAACTTAAGATATGCCTCATAAAGGATTTTCTTCTAATTGTTGTACAATAATATAACAAATTCATATTTTAGTTATTTATTTCTAGCCAGAAAATATGTAAACGATGTGTGTTCGTAAATGTTGCCTTATCACAATAAAAAGAAGAAAAAAAAAACTCGATATTCGAATTCTCAGTTCATTATATTATTTATATATATAACAGGGAAATATTTCAACATTGCTTTTTAAATATATCATATATTTAAAATGTGCTGACAAACATAATGTTAACAAAAGATACTTAGATCAAATTTAGTATTATGTGTGCTGATAAACTTTTATTGATTTCTAAGAAACACAAAAAATAGTTTATGTTCACAATTGAAAGAAGTAGTCTCGTATTTCCTGCATGTATACTTTGTGCGTAAAAGTTAATACATTTACTGAACATTTATAAGTAGATGTCACCTTTTGTTGTTTAGCTCTGTTTTGATTTCAGTCTGTTATAATTCCTGTTCTTTTTTTTTTATAAAACTAACATTAAGACGGAAAATATCTAGATGCCTGGCTTCCCCGGGATATGTAAGGATATTTATTCAATTCAACTTCCTATAATTCTTTTCCATGCAGTATTAATATTGTATCATTCATTCAAGCTCCAGGCAACCTCAATTTACATTCACGATTCAATGCCGAACTTGGCATTCTTCTATTTTCCATGGTTGAATCTGATCACAGTCAGTTTCTGCAAGATGTGTGAACCTCAATAAACCGAAATAATACAGTTGTTCTAGAATGATTCATAATGGCGCAGTTGATAGAACGTAAGGCTCTGTTGTATTAGTTCTAATATACTACAATCTGAGTTCGGCTTTAATTCTGACGGGCGCGATAACACATATACTAATCAGTGACTTAGAATTGGAAGAATGGTCAGTTCATCATTGGGTGAGCATTGAATTTGCAGAATGTTTAGATGTGTTGTGATGAGGTCTGGTTCTTTTAAATTCTACACTAATATCTGAGATTTTCAATATATCCCACATTCGTTGAATCAGTGAGTGCCAGATGATTGTTTCAAATTGAGAAAGATGTCAGAAATGTATGTTACATTCTTGACTAGCATGTCATCAGTTGAAGGGGAGTAAATGTAAAAGAAAATGTAAACTGACACATCATTTAATGTACAACACCGTTTTCATCCTCACAAAAGTATAACAGGCATAGTTATTTCTTTGGTGACATTTGATATAAATGTGTCTAACTGTTATTATCTAATTTCTTCAAATATATAAGGGATACGTGTGGAGTCATATAGACAGAGTATGTAACATATACGTCTGTAAACATACATTGCGTATTTTTATTCTTGGCCCTATGTAAACGTAAGTAACAAAGTGATCAAAATGGTGATAAAAAAGAGGGACTCAAAGAAAAGAATAAACAGTGGGAGAAGAGGAGGGAGAGAAGTGTTAAAGAGCACCATTTGTAGTTGCAACCGTATGATTTGATAGAGCTTTATACCAATGTTTACGTCCGACAGGATTTAGAATATGTAACTGGCTTTGTTTTCAGCTATACATTTGCGTAACAATCTTAGCCAAATAATATAAATGTTTGATACACACCTTCTTCTAGCTGCGACCTCTACGATACACTACGAGATAATTGAAGTCACACATTAGCTGAGATATTATTAATTTGTTGAACACATTAATAAATGTTGGTAGTAAAATACATCAATATAAATGTTCTCTCGTTTTCTCAGCAAATATACAGGCAGAAAGAAATTATTGCAGCATTAAAACAAAACAAAAACAATAGATGCGTAAACAATACGGTCACGTTCTCCGAGAGAACATAATGTCTGAAACCATTCTCCAAAGCACAGTTAGAACAGGGCGAAGAACACGTAAATAAAGCATATCTTGGTCCCAAAATATTAATCAATGTAGAGGTCACAAAACTTCGACCTTTGTGGGCATGTGGGAAATCGGAGGCCATTGCTGACTGCTGCCAGAAGAAACGTCTGACAAATGGCTGCAGTACTTGCAGTTGGTGATGGTAAGATTAATGATTCTGCCTGCATTTATAGTAATAAATATATGAAATGTAGAAGCATATTTAAAATATACCTTATGTAGATATGGAAATAATAAATTATTATTCATTTCGGAGTAGTTCGATCATCAAATAATCACATTTATGTGATATCTACTTCAAAGGTATTTATGAAATTAAAAGGTATTTATGAAATTCAGAGTAGTCAAAAGGTAATTGTGTTAAATAACAGATAAATATATTTATCAAAACCAGAAAAAAGGGATAAGTAGAGATCGAAAGCATTGTATAACGAAATGTCTCAAATCCGAAACAATTATTTGTAGACACCTAGAGTTTATTGATTCTAGTATTAACATTATGGGTGGGAGATTGATATAAATAGAGTGACAAAGAGAGGCGGAATGAGTGAAACCACACGCTTACATGGAGACACACACACTCACACACAGATATATATATATTTTAGTCCAGAATTAGCCGTCGAAACGGCTTGAGCTCAGCCGTTGGGATCCTGCTCGTTCCTATATATATGTATATATATATATATATATATATATATATATATATATATATATATATATATATATATATATATATATATATATATATATATATATATGTATATATATATATATATATATATATATATATATATATATATATATATATATATATATATGTATATATATATATATATATATATGTATATATATATATATATATATATATATATGTATATATATATATATATATATATATATATATATATATATATATATATATATATATATATATATATATATATATATATATATATATAACGAAGGAAGTGTGGTAAGAAACCAGGTGGACCATAACGCACCAGAGTACACGACAATTAGGGTAGTAGTTTGGGTAATAGGAAAAGAGTCAGGTCCCCGACGGCTGAGCTCCGGCCGTTTCGACAGCAAGATCTGAACTGTCCATATTTAGCTGTCGAAACGACCGGAGCTCAGCCGTCAGCGTCCTGAATCTTTTCCTTGCTTCGAAGAATCGAGACGTATCTGAGGAACTTGCGATTTCAGAGTCAGGTTCGAACATTGCATTCGAGCTGGTCGCCAGAGAAACGATTGTAATATGTCTAATACATTTTATTCGTCGCACCATTGATTCTCCGTTTCTCATGTGATATTATACTCTGCTCTGTAAAAGCATCGATTGTTCAAACGGGCTACCACATGCGGACGCTTTAAGCATTCCACACCGATTATATATATATATATATATATATATATATATATATATCAACTCACACAATTATTTTTATATTTATCATTTCACTAGCTTCCACAACGTATTTATTTTTACCCTCATTTTCTCTCCCATGCTGTCTCTCTACGAAGTCATCTACTCTCTTCCTCTCTCTTACACTATTATTAGTGTTGTTGTATTTATCAGTTTGCTGTCTCTACGAAGTCATCTACTCCTATCGGTTTATTTTGCAATCAGATGCTACAGGCCATGATGGCTACCTATTCACTCCTATAGGTTATTTTGCCATGACGGCGACCCTTTCTATATGATGGCTACCCTCTCACTCTATATATATATCTATATATCTATGAGGGCTATACCCTCTCTCTCCCTCGCTCTATCTATCTCTAAGCCACCTATTACCTCCCTTTCCTTCTCACCCATTCCTTCCTCACTCATCTTGAAGTTCTTGAAGAGATAAGACACACTTGACTCTGAAAGGTTAAAATGAATCACTAGAGCTGATTAACCACGTCCCAGCCATCCAACCATATAATCCTCCAGGTATCCCTCTATTTCCCAATTGCAAATGTTCCACTCACACAATTATTGCTGTATTTATCACTTCACTAGCTTCCACAACATATTTATTTTTACCTTTATTTTCTTTTCCCATGCTGTCTCTCTACGAAGTCATCTACTCTCTTCCTCTCTCTTACACTATTATTAGTGTTGTTGTATTTATCAGTTCGCTGTCTCTACGAAGTCATCTACTATCAGTTTATTTTGCCATGAGATGCTACAGGCCATCCCAATTGCAAATGTTCCACTCACACAATTATATCTATATTTATCATTTCACAAGAAATGAAGAAGGATTCAGACTTCTAGAATTCTGCGACGCCAATGACATGTCGATATGTAACACAAACTTCAAAAAACACGACAACCACCTGATCACCTATAGATCAGGGGAGCATTCTAGTCAGATAGATTTTATCCTCATCAGAGGACGTGAGAGATGGACTGTCGTAAACACAAAAGCCTTCCCTAGTGAGGAATGTACCTCCCAACATAGCTTAGTTGTCAGCGACATCACGGTCAGAACTAGACGAACCTGGAAACAGAGGCCAACCTGGAGAAGAAAGATCTGGAAGCTGAAAGACCCCTCGGCCAGTAACAGATTTAAAGATATTTTACTCGACGCCTACGACAGTAAAGAAGCACAGATACAGACATTCAATGTAGAAGAGTACTGGGAGTTCCAAAAAAGTAACTTACTAGATGCGACGGATGAGATCTATGGCTGAAGTAAAGCACAAGCAGGAGGAGAGTAACTTGATGGTGGCACAATAAGGTAGATGAGGCAGTTAAGGCCAAGAGACAGGCATGGAAAGAATGGAAGAACGGGGGAAGCAGGGTACATTACATAGAGACCAAGAGAGAAGCAGAGGATAGCAAATTAAGCATGTTTTGCAACGTGAGGACCAGAAACCGGAGGTGCTCAAGATTGCGAGGCATGGTGTCAGAGAGAATTGTGATGTCTTTGGAGAGAAGTGTATCCGGAATTATAAAGGTGAGCTGCCCTCACAAGTGCTGAGAAGAAAGATGCATGGAAGAGCCAATATGATAGATTACTAAATGAGGAGAATGCATGGGAAGAAGAGACCCTACCCCAAATAGACACTATAGAGGGGCCAGCAGTACTATTCAGCAGCAGCGTAGTGAGTAAAGCAATCAAAGATATGAAGATGGGGAAGGTAACCGGTCCATCGGATATAGCTGCCTAGATCCTGAAGGCATCTGGGTCTGTAGGTCACACTATGACCACACGTATTGTTAACCAGGTAATACTAGAAGGTGTCATACCAAAATATTGGTGCAGTAGCATCATTGTCAATTGCTACAAAGATAAAGGTGATGAACTAGATAGAGGAAACTATAGAGGTATAAAGCTGATGGACCAGGTCATGAAAGTAACAGAAAGAGTTATAGCACACTTGATTAGGGACCGGGTGAAACTAGATGAGATGCAATTTGGGTTTGTACCAGGAATAGGCACCACTGATGCCCTCTTCAATGTGAGGCAGTTACAGGAAAAGTACCTAGCTAAATGTAAGCCACTCTACCTGGCATTCGTCGATCTCGAGAAAGCCTTTGGCAGAGTTCCACGTGCTATAATCTGGTGGGCTCTTAGAAAACTATGAGTAGATGAATGGTTCTGAAAGCTGTACAAGCCATGTATAGAGGAGCAGTCAGCAAATTTAGGATTAGCAATGAGTATAGCGAGGAATTTAGCGTACATGTTGGTGTCCACCAGGGCTCTGTTCTTAGCCCTCTCCTGTTCATAATAGTCCTGCAGGCAATAACGGAGGAGTTTAAGACCGGATGCCCATGTAACTCCTGTATGCTGATGACCTCGAACTTGTAGCTGAATCTATGGTAGAACTAGAGAAGAAATTCCAAACCTGGAAGCAGGGACTAGAAAGAAAGGGTCACGAAGTCAACATGACAAAGACTAAGGTCCTTGTAAGTAGACCAGAAATTAGAACCCAGATCCCCTCAGGGAAATGGCCTTGCTCAGTATGTAGGAAAGGTGTAGGTAGGAACTCCACTCTGTGCCCCAAATGCAAACAATAGGTACAGAGGAGATGTAGCGGGATCTCAGGAACCTTAATTAAGAATGTAGGCTTCACATGCAGCAGCTGTACTGGGACAGCAAGCAGCAAACAGCCACAGGAAACAAGTACCACCAATCTCTGGGAGGGCTCTGTAGAAACAGTAGACAGCTTATGCTACCTAGTTGACAGAATTAGCAGTGGAGGTGGGTGTTCAGAAAGTACAATATCTAGGGTAAGAACGGGATGGTAGAAGTTCAGGGATCTACTGCCACTGCTAGCTGCAAAAGGCTTCTCCCTCAAAATGAAAGGCAGACTGTATGATGCGTGTATCCGAACAGCAATGTTACATGGTAGTGAGACCTGGGCGCTGAAGGTGGAATACTTACATAGATTAGAGAGAAACGAAGCCTGCATGCTCCGATGGATGTGTAATAGTAATATACGTGAACGGCAAAGCATAAAGGAATTGAGAGAGAGACTGAGCATAAGAGGAATCAAATGCTGTGTGCAGGAGAGGCGGTTGCGTTGGTATGGACATGTGATGCGTATGAAAGGTGGCAGCTGCATAAAAATGTGCAGAGCACTAGAAGTCAATTGAAACCGCGGAGTGGGGAGACCCAAGAAGACCTGGGATGAGGTGATAAATGCTAACATTACCCAATTATGCCTCTCAAAGGCGATGACACACGACCGTGACCTCTGGCGTCACGCAGTAATACAGAGTACCCGACCTGTCATGGGTACAAGCGGAAGCATATAGACAAGATGTGCCCCCCCCCACACACTGCAATGTGGTCGTGGAGGTGCAACGGCAAAAAAGTACCCAGCCCACTCTGTAAAGTGGACGTGTAGGCGCCACGGAAAAAAAGCATCCAGCACTTACTGTAAATGAGGTTGTTGTTAGGAAGGGCATCCAGCTGTGGAAATCAAGCCAAAATCAGTTCCTGTATGAGCAATGCATGGTCAGCCGACCAGACACTGCTCACAACACCAAAAACCGTCTAACCCATGCTAGCATGGAAGAACGGACGTAAAACGGTGATGATGATGATGATGATATATATAGCAAAGGAGTCAGGACTATGTTCTATGTTGTATATATATATATATATATATATATATATATATATATATATATATATATATATATATATATATATATATATAAAACAATGACAGCTTTGTTTGGTGCATTTAATAGCTAACGATCGTTTCTTCCAAACACTTGTCTGAGTTCATTGGAGCATATTCAATGTTATAACAAATAAATTCCCAATCCTTTGAACATTCATTAAGATATATTATATTTGAGAAGACTAATAATAATTATTAGTGTCAGTTACAATATACTGAGGAATAAGAGTAAATGAAAATCACAATGAAAAGACAGCCACATATTAAAAAAGTATTACAAAGAGAATCTGTTTTGAAGCTATATGATATGTGCAAGGAATATTACTTATAAATCAATATATCAAGTATATCATACCAATAATATCAATAACTGTTTCAACTTTTGGCACAAAGCCACCAAGTACCCCAGTGCGTTACTGGTACTTAATTTTATCGACCACGTAAGGATGAAAGCCAAAGTTAACCTCGGCGGAATTTGAACTCAGAACGTGTAGGGTCATAAGTATATGATGCAAAGCATGGTGTCTGATGCTCTATCGATGATGTAAATCCTCCGCCTTTAAAGAATATAACAATAATATAAATAATTGTTTCTACATTAGGCACAAGGCCAGCAATTTCCCAGTGCATTACTGGTACTTTATTTTATCGACCCCGTAAGGATGAAAGGCAAAATTAACAATAATATAAATAATAGCAGAGAACATGCATTAAGGTAAGGTAATTGTGTAGTGATAGCATACATATAGGTGTTATGTATTATAAGTAATACATGATGTATTCATTATAGGCAAAGGTATATATGCAAAAAGTATTATAAACAGTTTTATAAAGTTTATTTAGAAAACCTTAATATCTATAGTTGTGACGTGCGTAAGCAATAAGTATACAAACACCTTAATATATTAATACACTCCTTGTAACTTCTTTATATATGTATATATGTATATATATATATATATATATATATATATATATATATATATATATATACACACAAGTACAATAACAAAAACACACATATTAACACACACTAGTGAACAAAGAGAGAATACAAAAACGCATACACTCAAACACGAACACACACACCAAGCAGGATACACACACGCAAACATGTGCACAAACAGAGGCATAGATAAGACTAAATGAATAAATTAATTATTTAAATAAAAGAGGCGTAGGCATTACAATACAATGGGAGGAAACATAATAGTACCACTGATGATGGCACTGATGTGTGACGAAAGAACTTTGATAGACTATACATAATTTTATATCTGTATACATAACCGTTGTTCAATCAATGATAAACATTGATTACCAGGTAAATTAAATATGGAGATATAAAATATACAGAAGCGAAAATCAACCCAAACCAAACAGTGAGTGTGTTCTGGTGTTATTTCTGGCAATATTATAACAATATGACTCTCCCAAAATTTAACAATATTTGTTTCAAAACACGATTACATCTCAAAGACATTGCAAAACGTATATATATATATATACTCAGCCGTCGGGGTCCTGACTCCTTTCCTACACACACACACCCCCACACACACCCCCACACACATATATATATATGTGTGACTAGACATAGGGTTAGACATGTAACACCTAGAGTAAACGGCCAAAACACGAATAACGTAAACCCTAGAAACAATAGAAGAAACAGACAAAGAAAATACCTATGGTTCAACCCAATATTCAACTCCTCTATAAAAACTAGACTGCCCTCTATATTCTTTAAACTAATAGATAAACACTTCCCTATCTCGCATAGATATCACAAAATACTCAATAGATCTACTATAAAACTCTCTTTCTCAACAGAAGCTAACATAGAATCACACATACGCAAGATCAACCACAGAAATATCTCAAGTAAATCAATTGCACCTATACATAAGCACAAACTCATCACAACATCACAACCACAAGCGCATACGAACGCGCAGCAGCAAAACCCCATTGGCCATATATCACAACCCACTTATAACAGGGTACTAAATAGGAATGTAAAGGCTGCACAAAATAGCGCCTCAAACTGCAACTGTCACCTCCCAGATAGGTGCCCATTGGCGAATAGATGTCTCGATTCGAGCCTGGTGTACATGTGCACTGTCATCTCGGGTAACTCCACCTGGAATTACATAGGATCCACCGCGGGTTCTTTTAAGAAAAGATGGTATGTGCACAGGCACTCAATGAAAAACCGAGCACTTATGGGTTCCACCACCCTCGCCAGAAAAATATGGGAATTGAAGGACAGCAACGCTAGCTACACTATCAACTGGTCGAAGTTGTCGGCTGCTAAAACCTATAGTACAGGGATGTCCTATTGCAGGCTGTGTGATCTTGAGCTATTGTATATCCTTTGAAATGTTAAAAGGCTACTTAATAATAAGTTAGAAAGATCTATCTTCTGCAGACATAGAATAGCCACTAAATTCATAAGATTCAAACCTCCGTGAATCGAACCAACATAACATAGCTTTAAATTAGGATACCTACTACCCACAGAAATATATTCATTAAGTATACTATTTCCTTCACAAGTCTATACCGCACAATTGTCTGTAAATACCTCATCTACCAACAATCTTACTCCTTCTCAGCTGCTGCAATCATTTGATCCTAGATCCTAGTTTTTTCTCATTTCACTACTACAATGTTACTTTACCCTCTTTTTGCCATAATTACAATTAGCAGGCTTTTCTCTTTGCATGTATGTATATTTTCGTACGAGTGTATATTGATGTGTATCTATGTGTCTATGTACACATATATGTGTGTATATATTTATATATATATATATATATATGTGTGTGTGTGTGTGTGTGTGTGTGTGTGTGCGCGTAGATATATGCGTATATTAATTCGTTAACCTCTGTATTAACTCTACAACTATTGAGCTTTGACAGTGGTCCCACTCATGTATACTGTTGAAGATGAAGAGAAAGACTGTAAAAACTAGCTTATCTTTATAATTTAAAATTGATACACACTACGATACTTTTTGCCTTATGACAGCTGGTTTTCCCGCCGTAACATTAGATACATTATATACCCCCCACCTAAGTAATGTCAGGGTCTCCTTAAATAGTTTATTGATAGCATTGTTTTAATAGTTGTTGTTGATATTGTTCTAATTGAATGCCATAACTACTCCATATTTTCTTTACTTTTCTTGCCTGTGTATTTTCTTCATTCTCGCATGCTCCGAAGATCTGACTGGTTATAATTCTAAATTGGCGATCGAGTGACGCAAAATTAGGCGGATAGCGATCTCTAGACATACCAGCTCAGTGAAACAAATGTAAGCTATGTGATTAAAAACTTTTTTGTATAGCAAACCATGTAAACCTTCTTTCCTGATTTATTATTACTCCAAGTGTTTACAACATAGGAATTACAGCATACCCGCAGCATCACTATGAAAACGCCTTGTTGAGTCAAACCAAGCCAAGCGTTAATATCATCCACTACCTGGAATACCATAACTGGACTTCACCTAAGTGGACTGCATTTAACTATTATTTGTTAATCCGTATATATATATATATATATATATATATATATATATATATATATATATATATATATATATGATATTCATAAATGGAAACTATATTTATATAATCATATTTATTCTATTATATATATTTCAACGGTAGCAAAACTTAGGTACGCACTCATCAGATAAAATAGAAAGTTTGTTTTATAAATATTGAGATGTTAACAGTTCAAAAATTGAACCGTTAAGATATCCTTCCTGGATATATAAATATTTATAAAACAAACTTCGTATTTTATCTGATGAGGGCGTACCTAAGATTTGGCACCCTTGAAATATAGATAATAGTATAAATATGGTTTCATAAATATTGTTTCCATTTATTAATATCATTGACGTTATTCTCCAGAAAATTGTCGAGTGTTTCGAATCATTTATAAATATATATATATTTAGAATTAACAAGTTAAATATACCTTTTGCTTATATATATATATATATATATATATATATATATATATATATATATATATATATATAATTGACAAAGTGGAGAATATCATGGTCACAAGTACAACAAAGGGGATTTATTTGCAGCCTAACAATTGTTTCATTGATAGGGATGTCTACAAATTGCTGAACACTAAAAGCAGTGCCATTCAATTTTAAATACGATGTTAACTCTATTAAAGCAACGCTGTACTCTAAAACTATCCATAATAATAAGTATTCATAACCTTTAATTGGATAACCTATAACGATATTCCTTTATCCTTTATATATACTACATATACATATATATATATATATATATATATATATATATATATATATATATATATATATATATATATATATATATTTATATATATACATTAGAAAGTGAGGTTTCTCTTACAAAATGAAAAATAACCGAGGTGTCCTACACGAGTGAAAGTATATAGGAAAGAAGATGAAATCGAAAATGCAACTGGAGTCTTATTTTTTTTTAAAATATATATATTTATTTGGTTCCTTTACCGATTTGGCAGTTCTTCTGCTTTTCAAAAGTAGAGTTGAGATGGAGGGTCTGTGGTTTATATATATATATATATATATATATATATAGGAAAGCAGTCAGGATCACGACGGCTGAGAGTATATAACGAAGGAAGTGTGGTACGGAACCAGGTGGACCATAACGCACCAGAGTAGTCAGCCGTCGGGGTCCTGACTCGTTCCCTATATATCATATTATCAAGGTGTTTGAGAAGGTGGTGAGATCACGAATAACCCACGTTCTTGAAAGCAACGGCCTGCTGAACTCCAACCAACATGGGTTCCGTAATGGAAAGGACTGCCTAACGCAGCTCCTGCATCTCTCTGACAGTGTTGTGAGAGCCTTGGGAGAGGGCTCCAACAATGATGTCATCTACCTTGACTTCAGCAAGGCCCCGTGCTATCCGCCCACGACAAAAATCTCACTCGCATCACACAATTATTTCACCTCCATTGGCCCTGCATTCTTTAACATTACACCAAGAAACATAAAAGCAGAGACAGACCCCATCAAGTTCAAGAAGTCTTTAGATAAATTCCATTCGATGAAGCTCGACGCAAGTATGTATTTTGATCCGGGGATGAACGTGGGCTACATTAAAGTTTCGGAAAAACGATAATTGGATCACTAGAGGCAAAATTCGATACTTACGAAATTTGTCAGATTCCAATGAAATTCGACGTAGGTATGTATTTTGATGCGGGGATCAACGTGGGAAAAATCCGGCAACCGAAAAACGCCATTATTCTTGCTTCCATTTGTCGCGACTCCCGCCATGCAAAAAACGTTCAATCTATCAGGATTATCTACCGTAAGTCTCTTTAAATTAACGCTCACCATATTCAGCAAACCTTTTATGCCGATTCTTCCATTTCTTATATAAGGATTATCAAGACTATACCGCCCCGCATCATCCTGTATGGCACCCAGTCTTCTCAAGCAATCGTTGAGCCTCCATGCGCTCTCTCCATTCCCGTGGCCCCACTACCGTAGCATAATGAGGCATCCGTCAATCCCTGCCCCCTTCCTTCCCTGCACGCCGTTGACCCACTGAATCGTTGTACATCACCATGCGCATCTCTGCCTTGTCACTCGCAATTCATTCCCCGGCCCTTTCCATTGCCTGCTCTCCGTGATCCCTAAGGACTGCCACGGCTCAACATGCCGAATCCCTGCTACAGTCCACCCCTGCCGATTTCCATTGCCTACACTCCGGGAGTGCTCAAGACTTCCATGCCTTACAAGCCGCATCCCTGCCACTATCAAGTCCTGCCCTCTCCATTCCCTGCACGCCGTCAACCAACTGCACCGGCATGCCTCTCCATGCCGCATCCATGCTCTGTCAGCCGCCATGCCCTCATCAGCCTTTTATTTTTCCTGCCCACGTGCTCCTTCAAGACTGCCATGCCTAACCAAGCCGAATCCATGCTACTGTCAACCCCTGCCCTCTCCCTTGCCCGCACGCCTTGGTCCTTCACGAGTGCCATGTCTCACTATGTTGAATCCCTGCAACCGTCGATCCTGGCCATCTCCTTTCCCTGCACGCCGTCGACCTACTGCATCGTTATGCCTCACCATGCCGCACCATGATCTGTCAGCCGCCATCCGCTCCTCAGCCTTTTATTTTGCCTGCCGGCCATGCCTAACCAGGCTGCATCCCTGCCACCGTCAAGCCCTGCCCTGTCCCTTGCCCGCACGCCTTGGTCCCTCACGCCTGCCATGGTTCACAATGCGGCATTCCTGTCCTGTCAGCAACTTGCTCAAATGTCATCAGCATGGTTTATTCCTGCGCCGCACATAACCGCCCATTATCTCAGACCAAACACAGCACCGAACATGAAGACGATCCTGTGTAAGCATTTTTACATTCATGTTTACCATATTTAACACAATTAAACAAACATTCATCCCTTTCTCCTCCAAAGCCTACTGATTATGTATGGCCGATAAACATCCTGCCTTACACCCGGGGCTCTCTACATTCCCGAGGTACAACTCAATTGGCATGCCGCATCCACGCCCTGTCAGCCGCCATGCACCCTGCCCTTTCGTCATGCCTCATCATGTTGCATCCCTGCCCTGTCAGCCGCCATCCACTCCCCGACCCTTTCCATTGCCTAGGCATGGCAGTCTTGATGGACCAAGTCGCAGCCCTATCACCGTCAACCCCTGCCCTCTCCGTTCCCTGCACGCCGTCGTCCCACTGCATCGTCATGCATCACCATGCCACATCAATGCTCTGTCAGCCGCCTGCCCCTCCTCGGCCCTTTCTTTTGCCTGCACGCAGTGCTCCTTCAAGACTGCCCAGACTCACCATCCGGCATCCTTGCCGCCGTCCACCATGCCCTTTTCCTTGACTGCTGGCCGTCGTCCCACTGCATCGTCATGCCTCAGGATGCAGCATCCATGCACTATCAGCCACCATCCACTCCTCGCCCCTTTCTTTTTACCTGACCGCCGTGCTCCTTCAAGACTCCCATGGCAATCTATGTCGCAACAATTCCTTGCCACCCACTTAAACCTCATCAGCATGGCTTATTGTTGCCCCATTTGATCACCGATTTTCGCAGGCTAAATACAATACCAACGTGCACGATAGTCCGTGGTAAATCTTTTTAATTACATGTTCATGATGCTAAGCGAAGGTTGAATAGAAACTCTTTCATTTCTCCTGACATGCCTTTCACTCAATTACGGCCGAGAAGCATCCTGTGTAGCATCGCGTCTTCTCAAGCGATCAGCAGGCCTTCCACTGTCCTCACAATTGACTCACAACGCCGCATCTATTCCCTACGATGCCCCTAATCATCGTCAGCATGGCTTATTTTTCTGCCGCGTTTAACCGGCCCTCATTTTAGGCCATAAACAACAAAACCTCGCGATGATGCTGCGTAAGCCTATTTAAATTAATGGTCAACATGTTCAACGAAACAATTGTACCAATTATTCCTCTTCACCTCCAAGGCATATCCATTACATCTTAGAGGTAGGGATTCGCAATTTTTACGATTTCAATATTGACACAACATTCCGTCAGGTTTTTCGGCACATATTGCTCCTATAGGAATATCAAGGGGATTTTCATTTAATTCGTAAGTGTTCAGTCTTCCGTATGCTTTTATTTGTTATTGATACAACACCAACTACAATCATCTAACTTCACTTTGTAGGCTAGACGAGAATCATAAGGAAAACAATCCTCTGATACAACCCCACCATATTATTTGGTCTACCTAGATTTCAATGGCTATATCCTTTGCTTTTGTACGGTTGTACATTTGACAATGTCGCAAAACATTATTCCACTTGATTCTTATCTTTCAGCTATGAAATGGGCAGTGCCTTAAAATCCCGGTTTTGTTGCGTACAGTTTTTTGGTATCTTATGAATGTAGAATCGAAAAACCCTTTTTCTCAATAAACTGATACATACGTTACACATGCTCCATGGATGTTTGTGGACTATTTTTTTCAAAATACCAATATCACAGATTGGAGTACAAAAAGAAACGTTTGTTCTTCATTTATTTCTGTTAAAGCATCCTGCTGGAATTTAGCGCAGACCCGTTTAAATCCAGCGCCTTATAACACCGAGTGTAACCGGGTACACCAGCTAGAAAGACAAATATAAACATTGTTTCCTCGGTCCGATTTGACGAAAGTCGATTTAGTTCCACAACAAATCAACAAACCATACTTGAAGACACGTTGAGGCTGTTGCAAAGGGCAATAACCCTAGACACAATTTTGACCAACTTTTTTTCAAGTAGAGCAAATTTACCGGGACAGGTTTTTAGCTACTCAAATCTACTTCAGAGGTCACGCATTCATGTAAAAAATCAATAAAACTGAAGCGGTGGTTCGACTTTGCGCAAAAAACGAGGCAAAGTTGCACATGGGAAAACCTTTTACAGGAACGTCCGATTTTCTTGAAAACTGTCGCAAAAGACTCGTCATTATGCCGCGGTTCTGATAAGTTCCATTTATTTCTTCTTCTGCACATGTGAGCGCGGAAATTGTAAAAAAAAAACAAAAAAACTGTGAACAAATCGACTTTTCACCCTGCTTTAAAAATCAACTGAAAATTCAATTTCCAATGAATTTAACTTCCGTCAGTCGTGCAAAGAACAATTTCAACGATGTACTGTTTATCCATTATTTATGCTCAATTATAAACCTGTGTCTGCTAACTTTTGTTTTTTTCCTTGAGTTTCGAAGGTTTTTGCACCTGTGATGCGCGGGAAATAACTGTCACACATTTGCACAACAGAGCAAAGATCTACTTACACCCGGGCAACGCCGGGTACTTCTGCTAGTATATATATATATATGTTTTGCAGGGATTTTGATATGAAATCGTATTTGAAACAAATATTGTTATATATATATATATATATATATATATATATATATATATATATATATATATATATATATATATATATATATATATATATATATATATATGTATATATATATATATATATATATATATATATATATATATATATTACATACACACATGCATGCATATAGCAAGTATTTCATTTGTTCCTCTTCTTCTTCTTCGCCTTCGTCTTATTCCTGAGAGGATAGTTAGGGCAGAGTGTTCAAACACCCATCCCACCTCTTCGCCCCAGAAGCACTTCCAACTGATGCGCTGGATCCCCAAGTCAGACCAACCAAGCTCGAGTATGCTGTCAAACCAAGTTACCCGAGGTCTACCCCCGAGTCTCCTGTCACTTAGTTTTGCCTTTAAACTTGGTTCAGTGATTCGTTCCTGAGACATTCTTACCACGTGCCCATAGTATCGGTGCTGTTATCACTTAATTCGCTAAACCTGGGGATCTACCTCGAGTTACTCTCTCAGCTCCAAGCTAGACATATTATCGGGTAATGTTACTGTAAATACTGCAAAGGAGCCCCATTTCACCCTTTCTATTCTCAATTGTATCGGCCACTAAAGTATGCCAATTCACCATTGGCTTCACAATTCTTTGGTGCATTAATGTGATAGATATTTGATAGATATTGAAAATGTCAATATTCTTGAAGTTAGCATCACATTTTTGTCACTTCAGACATAGGAAAACCTCCCTAAAACAAATCTATTTCACCTCAACTAAGTGATATTTTACACATCTTGTGAGATATCCACTAATCCGTAATGTCTTCAGTAATATGACTCATATTTGATTATTCTATAATAAATTTCAGAAATATCGCCCATATTTAGTAGTCTCAATGCTTAGGGTTAATACATATACTATCAACCATGAGAATCATCAGCTCTTCAAGAATTCATATATTATTTAATTCATTTATAGTCGACTGCAATAGCATGTTAGTACAATACACAATTTAGTTGGCCAGCAGATGTAACGAGCCATACAAGAATTGTTAAAAACACTAATCAAACTATAAACTGCGAATCAGAAGATAGGAATATTTACACATATATTGTATACAATATATTGATAGATGGGCGAACTCTTAAAATCATAGAACACACTGTTTTACAAGTCAGTGTATATTCCGTATTCATCTCCCTCTCCCCCCTCTCTCTCTCTCTCTCTCTCTCTCTCTCTCTATATATATATATATATATATATATATATATATATATTGTTGTACAATATATATATTGTTATACTATATATATATAGAGAGAGAGATATAGAGAGATAGATAGATAGATAGAGAGAGAGAGAGACATAGATAGAGATAGAGAGAGAGAGAGAGAGAGAGAGAGAGAGAGAGAGAGAGAGAGAGAGAGAGAGAGAGAGAGAGAGAGAGAGAGAAGGTAAATTTGGAAATAGCACGGCAAATATATGTAAGGGTCTGTTTTACTTTTTTGATTCGTCAAAGTGACATTATTGAAAATATTACTTTATTAAAAAATAAAAAGGCTGAAAACACACAGACACCACAACCCTCTTCCCACCCACACACATATGTGCACTGCTTTATATATATATATATATATATATATATATATATATATATATATAAGCGTGTGTCTCTGTATATTTATGTGTGTATGTATGTCTTTATATACACACACACGACAAAATAAGAGGAAATAATTACTCATTGCAGAAGTGACTGCTACTGATACTCTGGCTTTTGTTAAAGAAGTTTATTTTAAATATTTGAGAATTTTCTGAATTTTTAAGAAATAAATGTTTCTTACTTTCCCACCACGAAGGTATCTGTGACAGACAGGGTGGGAAAACACACACACACACGTGTGTTTGTGTTTTTCCAGATACCTTTGTGGTGGGAAAGTAAGAAACATTTTACAGGGACTGTGACAGGCAGACTGAAAAAACCCCACACAAACACACACGTGTGTATTGTTATATATGCACCCCCACCTTCTCTCTCTCTCTCTCTTTATATATATATATATATATATATATATATATATATATATATATATATATATATATATTGTAAACAGATACGGCTTAATTTGGGCTCGCTGTTTACAAACAAACCGAACATTATAATATATGTTCGGTAAACCCATACATATATATATATATATATATATATATATGTGTGTGTGCATGTATGTATATATATACATACTACTGTACGTCAATATACATATATGTATGTAAGTATACATACTTATATTTAAGTAACAGCTGTACTAAGAGTGAGAAATGAAATTTCATTTTTTCCATATATATATATATATAAACGGAAAAAATGAAACGAAATTTCATTTCCCACATTTAGTACGGCTGTTACTCAAATATAAGTATGTACACGTACATACATATATGTATACAGACGTACAGTAGTATGTAGATATATATATACATACATGCACACATACATATATGCACGTATGTATTCACCGAATATTTATTATATACTCGGTGTGTTTGTAAACAAACATCCCGTATTAAGCCGTAGTGGCCAGCAACCATCGTTGCTCGTTTGCTCAACGCTGACAAAGGAACGCTGTACTAGTTTCAAGCTTATTAGCGATCGTCAGCAACGTAAACCTTCCTGCCAGATTGTTGAACGTATATCTTACCTTGCAACGTTTTTTCAAATATTCACTTCTGCATTCGCAGATTGACACTTTTAGTTTCAGAAGATCCCGTTAAGGGTGAAATCAGTGAGTCTTTGCTTAAACTTTAATCTGTTATTTTAATAAATATTTGCTCTACCGCTGTTATATATTTGATATATATTTATCCTTATCGAGCCCTCTTTGGATGTTCGTCTTCAAATTTATTATTACTATATATATATATATATATATATATAGGGAGAAAGAAAACGATTATTAGGAAGAGCATTTTTTTCCGTTACCTTTTCTGGGTTAGAAAATGTCTAAAACAATTTATTTTACTTTGCGTGAGGTGTCAGTGTATCAATTAATTAATTTATTAATTAATAATACCATTGATTTTTTTATTTATTAATTTATTTATTTAATAATTATCAATTACCGGTTTCAGCACTTTATGCATTTTCATATTATGTAAGTGTGTGCGGGTGGTGGTAGTGGTGGTGGTGGGGGGGGGATGTTTGTACAAAATGTTAAGCATGTTAAACATGTTAAGTTAATGTCAAAGGAAGTATAATATTATTTACAAACTTGGTTTTTGAAGACCAGCAGTTCAAAAATAGTTTTTAGGAAAGATCGCTTGAAGATGTTCATTCTTGTAGGATTGGATGGGTTTTCCCTTATTAGAGAACTAATATGCAGGAGGAGGTAATTCAGAATTCAGAATTCTGAACTGCTTGTCCTCAAAAGCCATGTTTGTAAATAATATTATCCTTTCATTCGCATTACCTTAACATGTTTAACATCACCTTATTTTCTCGTCTACATTTTCTAAAAACACAAATTCCTTTTTTTCTCCCCCAAACACATAATGTGAAAATGCCTAAAATTGCTGAAACCGGTATTTGATCATCATTAAGTAAATAAATGTATAATTAAATAAATCAATGCTATTGGTAATTAATAAATAAATAAATTAATACTTTGACACTTCACACAGCGTAAAATAATTTGTTTTAAACATATTATAAACCAGAAATAGAAAAAAATAACGGAAAATAAAATATTTTTCTTTCTAATAATCGTTTTTTCTCCCTATATACATATTCCAACTCGTGTGTTCGTTCTCCACATTTTATTATTGTTATTATTATTATTATTATTATTATTATTATTATTATTATTATTATTATTATTATTATTTGCATTTATCTTGCTTTATGTTTATACGAGTTATCACCAAGTCACAACCAGTGACCTCAAGAGACAACAAGGTCCGCCATGTTCAAGAAAGAACACACATATTCACACATGCATCCTTAGTGTTTAGACTTGTGATGTACTTATATTGACAGGATCTTCCTTAGTATATGGGCAGTTCCCATTAGTACTATCTTTTGTATTTCTCCTATACGCGGGTTTCCTGGGATTTGCGATAAGTAGTCGTTAGACCCCTTAGGTATCATTCCCAGAGCGCCTACAACCACTGGTATTGTTTTAGTTCTCAATTTCCACATTTTTCCAATTTCTATCTCCAGGTCCTTATACTTGCTCAATTTTTCAAATGTTTTTATAGATACATTCTTGTCTATTGGAACAGACATATCAATTAGCAGGCATACCCTCCTTTGAAAGTCCTTCAATATTATATCAGGTCTATTTGCATCTATTTTTCGGTCTGTTTGGATGCTAAAGTTCCACAAGATTGAGATGTGATCTTTTTCAAGTATGGGAGGTGGTTGATGCTCCCACCAATTCTTTTGATGGGGCAGGTCAAAATGCTTGCACATTATCCAATGTATGTATTGTGCAGCTCTGTCATGCCTGTTTAGGTATTCGGTTGGAGCTATAGGACTGCACATTGAAATTATATGGTCAATGGTCTCTGGTTGTTTTTTGCATACACGGCATAATGGGCTGCACCCATTTTTTATTATGTTGGCTTGGTAATTTTTTGTTGGCAGACACTGATCTTGCGCGGATATAATCAGTCCTTCAGTCTCCGATTTCAGTCCAGAGGATGCCAACCACTGATGGGTTAAAGTTTTGTCAACATCAGGATTGTTAGCTCGCTCTGGGTATTTTCCATACAGAGGCTTTTCTTGCCATTTCTTAGCCAGTTTCTGTAGCAGTTCTTTCTTTGCAGTTACTTTTACCTGCTTTGCTTTTTCTGTGTTTTCCATTTCAGCAGTAAATGGGACTTCTGAAATTTGTAGTCCATTACTGTATCTTTGTGCATCTTTTGTAATGGAATATGATCTTTTGGTGCTTTCGTGTTTCAAAACGAGTTTGATCATCCAATCATGTGATTCCCTTAGATATGTGGATAATCCAATTGTTGCAGTTTTCCACGCAATGTCTAACTGGATTAACCCACGTCCTCCTTCTTTCCTAGGGAGATATATTCTATCTATGTCTGCCTTAGGGTGATGCATTCTGTGCATGGTTAAGAATTTTCGGATTTTTGTATCGAGCCTACGGATCTCTGTGCTTGATCAGTTGATGACATTGTAACTGTAGGTTACTACTGGTATGGCAAGCGTGTTTATGGCATCGATCCTATTCCTTGCATTCAATTCCGTTCTTAAGATTGCTCTGACTCTGCGGTAACATTCCTTCCTTATCCTTTCCCTCATTGTCGAGTGCTTGATTCCGTCTCCTTCACAAACACTTAGATATTTGTAAGTTTGTTCTTGATCAATCTCTCTTATCACGTTCCCCCGATCAAGATTAATGTCTGAACTCTTCAGCAGCTTTCCTCTGGTGAACGTTGCTTTGGCGCATTTATCCAGTCCAAACTCCATGTTAATGTCATCACTGAACTGCTTCACAGTGGATAATAGCCCTTGCAATTGTTCATCATTTTTTGCAAATAGTTTCAGGTCATCCATGTAGAACAGGTGATTAATGGTTTTGTCATAGACTCTATATCCATGTTTTGTTTCATTGAGCATTTTACTTAATGGTATAAGTGCGATGCAGAATAAAAGCGGTGATAAAGAGTCACCCTGAAAAATTCCACAATTAATGTTAACTTCTCCAGCTTCCAGTGATTTTGTTTCACTATTCAAAAGGAGTGTCGTTCTCCATGTCCTCATACTGAATGACAAAAACCTCCTGATAAAGGGGGATATTTTGAAAATCTCTAAACATTTTTCAATCCAACTGTGTGGCAAACTATCAAATGCTTTTTTATAATCTATCCAAGCAATCGATAGATTTTTGTGTCTATTATGACAATCTTCCAGTATCATTTTGTTAACCAGAAGCTGATCCTTACAGCCATATGAGCCTCGTTTACACCCTTTCTGCTCAATGGGAAATAGGTCATTTGTTATCAGGTGGTCATATGTGTATTCAGTTAGGACTGATGTTAAAATTTTATACATTGTGGTCAAGCAGGTTATCGGTCTGTAATTTTTGGGATTGTTTGTCTCATCATTCTTCGGTAGCAGGAATGTAATGCCGTTAACTAGCCATGATGGTATATTTTCTGGCTCCTTAACTATTTCATTGTAAAGTTGGGCTAACAGCTCATGAGACTCTGTGAAGGCATTTATCCAAAAGTTTTGTATTTTGTCTTTTCCTGGGGATTTCCATTTGCTGGTTTTTCTTAGAGCCAAGCGCAGCTGTTCAACTGTTATATTTTCCCATGTTTGTTCTTCAAGGTGAGCTGTTTCTTTCATTTGTCTGTCTATCCATGGGGCATGTATGTTATGAACTTTTTCTTCGGCCCAGATCTTTTCCCAGAATTCTTGCACTTCCTCCTTGGGTGGTATTGATTTAGCAGTTATTGTTGACTTACCAATTTTTCTGTAGAAGTTTCTTTGGTTGTTTTTGAACATATTATTGTCCTTATAGAATCTAGATCGTTTTTCAAAGCGCCTTATACGAGCAGCTTTGGCCGACACTTTTTGCTTGATTGTTTCTATCAGCATGTCTATGTCACATGTTGATCTTATACTGTACTTTTTTTTCAATTTTCTAAGTTTAGTTTGTTTAACATGTTCACCTACTTTATAGTTTGTTAAAATTTCTATGTCAGATCGGAGAAGGTTTATTTGGCGATTGATGTTATCTTGCCAAGTAGATTTCTTGTGGGAATTCCTTTGTTTTTTCATCTTCACTCCACATAAGTGAGTATTATTATTATTATTATTATTGTTATTGTTATTCCTTGAATCTCAGTCATTGATGTTGGTTAACTGGAAAGTCCGTTGGATTGAATATCAAGCCACTACCTGCAGCCTCAGATATTCAGGACGTATCGGAGGGTTCTTGCCGTTCCAAGCAAGCATGCCTTTTGAAGCGTTCCAAAATTATTATTATTATTATTATTATTATTATTATTATTATTATTATTATTATTATTATTATTATTGTTGTTATTCCTTGAATCTCAGTCATTGATGTTGGTTAACTGGAAAGTTTGTTGAAATGAATATCAAGCCACTACCTGCAGCCTCAGATATTCAGGACGTATCGGAGGGTTCTTGCTGTTCCCAGTGCGCGTATGACAATTATTATTATTATTATTATTAATATTATTATTATTATTATTATTATTATTATTATTATTATTATTATTATTAATCCCGCCAAGGTTAACCCTGCCCTTCATCCCCACGAGGTCGACAAAACAAAGTACCAGCAATGCACTGGATAATTGCTGGCCCTGTGCCAAAAGTAGAAACAATTATCATTATTATTATTATTATTATTATTACTATTATTATTATTATTATTATTGCTGCTATTCCCTGAATCTCAGTCATTGATGTTGGTTAACTGGAAAGTCCGTTGGATTGAATATCAAGCCACTACCTGCAGCCTCAGATATTCAGGACGTATCGGAGGGTTCTTGCTGTTCCAAGCAAGCATGCCTTTTGAAGCGTTCCAAAAAGCGTGAAGGGGCCGATTTTCTTTAACCATCCCTGGAAACTTTTGGAGATAGTCCCCAGTGCGCCTATGACAATCGGGATCACTTTGACTTCATGGCAGTTCCAAATCCTTTTCACCTCCCACTTTAGGTCCTGGTATCGGTTAATTTTCTCCCTCTCCTTCTCTTGCACTCTCGTGTCGAACAGGCAGGCCACATCCACAATCAGACACGATCTTTTTTCTTTGTCCACAACCACCAGGTCAGGTCTATTGTGTTCCAGTTTTTTGTCGGTCTGTATCCTAAAATCCCACAGCACCTTCACCTGATTGTTCTCCATCACCGCCTCTGGCCTATGCTCATACCATTTCTCAGAATGTCGTAAATTGTTTACTTTGCACAGGTGCCAGTGGATCACCCTGCCCATCACATCGTGTCTCCAGCCCTTATAGTGGGTCTGGGCTAGGTGTTTACACTCGGACACAACGTGAGCCACAGTCTCCTCTCTCTCTCCACAGATCCTGCACAGTGGGCTAGCCTCCTCCTTGTAAATATGGTGCTTCAACCACTTCGTTTTGAGGGCCTGCTCCTGCGCAGCCATTAGCATTCCTTCTGTAGCCTTTTTGAGGTCTCCTCTTCTCAACCAGTTCCATGTCTGTGGATCTCTAAATTCAGTTTTCTCAAAGAAGATACTATGAAGGGATTTTCCCTTAAGGCTGCTCTTCCTCCTTGATGTTATTTCCTCCTTGGACATCCCCTGGCCTACTGTCCCCTCCTTCAGTACAGTTCTGAGCATTGGCTCCTTACTATAGGTCACGTATTTGTATAGGTTGTTTTTCTCCATCTGAACACAGTCCTCTATGCTGATAAGACCTCTTCCACCCTCAGATCTCCTTAGGTAGAGTCTATCGACATCACTCCTCTTGTGGAACATGTTGTAGATAGTCAATAGCTTCCTAGTCTTCCTATCCATTTCTTTTTGTTCAGCAACATTCCATCTCAGAATTCCCGCACTGTACCTAATAATAGACACAGCTCGGGAATTGACTGCGATTATGGCATTTCTGCTGTTCAGATGTGACTTCAATACGCTCCTTACTCTCCGAATGTATTCAGTTCTTAACAATTCCTTCATTTTTTTGTTCTTTATGCCATCAGCCTCCAGAACGCCCAAATACTTGTATCCTTCCTCAGAGTCAATTTCCTTTATCATTTCACCTGTTGGTATCTGGATCCCGTTACTTCTGCTCAACCTACCCCTCCTCATCACAATGACTCCACATTTACCAATACCAAACTGCATACATATATCATTGCTGAAAATACGGACAGTGTCAACAAGCACATCCAACTCCTTCTCACTTTTCCCGAAGAGCTTAAGATCGTCCATGAAGAGGAGGTGATTGATGGTAAGCTCTCCCCTTCCCAACTTGTATCCTGCTCTCACTTTTCGCAGCATAATGGTCAAGGGCAACAGGGCAAGGACAAACAACAGAGGGGACAGGCTATCTCCCTGGAAGATACCTCTCTTGATCTTCACGCTTCCCAAGGATACTCCAGTTGATGTCAACTCTGTCTCCCAGGACCCCATACTCCTGCCCAGCAACTGTCTGATGTTGTCTGCCACCCTGAAGATCTCCAGGCTTTTGGTGATCCAAGAATGAGGCACCATGTCAAATGCCTTTCTGTAGTCTATCCATCCCATGGCAAGATCAGTGTGTCTCCTCCTGCAATTCCCCATTACCATCTTATCAATAAGTAACTGGTCCTTTGGACCACGTGACTTCTTTCGGCATCCTTTCTGTTCGTCCGGTAACAAGTTGTTTGTGTGGAGGTGATGGTAGATTTCCTCAGACACAATGCTCGTCAGCAGTTTCCACATTATTATTATTATTATTATTATTATTATTATTATTATTATTATTATTATTATTATTATTATTATTATTATTATTATTATTATTATTCTTTGAGTCTCAGTCATTGATGTTAGTTAACAGGAAAGTTTGTTGAAATGAATATCAAGCCACTACCTGCAGCCTCAGATATTCAGGACGTATCGGAGGGTTCTTGCTGTTCCCAGCAAGCATGCTTTTGAAGCGTTCCAAAAAGCGTGAATGGGCCAAATTTATTTAACCATTCCTGGAATGGTCCCTTGTTCGCCTATGACAATCGGGATCACTTTAACTTCATGGCAGTTCCAAATCCTTTTTACCTCCCACTTTAAGTCCTGGTATCGGTTAATTTTCTCCCTCTCCTTCTCTTGCACTCTCGTGTCGAATGGGCAGGCCACATCCACAATCAGGCACGATATTTTTTCTTTGTCCTCAACCACCAGGTCAATTCTATTGTGTTCCAGTTTCTTGTCCGTCTGTATCCTAAAATCCCACAGCACCTTCACCTGATCGTTTTCTATCACCGACTCTGGCTTATGCTCATACCACTTCTCAGAATGTGGTAAATTGTTTACTTTGCATAGGTGCCAGTGGATCACCCTGCCCATCACATCATGTCTGCAGCCCTTATAGTGAGTCTGGGCTAGGTGTTTACACTCGGACACAATGTGAGCCACAGTCTCCTCTCTCTCTCCACAGATCCTGCACAGTGGGCTAGCCTCCTCCTTGTAAATATGGTGTTTCAACCACTTCGTTTTGAAGGCCTGCTCCTGATCAGCCATTAACATTCCTTCTGTAGCCTTTTTAAGGTCTCCTCTTTTCAACCAGTTCCATGTCTGTGGATATCTAAATTCAGTTTTCTCAAAGAAGGTACTATGAAGGGATTTTTCCTGAAGGCTGCTCTTTCTCCTTGATGTTATTTCCTCCTTGGGCATCCCCTGGCCTATTGTCCCCTCTTTCAGTACAGTTCTGAGCATTGGCTCCTTACTATCAGTCACGTATTTGTGTAGGTTGTTTTTCTCCATCTGAACACAGTCCTCTATGCTGATAAGACCTCTTCCACCTTCAGAACTCCTTAAGTAGAATCTATCGACATCACTCCTCTTGTGGAACATGTTGTAGATAGTCAATAGCTTCCTAGTCTTCCTATCCATTTCTATTTGTTCAGCAACATTCCATCTCAGAATTCCCGCACTGTACCTAATAATAGACACAGCTCGGGAATTTACTGCACTTATGGCATTCCTACTGTTCAGATATGACTTTAATACGTTCCTTACTCTGCGAATGTATTCAGTTCTTATCAATTCCTTCATTTTTTTGTTCTTGATGTCATCAGCCTCCAGAACACCCAAATACTTATATCCTTCTTCAGAGTCAATTTCCTTTATCATCTCACCTGTTGGTACCTGGATTCCGTTACTTCTGCTCAACTTACCCCTCTTCATCACAATGACTCCACACGTACTAATACCAAATTGCATACATATACCATTGCTGAAAATACGGACAGTGTCAACAAGCACATCCAACTCCTTCTCACTCTTCCCGAAGAGCTTAAAATCGTCCATGAAGAGGAGGTGATTGATGGTAAGCCCTCCCTTTCCCAACCTGTATCCTGCTCTCACTTTTCGCAGGACACTGGTCAGGGGCATCGCGGCAAGGACAAAAAACAGAGGGGATAGACTATATCCCTGAAAGATACCTCTCTTGATCTTCACGCTTCCCAAGGATTCTCCAGTTGATGTTAACTCTGTTTCCTAGGACTTCATACTTTTGCCCAACAACTGTCTGATGTTATCTGCCACCTTACAATTATTATTATTATTATTATTATTATTATTATTATTATTATTATTATTATTGGCGACCTACGTAGTAAATCGTATCATCGTGAGCTCCGCAAAGGTTTGTTATTTCCGTTTGTTAAAAATTGCCATTTATGGAACATTTTTATTGTTAACCATATATATGCGCACATACATTGTTTTCCGAAAAGGACACCCAAAAAGATTGGGGCCTTGTGCCCAAAATTTAAACTTTTATTATTATAAACAAATTTCTTTGAAAAAAATGGCTAATTCACCTCTGCACCAAGCAGCTGAAAGCCTTCCTCACAAATTAACACCTCACACCGACGCCACAATTGTAAATGTTACTACGTTTGCCAACACAAAAACAATATAAGCAGTAGCAATATTTTAAATTTGTCTCAGGCAGACATTCATTTCCCGCCATTACCAATGACTGCAGGTGTTAAAGCCTCCACCACCACCACCACCGCGACAACCCCCACCTCCACCACCACTGCAACAACAGAAACAAAAGAAGAAAATAATAAATTAACTCGTGATGTCGAAATGAACTCAAGCAAAATGGACTCTTCCCCACCAAAGACGACTGACGACACCACCAGCACAACTGAAACTAAAATTAATATTAACACAAATAACGATAGCAACAACAACAACAATGACATTATAAAACCCACCCTCATTTTCGCCAGAGTAGCAAAATAGTTCGAAGCATTTACGGTAACTCAGAAGGATTTAGAAAATGCCAAACAAATGGTAAAGAAAGATGGGTACAGGGTCAGCCTCACCCCCCACCTAATAAAATGGAGCATCGGCGCCTATGCACCGTGTCGTATCGAACGATAAATGTAAAATCGCGCCGAGTGGAACGGGCATCCGAGTCCAAAATCCAAAAAGCTTTGGGACATGTGTGGGCAAAAAAAACCCACATCAGACGTGGGCAGAAGTATGGAACCGTGGACGTGTTCTTTGAAACACCAGAGGAGGCTAGAGAACACTCCATGGCCCCATTAAGAAGTGACGACTTCTCACTCGTCCCAAGCTATTGTGGCCAGAGACTCGTAAAGATCAGGGTGACCCACGTTCCACCGGCCATCGAAATTCCCTGGCTAATAGCGGCCGTCCTCGCCGGCATCGAAGCCAACACAAAAATAATAGCAATAGCAAAAGAAAAGCAGGAGAACTGGTCCGAAACTGGGATGGAGCTCCTGATCCAAGCGGACCAAAAAAGTATTGAGGAGATCCCAGAGGTAATAGACCTCACTGACGGCAGCCACCTCACGGTAATTGTCGAGGCCAGAAGACCTAGGTGTGTCGTTTGTGGTGAAGGAACCCACCTAAGGGCTTTCTGCCCTCAGGCTAAAAGGTTGAGGCCTACTCTCCTAACCACCCCAGTGACACAACCATCAACACCACCAGTAGCAGAGATGGCAGCAACAACTGTAGCAGCAACTATAACAGCTACAACCCCAGCAACAGTAGCAAAACCAACACCACCACCACCACCACCAGCAAAACCAACACCACCACCACCCAACGCTTCAGAACTAGCACCAGCGCCTACACCATCCACCACGCCACAACCAAAACTAACGCCTATGGAGGATTTTCCACTCCCCGGCCTATCACAACTGGAGACAGATTGTGACGACAAGGAGTGGGAAACGATATCCGGAAAAAGAAAGAAACCAAAAAAGAAAAAATTCTCTTCCTTCCCCCTCCAAAAACAAAATACAGAGGGAAACAAATAAACTAAGAAACAAAAAAAGTTAGGACAGATATGCCACCATCCACACCAGCATCACCAACCCCATCAACCCAAACACCAACACCATCACCATCATTAACTCCAACACCACCATCACCTACATCACAAAAGTCACCAAAATGCGAAAGAGAAACAAACCCACAACAAACGCAAACAAAACAAAACAACCAAAACGATACACACTACACAGCATTAAATTTGAACAACAAGCAATTATTACACTACATCCAACACAACACCAGCATCACAGAAAAAGACTACACAACAACCCCACAATTCACACCACCTCCACACTTACAAATCACTCGCATCACACAGAAAACGTACATGACACTAAAACAAAAATTCCCCAAAGACATCGGAGACTTCCGACAAGCACTCTCCAGGAGGATTTATAAGGACATCCTTCCTGAGGAGGCCACAAGCAGTGAAAAGGATGGAAAAACCGTCCTTCCGCTACGAGAAGTAAGGTAAGTGGTCTTTCCCATCTTTTCCACTCCTTTTCAACATGACCTCACTCAGAATAGGCAGCATAAATGCGCGTGGCTTGGGGTCGTCATGGAAGCAGGGCCACCTGCTCAACGACCTCAGGTCACTAAACATAGATGTAGTGGCCATCAGCGAGATCAGAATCTCCGAAGCACAGGCTTTCGCACCGATCTTCGGCGGATACGATGTGTACGCATCTCCCAGCCGTCCGGGATCGGGGGGTGGAGTTGCTGTGCTTTTTCTGAGAGGTTTGGATCTTGCCATACGGGCCATCTTCCTGGACCCAGAAGGTAAGTTGGTGGTGCTGGACGTGACCAGCGGAGACGGGCAAGCTTTCAGGTTAGTGGCCGTCTATGCCCTGACAGGAGCAGGGCGGCCTGATTTCTTCCGGCGTCTGGAGACCTTTCTTCGAACGTCCCGCTCTTTAGTGTTAGTGGGCGACTGGAACGGGATCTTAGATGCACGCTGGGATTGTGTGGGATTAGTGGATAGTGAAGGAGGGTGCAATAGTCTCACCAACCTGCTCAGACGTTTTGTACTCTCTGACAGGTACCGAATGGATTTCCCGAATGTACCAATGTGGACTTGGACAAATCGCATAGGGTCATCCAGATCATATCTAGATAGAGTATTTTGTAGGGAAAGACATAGGTCTAGCATAGGCTGTCCACAATTCAAGATAGTCAGCTACACGGACCACAAATTCGTGATCTGTGTGCTTGACTTAGATAGACTTCATAGGCGAGGACCCGGCTACTGGAAGCTAAACGCGTCCTTACCAGCGCGCAAGGCCTACAGAGACCGGATTAGCGAACTAGTTAAGCGGGCGTTGACGGGGGCCATCTTCAACAACAAGTGGTGGTTTGCTCTGAAAAGAGCAATTAGAATAGAGTCCATTAGGTTTAGTAAGACTTTAGCAAAAGAGAAAAATAGAGCAGAGGGAGAACTAGTTAGAAAATTAGATGAGGCGCTTAGCAAAGGCATCGCGACCGACGTACTTGCGGCGAAATTGGCCCTTGACCAATTCTTCATTGCAAAGCACGAAGGCTGCGTTATCAGAGCTAGGGTGCGTGCTCTCAGACACGAGGGGAGGAAAGCCGTTCAATAGGCCCGAGTGGCGGAGGCGCGTCGTGGCAACAAAGCCACCATCCTGTCTTTGGTGGACCACGACGGGCGCATGCTACTCGATCCCGGGAAAATGTGTGAAGCTTTTCAGCGACACTTCGCTCAACTGTTCGGGGGCAGTGGCGGGCCGGATCGAGGGATGGACTTTAGTGTCTACCTCGACGGACTGCCGCGACTTTCGGCCACAGAGGCGGAGTGTTACGAAAAGCCGATAACAACCGCTGAAGTACGGGATGCAATGACTAGTTGCACAAGGGGTAAATCGCCTGGTTTGTATGGTCTGCCCTATGAACTTTACGTACAAATGCCAAACTTGTTCGGAGGCCTCTTGGCGGACGTCTACTGCAACTGGCAACAGAACGGGAGAATTCCCAGCTCTGTTAGCCGAGGAGCGGTGGCGCTGCTGAGAAAGGATCCGAACAAGGGGGATAACATAGATAATTTTAGGCCCATAACTCTGCTAAACACAGAGTTCAAGATTTTGGCCAAGGTGCTAGCAAAGAGGTTGGCGCTTGTCGTTGGTGGTCTGGTGGGAGAGGCACAGACATGCGCCATTCCCGACAGATCCATCCCCGACAACCCCCACCTCATGCGATACATCGTAGAGAGGGTAGCTAGGGAACCTGGCACGTGTGGGTCTTTGATCAATTTAGATCAGTCGAAATCCTTCGATAGGGTCGACCATCGTTACCTAGAGGCAGTCCTGAGGGCGGTTGGCTTTGGGCCCGTCTTCAGAGGCTGGATCGCTGCCATGCACAGCAACATCTGCTCTGTAGTGAGAGTGAACGGTCACCTTTCGGAACCGTTCAACATCATGCGCTCGGTCCGCCAAGGATGTCCCCTCTCGTCCCTATTGTACGTATTGACTCTCGAGCCATTACTGCACAAACTGGAGACGTTGAGGGGGATCACGCGCGAACTAGGATGCGGAACATCCGTGTCAGCATATGCCGACGATGTCACCGTAGTGGTGTCGAACGCCAAACACATCGAGGCGATCGGCACTACACTAAGAGAATACGAAGCGGTGTCAAGAGCAATGATCAACCAGGAAATGTCAGTGGGCCTGCAGCTCGCCACCTGGAGCGGCAGGTCCATGCCGTCCAACAGCGTCGTCGGGCGCTGGACAGACGGACCGGTTAAATTGCCATGGGTCTGGTTCGGTCCAGACCTCCAGACGGACAAAAACTGAGACGAGGTGACGAGCAGGGTGGCTTCTCTCACCCAGAAATGGGCCGAGAGGAAGCTATCCCTGAAAGGTCGAGCGGAGGTGGATAACGCGTACATCGCGTCCGTCATCTACTACCGCCTGACCGTCGTGCCTTGTCCTAAGCCCCGCCTGACTGCGCTGGAGCGTTTGCTCTTTCGCTTCTTGTGGCGGGGACGCGCTCGATGGTCAGGCGGTCCATCTGCTGTCAACACCCGCTACGTGGAGGGCTGGGCATGCCGTGGCTGATGATGCGCAGACACGCGCTCAGGCTACGACATCTCCACCTCTTCCTCGACGGTGATCAGGTGTGGTCGCCGTTTGCTAGACACGTTTTTCCCCAGCTCGTCTCCTTGACGGAGCTGCAGTCGTGGGTCAAGCGAAGACCGAGAGGGAGCGCTTGGAGACTGGAATGTCTTCAGGCGCTCACATCCCTCGACCAATCGGGCAATGTGATCGGTGGAAACTCAACCTTGGCTTTCTATAGGGGATTAGTGGAAGGGAAGAGCGACGACGTACTTGGAGAAACTCTAGGCGTCGACGAAAATCAACTAGCCAATTTCTTCGGAAGGACTTTCGGGCCGGGGCCTATGGACAACTTCCAGAAATCCCTGGCCTGGCAGTGCTACCGGGGTGCTTTGCCAGTTCGGGATAAACTTTACAGGCATGGAGGTGCCGTCAACCGGGCATGTCCGAGATGCGCACAGGGCGACGAAACCGTCCTGCACGCACTCGTCCAGTTTCCGAGCATTGCTGACTTGTGGGTTTATGTCGAACACCTGCTGTCACGTGTAGGACGGATCCAGCTATCAGCTGAGTCCATCGTGAGGATTGCCCCGCCCTCTCCCTTTAGCCGGGAAGGGCAGGCAGTTTTTATCTGTCTGGTGGCCATGGCGAAAGAGATAGTATGGTGGACACGTTTGAAAGGGCTGAAGACGAGCACTTACCTCTTCGGTGATGCCCTGATTAACTTTTTCAAATTTCATCTGAAAAGGAAAATCAGGGTAGAGAGGGAAGTGCTCTCTTCCCAGCATTTTGTTGAAAGATGGGTTTGAGAAGCAAGTATGGCCCGAAGGAATGGGCCTTCTCTGAGTATGTGTCTGTTAATTAAAGGTGGAAAACTGGGAGAGGGCACTTGCCCTGGTGGTCAGGGCCACTGTGGTCTTTTAATGGGCTTTCTCCACAAATGTCCCTCGGAAGTCTCCCCCCTATTAGGGAATTTTTCTTTGTTATTTTATTTCATCCTCTGTTTTTTTACACGCAGAAATGCCTATTTGTACCGTCCTGTATTGTCCTGTACTGTCCTTAATGTCTACTTTATGTAAACCCTTGTGGTTAATAAAGAAAACATTATTATTATTATTATTTGCATTTATCTTGCTTTATGTTTATACGAGTTATCACCAAGTCACAACCAGTGACCTCAAGAGACAACAAGGTCCGCCATGTTCAAGAAAGAACACACATATTCACACATGCATCCTTAGTGTTTAGACTTGTGATGTACTTATATTGACAGGATCTTCCTTAGTATATGGGCAGTTCCCATTAGTACTATCTTTTGTATTTCTCCTATACGCGGGTTTCCTGGGATTTGCGATAAGTAGTCGTTAGACCCCTTAGGTATCATTCCCAGAGCGCCTACAACCACTGGTATTGTTTTAGTTCTCAATTTCCACATTTTTCCAATTTCTATCTCCAGGTCCTTATACTTGCTCAATTTTTCAAATGTTTTTATAGATACATTCTTGTCTATTGGAACAGACATATCAATTAGCAGGCATACCCTCCTTTGAAAGTCCTTCAATATTATATCAGGTCTATTTGCATCTATTTTTCGGTCTGTTTGGATGCTAAAGTTCCACAAGATTGAGATGTGATCTTTTTCAAGTATGGGAGGTGGTTGATGCTCCCACCAATTCTTTTGATGGGGCAGGTCAAAATGCTTGCACATTATCCAATGTATGTATTGTGCAGCTCTGTCATGCCTGTTTAGGTATTCGGTTGGAGCTATAGGACTGCACATTGAAATTATATGGTCAATGGTCTCTGGTTGTTTTTTGCATACACGGCATAATGGGCTGCACCCATTTTTTATTATGTTGGCTTGGTAATTTTTTGTTGGCAGACACTGATCTTGCGCGGATATAATCAGTCCTTCAGTCTCCGATTTCAGTCCAGAGGATGCCAACCACTGATGGGTTAAAGTTTTGTCAACATCAGGATTGTTAGCTCGCTCTGGGTATTTTCCATACAGAGGCTTTTCTTGCCATTTCTTAGCCAGTTTCTGTAGCAGTTCTTTCTTTGCAGTTACTTTTACCTGCTTTGCTTTTTTTGTGTTTTCCATTTCAGCAGTAAATGGGGCTTCTGAAATTTGTAGTCCATTACTGTATCTTTGTGCATCTTTTGTAATGGAATATGATCTTTTGGTGCTTTCGTGTTTCAAAACGAGT
>OZ024742.1:354422909-354450409 GCA_964016885.1 Eledone cirrhosa
AATATAGCAGCTGCAAGATGTTTTTATTATTTCTTCTTCTTAATTCATTTATTATTTTTACCTATTTTTTAATATCAAATTAATAACATTTTAATTTTATAACTTCCACTCCCAGATTCCTTCAGAATTCTCATTCGCCTGCTTTCTTACTAGCACAATTTCATACACATTCCTTAGAATTAGATGTATAGAATTCACTTTCAACGCTTGACCAGCTCCACCCACTCGCGCATTGTTCTACAGGCAAGTTCAGCCACCACCACCTCCCACCCACCGCCATGAAAGATTTAATTGTGTTTACAAGAAATTTTGACAAATCCTTTTGACAACTACAATCTTCCCATATAAGGAATTTCCCTTTGAAAAGTTCGGCTATTTATTACCAAGCAACAAATTATAATTTAGTCCATGGTGGATGCCAACTCTGCTAGGAGTATTGCAATCGTATGTCAGATTTCAGAAAATGGTGCAGCTTTAGGCTATGGCCAGCCACACATACCTGTAACATATTCTGAACAATCAATGTCTATGCTTTGAAGGTTTTTTAAGTGTTTTAAGTGGCGAAAAGCCTTTGGTACTCGAGCAATCACACTATCTGAGCATCGAAAACACTACCCGAAACACTGGCCCCATATGACAAGCATGAAATATTGTATGTTTTGTTTATGTGGTTTTAATTGTTTGTGAGAATGTGTTGATGATTTTGTTGGTGTTCTTTCGGTTGTGTCTGTGTTTTATTTTGGAGGCGGAATTTGACAACTGACCTTGTTTCACCACGTGGTGTTCAATGTTGCTGAAGGTCCTTGTATTGGTGTTGTTGCTGGTGGTTTTGTTGGTGTTGGTGTTGGTTGTGGTCCTCGCCCCAGCGTCAGCAGAAATAAAGCCATTCGACCCTCTTATATCTTTCAACCGTTGAGGGCAGAAGGCTAGCAAATGAGTTTTTTGCCTGCAATGCGGACTTGCACCTCAGTCATAATATGTATTACCGTCCCGTTCTAAAGACGGATGCAGTCCGGGATATATTTTACATTCCTCGGCCTGATTTGGAGATACTTCTCCAGATCAACCCCGGACCAGTCATCTCTAGCCGTCCTTGTAACCTCTATCAGGACTGTATCCGTCCCCTCCACAATCACGCGTCATAGGAGTCACTACATGTCAAATCCAGGTGGGATCCTGGGAATGTTCTTTTTCCCATGTGGGAAGGGTACATTATCACCTTCCTGGTTTTGCAAGGGTTCATTGCATGTTTTATAGCAAGGTCTACCGACATAAACAGCCCCGTAATGGTCACGTAGTGGCTTCCCCGCGCTATGCATTCAGTGCTAACCATGATGCATTTCCGCGCGGTTTCAACAACTGCCTTTGCAATTAAAACCAGCCTCGACGTTTTGCCGAGATGCGTCTGTAATGCACTGGTCAGCGCTCCACTGCCTCAATAGCTTTTACCGGGAAAGTTAAACTTAATGGTATAAGTCCAGTGATATCACTGGACCTATATCCTTAAGTTCAAATGAAGATATGTCACTATCTTAACACCAATTATTATATTTTATGTGACGAAAGCTTACTTAAATATTAGTACCCTTGAAATACGTATAATAAAATAAATATGGTTTTATAGAGATATCCATTTATTAATATTATTAATATTAATATATATATATATATATATAGTAATAATAATAAAATTGAAGACTAACATCCAAAGGGGGCTCGATAATATCAAATATATAAGAACCGTAGAGCAAATATTTATTAACATAACAGATTAAAGTTTAAGCAAAGAATCGCTGCTTTCACCCTTAACGGGATCTTCTGAAACTAACAAAGTCAATCTGTAAACGCAGAACTGGATATTTAAAAAATCGTTGCAACCGGAGGAAGACAGGAAGCCGATACTTTGGTTCGTGGTAACGTTCGCTGGCAAAGAACGGGAAAAAACGAATGATACGTCATTAATAGGAGCGGTGAAAAACAATTACACGCAAATGCAAAACCACGTTTATGGTATAAAAGAGGTCGTAGACTAAAATTCTTAGGTGGTGCATAGAGACGTTCTCTGGCAATGAACGAAAAAACGAAGATAATAAGTCATACGTGGAGCGTGGAGAACAATAGCACGCAAAGACAAAACCACGTAAATGGTATACCAGAAGTCCTAGACTAAAATTCTAACTAGGAGATCAAATGAATCTCCGCTACAGAGTTAAGAACAAAGTAAATAAATACAATACAGAAGTAATAGAAACAAATAAATACATACACGCAAACAGATACGTGCATACACAAGCATACGCAAAACCTTACCATAGGTATACAAAATCACGCACATATAAATATGTGTGTGTGTGTATGCTTGTGTACAAATAAATAAATAATTATATAAACGTTTATAAGTAAATAAATACGTATATAACAAGCGAACACGCATACCTACATATAAATACACGAATGTTCGGAGACGTAAGTCAACTAAAACAAGAAGTACACATATACACACACCCACCATACGTACGAACCTGCATATTCACGCAGACGCAAAACTCCCGTATACACATAGCCAAACCCTAAATACCAGAATATGTAAAAATTATACGCCATAACAGTCAAATATAAGTACGAGAAGGTATACATACATTCACAAAACATACGGGTAATATATACTTACCAATGCAAATAAGTAAAGGAATAAACAAAACATATACTTAGCTCCCACATCAAGACGTAAAATATCCACGTATAGATCGTGCTATCCGTTAGTGTATAACATGGGGCTGTAATACAGGAAAGTTTTGTGCAATTTATGTTTACAAGCCGAAATTGCCTCAGATTTTTTGTTTAAGATGTGGTCTGTGGCGTAAAGTATTTCCAGGGCCTCAGCGGCGCAGAGGTCACATGGTCTTATATTTCCGTTATACGATCTAGCCCCAGCTAGGATCTCCCAGTGTAACTTATATTGGGTGTGGTTGTCTTTTAGACTCCAGATATAAGCTGAAAGTGACGTCATATTCCTTCTTAGAGGGTAACGAAAAGAATGGGTATGCATGTAAAGACGCTGCTTGAAACTATTGGCGGTTAACCCTATGTAGGCCCTACGGGACGTGGGTGTTACCACCTTACATTTGTAGACAATGTTACTAGAGAGGCATTTCCCGGATAGGGGGCAATCAGCCCGTTTCCTACAATTACAGTTAGTATTAACTACAGGGTTGCACTTGTCTCTATGCACCACCTCTTTTATACCATAAACGTGGTTCTGTCTTTGCGCGTAATTGTTTTTCACGGCTCCTATTAATGACGTATCATTCGTTTTTTCCCGTTCTTTGCCAGCGAACGTTACCACACACCAAAGTATCGTCTTCCTGTCTTCCTCCGGTTGCAAAGTTTTTTGAAATATACAGTTCTGCGTTTACAGATTGACTTTGTTAGTTCCAGAAGATCCCGTTAAGAGTGAAAGCAGCGATTCTTTGCTTAAACTTTAATCTGTTATTTTAATATGTATATATATATATATACATATATATATATATATATATATATATATATATATATATATATATATATATATATATATATATATATATATATATATATATTTATATATATAAATATATATATATATTTCGTTTCTGAATCTCTTTATCAAGATTCTTTATTTGAAAACGTGTGTTGAATCCGATATTGTTATGCTCTGGGAGGGTCATGTTTCCAATAAGAAACACATGCACCAGTTGCATTCGCTTCAATTTATTATAAATTAAATTTATAAATTTAAGAATTTATAAATCTCCTGTTGGTTGGTTCCACAACCAGACAATTGTTCATATATTGTCAAAGATCTTTCGTCACACATTATGTGACCTCTTCAGTGACTGGGGATTATTTTCTTTGTAATTGTGCCTCTCCTTTGTTCTGTCCTACGCCATCTTGTTTTTGTGTGTGTTGTGTGCTTAGTTTGGACATGTGTTACATCCGGGTGTATGTGTGTGTTTATATTTGTTTATTTATTTGTTTATTTACATGTTACTGGTTGGTTGTTTGTTCTGTATGTGTGTGTTTTCATGTCATCTTTAATTGTAAATTGTGATGTAGCTGTGACATTCCTGTTTTCTATTTAATTTTGGTTGGGGTTCATTTATGTGTATTACTTCTGTGATTTGTCTAAACATTGCGTCTGTTCTGCGTGTAGATTCTATTTTTATTTCTATGTTCTCTAATTTAGCCTTATGTTCTATTTTAGCATGTTGGTAGAGTATAGATGATTCTTGACTATCTTGAAGCTCTCGCCAGTGTTCACTTATCCGTTCTTCTATATTACGAGCTGTCTCACCTATGTACACTATATTCTTATCTCTACATTGTCCTTCAGTACATCTTATGCTATATACTACATTTCTAGTTTTACAGTTAATATGGAGGCTTAGTTTACAGATTATACAATCCTTATCTATACAGGGAAGTCTTTGAGAAGGGTATGTATTGCTAATAAGTGTTTTTATGGAGGTGCCTGGTCTTTCTACTATCTTAATATTGAGTGTATGTTTATCTAGGGCCCTTCTAAATGTTTATCTAGGGCCCCACTAATTCACCTCTAGGGGTTGTATTGATGAACATTACGCTCTTGTATTTATTGCTATCATACCATGAGTTTATTCTATTGACCTCATTCCTAGTTATTTCTATTCTATTCCAGAATTTGCTCCTATTCAAGGGGCAGGTCCCATTTGTATCGTTATTTATCATTTTTTCCCTTTTGGTTCTGGCTCCTCTATGTACTCTGATTTTATCTCTCTGATTGTAACCAGAGAACTGCATACGGTTGATTAATTGTTGCATGTGTCTCTCTAGCTCTTTGGGGTTGCACATGCGGGAATCGTCTCTCATCACCCGTACCAAATCCGCAATCAGTATGTTGATTTTGATGTGGTCCGAAACAGCTGAGTTTCCGTGGATCAGATATTTGGAAGTTATTCGTTTGGCATAATGGGAATGGAGGATTTGTTTTTTGTTATTAATGGTTTCTAACCAGAGCTCTGTGTCTAGTACATATAATCGATGGTTGGAGTGTTTGCTTGGGTAGTCTATCGTAACACTAATACTCTGGAGGATGGAGTTAGCTATTTGCTGGATGCTTTCCATTGTGTTTTTCTCTAATTCCTGACTGTTCTCTAGTGGGGGTGTTTTAACTGCGATGTTTATAATATCAACGAAGCGGGAGTACATTATCAGGGTTAAGAGGTTACTGTCTTCTAATTGTTCTTTAAGTTTAAGTTTAAGGCTATTGTTCCACCATACCATGAATAGGTTAGCTATGTCACATGCAATGCTAACACCAATGGCTGCTCCCTCAATTTGGGCATATGTTTTTCCATTAAATTTGAACATATGTTCCTTAAGGTTTATTTTTATACTGGCCCCCACCGCATGTGCAATCATTTTCTTCAGTTCATCGTGGTTTTCCGGGGTCCGTATGTCTCTGGTCCACCCGTTCCATCTATCTGTGTGGCTTTTCTTGGCCATTGAGGTAATGGTAGGTGCTCTGCCTCTTGCCGGTCTTGTAGGGCACAGGCTGCTAAGGTCATATGTATCTAGATAATCATTACAATAGGTAAGTTTAAGTTTGAGTCCCAGCTCACTGGTATCAATCCCACGGAATTCAACATCGCACTCACTGATCATTTCTACGCATTTCTCGACAGCAAAATCCACGTCAATGGATTGATACAGGGACACAACATCCATACTTCCTATTATAGAGTCTGTCAGGTCCCTAGAGCCATCCATATATATATATATATATATATATATATATATATATATATATATATATATATATATATATATATATATATATATATATATATATATATATATATATATATATATATATATAAAGAATTAGTATATCTATCAACATACCTATGCTACCAAATATATAGGTTTTTCTTAGTAACTGTGTGGTTCAATGCAAGGGGATGCAGAACAATAATATGACAGACGTAAAATAAGAAAATTATGAAAATTAACTTATTTACTAAAATTTCACTCCAACTAATTAGTTTCTGAAAGGGAATAAACATGGTTTCCGAACGGAACAACATGGAGAAAATCCTTTCGACATCAGGAAGTCTATTCTCAGCTACGTTCCCAGGCAATGCGTGGACACAGGGAACTTATACAAAAATAATTCAGTGGATGGAAAAAAGCAAGCGAAGACTAAATTCCAGGACATTGAACAAATCACTGCCTACTTGGTCGGTGGCAAATTCAAAAGAATCAATCACGTGACGTCGAGTTTAATCAGTGAGGAGTAGGGTGCTGATAAGTCAGTAGCCTGATTATTACTATGAACCATAGTAGTAGTTTTGGGCAAATTTTTGCTCAACAAAATAATTTGGAGATAAATATAACGCATTTCCTGGGAACTTAGCTGAGAATAGACTTCCAGATGACGAAAGGATTTTCTCCATGTTGTTCCGTTCGAAAAACAAGTTTATTCCCTTTCCGAAACTTTAGTAAGTTAATTTTTATAATTTTCTTATTTTACGTCTTTCATATAATTGTTCTGCATCCCCTTGCATTGAACCACAAATTTACTAAGACAAAACCTATATATTTGCTAGCATAGGTATGCATCTGTATATATATGTTGGTAGATATACTAATTCTTTATATTTACCTCCAAATTATTTTGTTGAGCAAAAATTTGCCAAAACTACTACTATGGTTTATAGTAATAGTCAGGCTACTGACTTATTAGCACCCCACTCCTCACTGATTAACCTCGATGTCACGTGATTGATTCTTTTGAATTTGCCACCGACCAAGTAGGCAGTGATTTTTTCAATGTCCTGGAATTTAGTCCTCGCTTCCTTTTTTCCATCCGCTGAATTATGTTTGTATAAGTTCCCTCTGTCCACGATTTGCCTGGGAACTTAACTGAGAATAGATTTCCTGATGACGAAAGGATTTTATCCATGTTGTTCCGTTCGGAAACCATGTATATTCCCTTTCAGAAACTCATTAGTTGGAGTGAAATTTTAGTAAGTATGTTAATTTTTATAATTTTCTTATTTTACGTCTTTCATATATATATATATATATATATATATATATATATATATATATAAGCAGAAGTGGTATTTAATTGTAGGAATTCCGACAAAGATAAATGTTTATAACTGATTTAGAGCACAATTTTTTATCCTTTTTTAAACATTACTTATCTCTTATAAATTATTAAAAAAAATATATTTTATTAGATTTATAACCACTAACTAATTATTTCTACGTTTGGCACAAGGCCAGAAATTACCCAGAGCATTACTGGTCATTTATTTTATCGACTCCGTAAGGATGAAAGGCAAAGTTAACCTCGGCAGGATTTGAACTCAGAATGGCAAGGGCCGTAACTTTATACGTCAAAGCATAGCGTCCGACCCTCTACCGATACTTCCAATCCATATCTTTCATCATTTATACTTGTTTTGACAAAATAGTCTCATACTAACGAATAAATAAACAAAAATGAAGTGTTTCCGTATCTTCCCGTTTTAAAATATATAAATATAAATATTCTTATTAACTCAGTTAATTTAATTTAATTTAACTTAATATTTACTTACATTAGTACAAAACCAATGTCCCCCATAACTCATTAAAACAATTATCTATAACACAATATACCCATCTATTCATTTATTTATCTATTTATTTATTTATTTATCTATATACTTATAACAGAACATATATTAGAAACGAATTTTAAACAACGAATAATCGTAAATACACATAATATTAGATTTATACTTAGAATATATCTCAAATTAACGTTATATTCATCTTCTCTTGTCTATTTCTTCTCTCTACCTATTTCGTAATATTTGTTATCTTCATCCTTATATATTTTTTCTCTCTCTCTTTGTCCAGTGTCATAAAAATAAACGGTTGTTTTTCAATTATTTACATATTCATTTGCATATTCACACATACGATTGAATAATCCCTAATATATTTTCACTATCGAGTGAATTTCCAACCGATAAGGTGTGATTTTCATGGTTACGTCTCTATTTAAAAAAAAGACTTTGTATTGTATCTGATGAAAGCGTACCAATGTTGTCTTGGTTACCCTTGAAATATATATAATAAAATAAATATGGTTTTATAAATATAGTTTTCATTTATTTAATATCATTGTATATATATATATATATATATATATATATATATATATATATATATATATATATATATATATATATATATATATATATATATATATATATGTTTATTAAAATAACAGATAAAAGTTTAAACAAAGAATCGCTGCTTTCACCCTTAACGGGATCTCCTGAGACGTTAAGGGTGAAAGCAGCGATTCTTTGCTTAAACTTTAATCTGTTATTTTAATAAATATTTGCTCTACGGTTCCTATATATTTGATATATATTTATCCTTATCGAGCCCTCTTTGGATTGTTGTCTTAAAATTTATTATTATTTCTATATATATATATATATATATATATATATATATATATATATATATACTGCTGTTTAATATAGGAAAGACTTCTACAGGACTAGAATTATTTCATTCAGAGGAAATCATCCGGAAAGCAGAGAGTTCTTATATATGTATTTATTTATAGATATATACATAAATTACACATATATTTCTGCTAATTACATAATATTATTTCTCGTCACTCTTCATTTTGGCAAGGTATCTCATCGTCTATTAATTATATTGTATATTTCAAATTTCTTGCTTTCAATTCTTTTTTTAAGTATCAAATTATTTTCGAGAAAAACTATCAGCATTGCATTTTTTCCTCATATTTGTTAATATACTGGCACGAAAAAATAAAATTCTTGGCATTGCCAGCTTCAATGTAAAACGATGTTGTTTGATCATCTTCAAAATCACATTCATAATTAGGTAAGCTCCAAAAATATACATATAATTTCTTGTGAAAGATTGATATTGAACCAAATCTTATCCCGCGATTGTAAATAATATAAATATATATATTTTTTATCAGTTGCATTGCCTCTTTCAAATTATAGGACTTCCTTTAACCAGAGTGAAGTAATCACAGGTTATTTTAGTTTGTAACTATTCTTTCATGAATTTCATATATATTATCTTGTTTCGGTATCTTTAAAATATTGTTTCCAAAATTACATTTACAAAGATCATATGTGCTCGTGTATGTCAAATTAAACCGACATAAATATGCTTAGATATGTATGTATGTATGTATGTATGTATGTATGTATGTAGGTATGTAGGTATGTATGCATGTATGTATGTATGTATGTATGTATGTATGTATGTTATCTCTTTCTCTTAATTTCGAGTATATTTTTGACAGGCCAACTTCCTGGTGGCAAGGTTGTAAAAGAAATGAAATTGTCATCCCTTGAATCGCAAGAATGTTTTGCAAATTTTGAAGGTACCAGCTATCGCAGCCATTTGTATACTATGAATTAGGGAGCTGCGCTATGTGTCCGCAAATCCAAGTTCAGTTATACATTGCTCTAAGCGGGTTGATATATAACCCGTAGCTCCAATAATGATGGGTATGAAGCTAAAGGTGTATTTTGTATACTGGATTTGTAAAAACTCATCAATGGTCCTTAGATGTATGTATGTATGTATGTATGTATGTATGTATGTATGTTCTTCTGGTTTTATAATTTCACATCGTTTTACCAATAGAGAGAGAGTCGGTTTCTAACATAGACACAAGACTCTCTTATTGGAATTTACTCAACATCAACTAGGTAGATATGTATGTATGCATGCATGTGTAGATATGGATGTTATTGTATGTGTGGATGTGTATATTTTGAGTTTTATATGTGCATGTTTATATGCTTTGTATCTGTACATGTATATATGCAGTTACTAGATGCAACATTTTTGGAATGTTTTACATACTTTTAATGTTCCATTAATGGATTGTACTTGTAGTTTCCTAACTAGTTGTGTTCTTTCTGTTCCTGTGAAACCTAGCTTCTCAAGATTTGTATTGAGGCAGTTACTAACATATCCCATTGCCCCAATAATCACAGGCATAAATCTGAAGGTGTAATCAGGGTGGAGTATCTGCAGATTTCTCATCAGTTCTGCATAAATATTCTCCTTTTCACTAATTTTTGATATTATATTGGCATCTTCTGGGCAGCTAATTTCCACTACTGTGCATGTTTTCTTCTCCCTGTCCCATATCATAATACCTGGTCTGTTATGCCTGCATTTTATTGGGGTTTTTACTGGAACATTCCACCAGTACTCTTTCACATTATGTACATAGATGTCTTCCAAATTGTTGTAGCTTTTAATGTGTTTATTATCGGGGCTATCTTTTTTTACGAACTGCATGGACAGTGTTTTGGTCACTACATCATGCCTCATAGGTAAATAGTACCGCGATGACATCTTTGGGCAGCTGCTGATGACATGGGTGATATCCTCGATGTTTTTTCTGCAGAGTCTGCACTTGTTATCACATCTAGGTGTTTTGCCTGCGTCCGTATCTCTTTTGTGAATCAGGTATTTCGTACTAATCTCCTGTTCTTGGATTGCCAAAGCGTATCCTGCAAAGTGGGAGCCAATATAACGGTTGTTGGTCCAAGATAGACTACTTTTCTTATCTATATTACTCTCATTCTGGAGCTTCCTGGCAACATATCCATGCATGATTCTTTGCTGATTAGCATGCAGTTTTTCATCCATGGATTCACTGCGATACTGCTGAGCGATATCCCTGGGTGTGAGTTTTTGATTATCGCAGAGGGAATATCTCTCAAGGAGTTCCTTCCCAACTCTCATGATCTTTTGTGTTTCATGCAGATAGACTTGCTTGAGAAGCGGGCTCCTACACTTCGAGGTTCGTAGATGTTGTCTGAGAGATATGATGCGACATTCAAATGTTGTCTGGACTGATGTTAGGCCTCTGCCTCCCTGCTTACTTTTCAAGTAAAGGCGGTTTATGTCACTGTTGATGTGGAAGTTTCCAGTGTTGTTCAGTATTTTTCGAGTTCCAACATCAACTGCTCGGATTTCGTGTATCGTCCAATTGCGTATTCCAAACGTTGGTGTTAGGACAGGCACAGCAAACCCATTGTGAGCCACTGTTTTGTTTTGCGCAGAGAGTTCCGATGACCAGATCTTTCTTAATCGGGTGTAGTATTCCCTGGTTACGTGTTCTTTATTAAAGATACCATTATAGGAAATGTTCTCATCTATCCCCAGGTATTTGTAGCAGTCCTCATCAGATATCGGTGAAACAGCACGTATGTATGTATGTATGTATGTATGTATGTATGTATGTATGTATGTATGTATGTATGTATGTATGTATGTATGTATGTATGTATGTATGTATGTATGTATGTATGTATGCATGTATGTATGTATATATATATATATGTATATATGTATGTGTTAAATCACTCTTGAGTGATACTGGTAACATGTAAGCCAGTACAACCAGTCGCATAGTCGGGTTGTCGGCTAATAAACTGGCACACCTACAAAATTTACTTGATGAGGAGAGTGATTTAGGACACCCTGCAAGTCAAAAAACAAAATCTGACAAAGGGCGCAAGAACGGCGATCCAAAATTGTGTAAATATGTATATACACATGTACATATGTATATGTATGTATATGCGTGTGTATATGCCTGGGGTGTCAGGGAGGGGCATGTACCTCTATAGGGAGGGCTAGCCATGCCCTTTTCAGGACAGCTCGTCCTGCCTTGGGTCCCACCTGACACTCAGCTCTCACCTGTGGCCCCCAGACTGTAGCATGCAACAGCGGCCAAATCCCGGTAAACCGCCTTGGCTGGTGGGCCGAACTAGGTTGAGGGTAGCCGGACGGGTCTGAAACCCCCCGGTGAGTTAGATAGCGGATGCCTGCCCCTGAATGCGAAGATTGGACCCGGCGGAGTGAGTGGAGGAGAACAACATTGTCATGGCGACAACAAACAATATGGAGTGCTAGGGCACGTCAAGGCACTATAGACGTCATGGCCATCCACTGCAGCCAAGGAAGTCCCTGGTTGTGAAGGTCCTCCGTACCACCGTATTCTAGCTTCTGCGCTCGAGTGAGTGGGACAGTCACTGTGCACTGGACCTCCCACTATAAACCTTTGCCGCAATGGTTTCTTCTTTAGGTGCAATCCCAAAGCCCTGCGGCGATGGGTGAGAGGTGGAGGTAACCTCTGGGAGTTGCCGGTCTGACTCTGGTCCCTTCCCCTGCCTCCACAGTCCTCGGACCTGCAAGTTAAGGATCAGCCTCAACAGCCACCGTCGTGCCCACGGCAGACGGGAACAACAATATGGATGTCATCATCGTTTGCGATGGACAACCACGATTTATGTATGAATGTATATATGTATATATATATGTGTGTATGTAAGATATATATATATATACATTTTAGAATTGGTGCTCTGAAATAGCTATATATATATATGAATGAATATATAGTGTATTTTGCAATACACGGTATGCTTAATTAAAAGCATTTCGAAGACCTTATGCTATTGTTTTAGAGTAGTGACATACTCACCTACTTTAATTTTCAGCAAACAGAAGGAGATTAAGCTGACAATGCCTTGTTTCGCATTTGTTGATGCTTATCACAGCCAACTACTCCTCCTGTTTTCCGAAATCATGGATGTTTGGTTCTTATAGAATTCTAGTAAATAATCAGGAACTGATTATACAGAGCGGTTGTTGGTCAAGCAAAAATTGAAAATTAGAATTGGTGCTCTGAAATAGCTATATATATATATATGAATGTATATATAGTGTATTTTGCAATACACTGTATGCTTAATTAAAATCATTTCGAAGACCTTATGTTATTGTTTTAGAGTAGTGACAGACTCACTTACTTTAATGTTCAGCAAAAAGGAGGAGATAAAGCTGACAAGGCCTTGTTTCGCATTTATTGATGCTTATCAAAGCCAACTACTCCTCCTGTTTGCCGAAAACATGAATGTTTGGTTCTCATAGAATTCTAGTAAATAACGAGGAACTGATTATACAAAGCTTTTGTTAGCTTTATGTCCTCCTGTTTGCTGAAAATTAAAGTAAGTGAGTCTGTCACTACTCTAAAACAATAGCATAATGTCTTCAAAATGCTTTTAATTAAGCATACAGTGTATTGCAAAATACACTATATATACATTCATATATATATATATATATATATATATATATATATATATATATATATATATATATATATATATATATATATATATATATATATATATATATATATATATATATATATATATATATATACATATATATATATATATATATATATATATATATATATATATATATATATATATATATATATATATATATATATATATATATATATAATATAGAATAACTTCTACAGTTCTAATACTGTTTCATTGGTGAGAAATCATCAGGAATCTCATGACTATTTCTTACGAATGAAACAGTTCTAGTCCTGTAGAAGCTCTTCGATATTAAATATTTTTACTCTGGTTTGTATTGAGCACCTTACTTACTCTGGTTTCCCCGGGATAAACTTATATATATATGTATATTAACTGTATATATTGAGTAAGGAACTCAAAATTGTTTCTAACAACAAAATAGCTCTAAGAAACAGATATTTCTGAGCCATATATTATAACAGAATATAAAAGAAAATCGAGTATTCTTTTCATCTCAGGGAATCACGTCCCTTACGATTTGAACACATAAATGTGTGTTTGATTTTCTTTTATATTCTATTATAATTATATATATGTATATATATACTAGCAGTTTAGCCCGGCGTTGCTTAGGTTTGTTAAATTGCTATGACAAGTTACATACAGGTAAACGTGGCTTGAAATCGAATAAGCTTATCAATTAAGTACATAAAGCAGTTGAACCGGTTATTATAAGTTACGAACCAATTAGCATGTTGGACAATCAATGATGGGTTAATAATCTTCCAATAGCGAATTTAGCAGACCAAAGTTGCAAGATGGTGGCCCTGATGCCACTGGATGTCAGATCTCTCTGACATGGATGACCCTACCAGGAAATAGATTTCCAGACGGCATAGCTCCAACACCTCCAACACCTGCACCCACATATATAGCACCTCTTTCTAGACGATATTGCGTGTCATCCCTTGAGAAGTGTAAGCAAAACGTACATTCTTACTCCCTACGCGGGACCAGGCAACATAAATTGGCCATGGGAGGAGCATGGCTCCCCCAAAAGGATGCCCGCCACCGACAATGTTTACCCTTGTGACTTGTTAATGGACATGGCAAAATATGGTCTCACCGGGAATTGGGATCGCCGGAAATCTAACGGGATATCTGACGCCGAGGAGAAAAGATTCATCCTTGACAGTGTATTCGGCAGAATTGCCAGAAGGTCAACACTCTGGGTGTTGTCATATTAATATTTAACCAATGAAAGTCGTAAAAAATAAATGATTTAAACATTCCAATTCGTATGTCAATAGCATTAATCTGTTATATGAAGTGTGATTTTGCGGGTTGTTATTTGCAATAAGCCGATTTAAAAGACCCAAGAAAAGCCGTATGACAATACAGAACTCCAATGACTCCCCCAGCTGTTAAAGTATAGAGAGGGGGAATAATCTATTACAGAGAGAGGGAAGAGCGATGAAAAAAAAAAAAAAAGCTAAGAAACTAATGGGAGGTGTGTAAAACAGTGTTGTCATATAGAGAGTGTAAAGCGACAGAGAGTGTAAAGCAGTTAAACTATATAGAGGGGAATTATCTATTATAGAGAGAGAGATGAGCGACGGAGAGAGCGTTATGACTATGTCTCTTGTAAAAAATGATGTGTTGCTTAGTTTTCAAAGTTTATGTCGCGTTCCTGATCGAAGTTTTGTAGCTGTTAGGTAGTAGAGAGAGTGAATAAGCGTGTAAGAGAGAGGGTTACAAAATGTATTTAGTTTTATCGATTTTTTTCATAGAAGCAGGACATTTTTGGCAAAGTTTATTACGCATTGACCATCGTTCTAAATTTGGAGCATATTGGAAAAAGAATCATCAAAATCGGTAGAGAAATGTGGAAATGCATAAAAATCATACACACACACACACATGCTTCTGCATATGGCGTTTTAACATATTATTTAGCTCTGCTTTTTTAACTATGGAGCGCTTGCCAGCATTATATCTGATCATTGCGTTTCGTTTCACTTCTTCTACCCGCCGAAATGCGATTCTCGCTGAATTTATATATATATATATATATATATATATATATATATATATATATATATATATATATATATATATATATATATATATATATATGTATATATATACATGTATATGTATATATGTATATATATAAAATTCCGGAATATATAAAATTCCGGAACCAACAAATTGTATTACGTCGGATGTACCGCAACTTCTTTCAAGGCTCGCCTATACAAACATCGATCTTCGATCAGGCACGAGAAAATGCGCTCCGTAACAACCCTCGCCGATAAAGCCTGGCAGCTCCGGAGGAACAATCAAGCATTCTCCCTTGATTGGCAAATTATTGCAGCTGCGCCTGCATATAAGCAAAATCATCGATTCTGAAAGTTATGCAATTTGGAGATATACTGCATTTTAACGTCGGTAAACAAACTTTTGAACAGCAAAATTGAACGTTCTCTATACTGTAACCATCGTTTGGAAAGGACTTTTTTCTTTTTTAAATGCATATAATGTTACCTTTTTACACCACCGTTTGCAAATTTCTGTTTTATATGTTTATACACAAGATATGGCTTTCTATAATAATAGTACTAAACACTGTTTTCTGGACCCCTTTAGAAATAACCTGCTACTATAATAGCCCCAATAACTTGTCTGTGACACTGTACCACTTTGACCCCTGTAACTAAATTTTGTCCGAACAACACCACTAGAAGAATTTACTTCCCCCGCCAACCCTAACACGCCTCATTAAGCTAACTGCTACCAAAACATTCTCCCCTTACAATCTCTACTAGTCTGACAGTCTTAAATCCTAAGACTCCCTCCACCTTACTCACTTCCCTCTTCCCCTTCTCTTCCTACCTCCTTCTTTATTTTTTATCTAGTGTATAAAATATTTTCATATCATTCCAATACAAAGGTCTGACGACATGGTGTGTTTGCTTACAGTGTACCTTCGGTTTATGATAATATGTTTATATTATTCAAATAGCGAGGTATAGGTAACACATACACTATAGAAACAATTGTTACCTAATAAATTCTGTATACCCGCATTTCCATTTCTTAAACTTCTTCTCCATATATATATATATATATATATATATATATATATATATATATATATATATATATATATATATATATATATGTGTATATATATATATATATATATATATATATATATATATATATATATATATATATATATATATATATATATATATATATATATATATATATTGTTATACTTTGGGGGGGGGGGGCATGTTGTCAATAATAAACACACGCACCAGTTGCTTTCACTTGAATTTATTATAAATTAAATTTATAAATTTAATTTATAATAAATCGAAGTGAAACTTATGGTGCGTGTGTTTATTATTGGCAACATGACCCTCCCAAACTATAACAATATCGGTTTCAACACACGTTTTCAGATAAATAATCTTGCTAAACAAATTCAGAAACGAAATATATCTATATACATATATATATCTATATATATCTATCCTTTCAATATATATATATACATATATATATATATATATATATATATATATATATATATATATATATATATATATATATATATATATATATATATATATATATATATATATATATATTATACATTACATATGTATATATATATATATATATATATATATGTATATATATATATATATATACTGAAAGGATAACAAGGACGATTGGTAACTCCTTCATTACATGTATTAGTAGATGACGCGCGTTTCGCCACTAATCAGCTCAAGGTTCGATCTGTATCACTACTCGACCTTCATACTCTTCCACAAACATTACATGTCGTCGACTGATGAACACTTATGGCTCCACAGGTGCCTGCTTCCCTTTTCTTGTGCACTCTCCGCTTGACTCTTTAGACCTGCCATGCTCAACCAAACCCCATTACAGGTCTCACATGTCAGGTCAGGCCGTCTTACAGTGCCTTCGGAAATGCCAACATGGATTCCTTTCCGGACATCTATTTTTACTGTCGCGTGCCTTCTTCTTGTTTCCTCAAACATACACTTGCCACTAGCCACTGCTTTCCCCCAATGCGATCGGTCCCTAGCGCATGCTTCCCTGTGCTGACAAGGGATGTTACATTTCTTGAGCGCCCCCTTGATGCAGTCCTTAAAACGCATCTTGGGCTTGCTTGCGTTTCTTTTTCCCATTTGGAGCTCGCCATAAACAGCTGCATCGGCATTCGCTTGTCATTCATCCATACAAGATGGCCTGTCCAGCGCAGCTGATGTTTCAAAATCAAGGACTCGACACTATCACAGCCACTTTTGTCCAGAACCTAGACCTCACTGACAAACATTTGCCAAGATATGCCGAGGATCCGACGTAAGCAGTACTGGTGGCACCTCTCAAGTCGCGTCATCTGTCTACCGTAGACCACCCACATCTCACAAGCATAAATAAGTGCCGCGATCACACACGCATCATGCACTTTGAGCTTTGTCTCTACCGAAATTCCGTGTTGAGACCAGAGACGCTTGTTCAGTTTTCCAAAAGCATCACTGGTTTTCTGTATCATGTTTGATATTTCCCCATCAAGATGGCAGGACATACTCAGAGTGCTCCAAGATATACAAAAGTGCCAACGACACTTAGCCTTTCACCATAAACCAAGATGTTGGGCTCACAACATGGCTTCGCAGGGGCTGGTTGGTACATGGTTACTGTCTTTTTCAGGCATATGGTAAGTCCCAATGCAGTTCACGCATATATATATATATATATATATATATATATATATATACTTTAAATGAACCATTTACTCATGGTATTCTCATTAGAAACCCTTTATATACTTGTTTAGCAGTAAATTGAATTACCATCTGTCATATACTATCCCCTCTCTTCTTCCTCTATTACTAATATAAATACTTCAATTTTTCTGATTTTATCCAATTTATCCAAAATCTCTGAAGAAGTGACAACTGATTATACATTTGCTATCGAATACTTGCTAACATTATATGATTACGCAAGCAGCATAAGTATTCCGTCTGTTACAGAAACATATGTCAATACCTAATAAATTCCTTTTTAAAAAAAACACTTTCATTTTATATTCATCTTTTCTACATTTTCTCCGGAATATAATTTATACTCGTTGAGCAAACCTACACGTACGCTGTTCATCTCTAACGTAACGATATATTATCACTACATTATTGATAACCTGAAATTTTATTAATCTCCTATACAGTTGAGCAACTAATTCAGCATACGCCTCTAAAATGGAAAGCACCAATTGGATATGTCGTTAAAAAAGATACCTATTCAGGCAAAAAGGGAATATATTCTAGGTATGATACGAAGGACCAATGATTTTATTCGACGAATCAGATGGAAAACTTTCCATTTTGACAAAAGCCGTATAAACCAAACATCGGATCTTAACAAGGATAAATTTGGATTTAAATCTTACAAGAACCTACCCTCAAACCCACTTTTGGATGCATTTGAACAAGACCAAATGGATATGATCATGGAGATCATATTTACAAAACGGAAGAACAATAAACTACAGAATGACATCGCGGCACTGCTCAAAAATCTAAAAAACCCCAATGGAATTATTGTTAGAGCAGACAAAACATCAAACGTATATACCATGGATGTGGACACTTACAATAACTTCATCCGTAAGGAATTGCATAAAAAATACAAGAAAACTAATGAAGCTACACTTAAAAACATCAACAACTCGGCATGTGAAATTGTTAAAAAACTTTGTATTGACGATACAACGCAACCTTTAATACCAGCTATACCATCCTTCAACCTGAAGGACCACAAGGTAAACTTCGATACTAACCCTAAGATTAGACTTATATGCCCCTCTAAATCTGATATAGGCAAAATTAGCAAATATATACTAGACAGAATTATCCCCCAAGTTAAGGTTAAAGTAGAAATCAAACTATGGGGTAACACTCATGAAGCAATAAGATGGTTTAATAACATTACTGATAAGAAAAAATCAAAATGTATTCAGTTTGATATTGATGAATATTATTCCTCAATTTCACCTGATACTCAACATGAAGCTCTTTCGTTCGCTAAGGCTAATTCCGACCTTACGGATGCTGAAATTAAAATTATTATGGAAGCGAGGAAAACTATAGTTAAATTCGATGATAGCTACTGGGTTCGCAAAGATAGACCATCTAATTTTGATATTACTATGGATTCTAATGATTCGGCGGAAGTAACAGATCTTGTGGGAATTTATATCACCCACAGACTACAAGGAAAATTCAAGGATCTCCACGGTGGAATCTACCGTGATGATGCGCTCCTATTAGTTAAGCATATGAATAACCAGAATTTAGAAAGGATGCGTAAAAATATCAGAAAGCTTTTTAAGGAACTAGGATTAAATATTACATTTGAATATAACCTCAAAGAGGTCAATTTCCTTGATGTTACTTTGAATCTCAATACAGATACGATTAAACCGTTCCATAAACTAAATGAGAACCTTAAATATGTAAATACGAGTTCTAACCATCCACTCTCTATAATTAAATCCATCCCTAGAAATGTTTCTCTTAGAATCTCCCGTCTGTCGTCCAACCAACAAACCTTCAAAGAACATGCCGAATATTATGATGATGCACTTAGAAAAGCCGGACACCTAGATAATATAGAGTATATAGTCGAAGATCACCAAAACACCCAAAATAAATCCCATAGGAGTAGAAATAGCACAGAATCACCACCATAAATACACTACCGCAATAGACACAATAATAGTCGCACACCACCAAACAGAAGGCGTTGTAAAGAGTATATTTGGTACAACCCGGTCTATAACAACTCTATTAGAACCAATCTACCCTCACAATTCTTTCGATTAGTTAAAAAACACTTTCCAACATCACATAAATATAATAAAATCTTAAACCCTAACACTATTCGACTTTCATATTCAACCGCCCCTAATATTGAACAACATATAAAAAAATTTGACGCAAAACGGTTGTATAAACGCCTTCCAACACATAACAATACACGTAAAACATTAGCTATAACATCACAAAACAACAAACAACATCCTGTCCTACCTAAGCAACCTCATCAACCCATCCATGACATTACAACAACGCAAAATTATAATTGCAACTGTGTCCAACCAGTAATGTGTCCGTTGAACAATCAGTGTCTTGAACGCAACATCGTATACAAATGTACTATCGAATCGAATAGACAGAAGTGGTACTATGTGGGATCTACAGCCACCTCCTTCAAATCACGCATTTATAGACATCGTTACTCGATAAAACATGAAAACCAGCGTTATGTAACAGCACTCGCAGACAAGGCTTGGCAGCTGCGTGAACATAACCAACAATTTCACCTTAAATGGAATATAATGGCGTCTGCCCCGCCATAATACCGCGGATAGGAATTTTGTAAATTATGTAATGTAGAATTATTTTCTATTATGAAATCCAAAAACATTTTATTAAATAACAGAATAGAGCGATCGTTATACTGTAACCATCGCTTAAAATCTACATTTTCATATTATAAATACCACCAGGATTGAACGCCAGTCTCTACAAAATAGATATTAACATTCTCTATTAGTCTTAATTCTATCAACTCTTCTATTATTGACCATTTAATATAAACTACTATAGATAAAATGAGATTTCTGATTTCTTAATTCAATTCCCTAATGCACATACCAGCTGGCTACTAGCATTGATGTTATTCAGTAGCAATCGAAATCTCCCCCTTCCCCAATTGACACTTTATAATTAATACTACTACACCAAATGACCAGCCCTGTCCACTGTCCAATTGGTCAAGTAGAGATTAAAATTGGCACTCCCAAAAATTCTTATTTAGATAAAATGAACCATTTACTCATGGTATTCTCATTAGAAACCCTTTATATACTTGTTTAGCAGTAAATTGAATTACCATCTGTCATATACTATCCCCTCACTTCTTCCTCTATTACTAATATAAATACTTCAATTTTTCTGATTTTATCCAATTTATCCAAAATCTCTGAAGAAGTGACAACTGATTATACATTTGCTATCGAATACATGCTAACATTATATGATTACGCAAGCAGCGATACATAGGTATTCCGTCTGTTACAGAAACATATGTCAATACCTAATAAATTCCTTTTTAAAAAAAGCACTTTCATTTTATATTCATCTTTTCTACATTTTCTCCGGAATATAATTTATACTCGTTGAGCAAACCTACACGTACGCTGTTCATCTCTAACGTAACGATATATTATCACTACATTATTGATAACCTGGAATTTTATATATATATATATATATATATATATATATATATATATATATATATATATAAACATGTATATACATATGTATATATATATATACACACATATATATATATATATATATATATATATATATACATATGTGTATACGTATGTGTATATATATATATATACACATATATATATATATATAGAGAGAGAGAGAGAGATTATATAGAGATTACAGTAATCAAAGTTCAGTTTAAGTCATTTATTTGCTTACAATTGTTTCCTCCAAACCGAGGTTTGGATTCTTCGGAGCAACTATTTATAACATACTTGACCTCATGATATATTATTTACTTGACAGCATGATATATTATTTAAGAACCGACTGGATACGGTTTATAGCTTGACTATATGCTGAACCACCGCGAAGTATACGATAGACGCGTGTTCTCTCTATATATATATTGCGTCTCATGGATTATGTGAGTGGTGGTGTGAGCAAGGACAGTGGTACGGCCTTGCCTACGATACAATAAGGTTTATAGTATGTTGAAGGTTTTTGATATTTTGGTGTTTTCCCGCATCCGAGACTGTATATCATACAGATGTATGAGAATAAATGACTTAATAATTCAGCCTACATAATAAGATCGACTGTCTGCTTCAGCTGCCTGACCCTGCAAATATCATTCTGACGCACTCTAATCATGTATAAATAAGACACGCGTGCATGCTGCACGGGAGATTGTTTCATACACTGACTACTCTAAGCTTTCCTCTTGCTTTATCTTCATAGACTGCCAATGCTTCATGTTTATCTTTATTTTCACTCTTATTTTCACTCTTGTTTTTATTTTATTTTTATCCTGTAACCCTTATATGTAATTTGCCATGCTATATCATTTGATGAGTGTCACCCCACTGTTGATCAATATGCGCATATGTTTTATGTGTCTCTTGGGTTGAAAAGGAGGTCAAGTATGTTATAAATAGTTGCTCCGAAGAATGCAAACCTCTGTTTGGAGGAAACAATTGTAAGCAAATAAATGACTTAAACTGAACTTTGATTACTGTAATCTCTATATAACTGCTCTGTAAAACAACTGATGTTATTACATTGAGCTATTTATGTTACTGGTAACAGGATAGTAATTAATGACTATCTCTCAATATTTAGGGTTTGTGTATATATAATATATTACCATTAAAGGTTTTATTGCATACATAAACATAAATAGTACCCTTAATACTATATATATATATATATATTAGAAAGTGATGTTTTTTTACAAGATGAAAAATAACCGAGGTGTTCTACACAAGTGAAAGTATAAAGAAAATAAGATGAAATCGAAAATGCAACTGGAGTCTTATTTTTATAAAATATATATATATATTTTAAAAACAAGACTCCAGTTGCAATTTCGATTTCATCTTTTTTTCTTTATATATATATATATATATATATAACAAAGTATAAAATAAGATAAAGTAATAGACACAAATATGTACCTATATTTCCTTCAAAGTTCCGACTGTACAGTTTCGCTGGTCAGTTTGCAACAATTGCACATTAGAGATGTGCAATATTGATGTGAGGAACACCAGCGTTTCAAGGAATTAGTCAGGGAAAGAACGCCTTCCAGACACGTTCGTAGCAAGTGAGAAAATCTCAAAAGACGGAGGGAGAAATTACCACATGACACAACGGTCAAGTTAAGGGAACTGAATCCCTTGTAGCATGTGAAAAATATCTCAGAAGACGGAGGAAGAAATTAATTCATGATACAGAGCTTTCACGCGGGTAGTAAGGTGGACTGAAAGCGATTATAATGTTTGCTTAAAAGCAGTTACTATAATTTCAGGTTAACGCAACCATAAGGTAGTTTGAGACAATATCATGATGAGAGACACACATATACATGTGTATACATACATACGTATATATATATATACTAGCTTAGCTACCCGGTGATACACGGGTATTCTATGAAAGTTACAATATATTTGGCACACATTACAAAATATTTGACCATTAAAATATGATTGCTGAATTTTAACCAAAGTAGGAATTATAGCAGAATATTTATTGCCGTTTGGTCAAAGTAAATCATCTAGATAAACGTTTTTTCCAGTGGTGATTGTTTGAATACTGCTCCCTATTGCAGTCAGCACATATAATGCTTTACTCATACATGAATGATTAGGTATGTTGTCAAGGCATGACCAAAAAACCCCCAAAATACATTTAGATTTGTTTCTTTATCCTTTTCGTTCTTTTTTTTTTTTTTGTTTTGCTCAATCTGAACTACTGAAATTCAAACAACATGTACAGACTATTTTAAAAACCGTAAATAAAATAATTGTTTCTACTTTTGGCACAAGGCCAGCAATTACCCAGTGTATTACCATAAATAAAATAATAAAATATATTTAGCATTGGTTTATGATTGAATGAACCATTTACTTACTCATTTCTGTAATTCGGGGAAAGTGTATTTAAATTTGTACACTAGCTGTCACCAATCTTGGCATCTATGGCAGTAGGATCTTGTTTGAGGGAGATTTGTTTTCTATTTCTATTAGCTATACGTACAGTTATATTGGCTCACATGACATACATAGATACATACACCCACATGTATGTGTGTAAAACAGTTGTTTCTGATTTGAAATGGATTTTGCTAATATTTCTAGTAGATCGAGATATCATATAGAACCATTCCTTTTTGCTCCATACACATATACATAGCTGAGAAAGTAAGGTCGGATTTGAAGGAAATGTGGCTGCTATTTCTACCCAACAATGTCCTCACTTATACTACTTTATATAGCAGAGGCACACGGGAATGCCTCCATATTCTTCCAAAGCAACACCATGCAGTACATTTGCGGCTTCAGAATTCCTTGCAAACTACATGACTAAGGAATTAGGATGTGTGTGTATTGTCATTGAATGAGGAATTACGACATTGCTCATTCCTAAGCCTCTGGATAAACAACATTCTTGGTTTTGCCCTGTGGTGCCACAATGAAGAGAAAATCAAGGTTCCCAACCTTTGTTGTGCCAACATAGAGTTGACCATGCGAAAAGACAGGATCTGCCAGAATCAACCCAATGACTTTCAATGATTGCCCTTGAGATTTATTAATGGTCATGACAAAACTGCTCGGAAATTGAAGTCTTTGAAATTCAAATGGCAAATCAGTTGGCTTCAGGGATATTCTGGGAATGAAAAAATTGTCACCAGCAAATGTTACTGGCATGATTGAAACTTCTAGAACATTGGACATCATACTTCTGATGACGAGACTTGTGCCATTACAAAGTTTTGGAGGATCCAGATTGCGAAGTAGCATAACCGATGCTCCAAGCTTCAGTATTAGGTTGTGTGAGGAATTCCCGCTTGTTCAAGACTGTTCAAAAATTCAGTTGGGCAGTTGCAACATTGTCTTGAGAAGTGATTCTGTCAACTGATTTGTAGCATATTTTCTCTCTCGGTAACATCTCCAGCAGCCTTCTGTTGATTTCTTTCACAGCAACATTTTTAGGTGCTAAGATTGCTCGTTCACAGAGCCATTTCGGATCACATTGCCTGGTCTGAATGTTTGGAAACACTCTGGCAATCATTTCTTGTTCTGTGTCAAGGATATGGCTAAATGACAACTGAATATGGAAATTGGAATCCTTTTCAAGAAGTCCATTTCCCAATTTAAGTAGTTGGATGACAAACACCCTGACACCTTCGTCATCAGTTAAGTGCACTCGCTTGTTGGTTGTAAGGCTCAGCAGCTGAAAGTGGGGCCAGAGATAGGATGTTTTCAGACAGGCATTGACCTGATCAGCTCGAGTCCCTCGAAGAATTACAGGCAGAGTTTGTCTGAAATGACCAGCAAGAACCATTGTCACTCATCCCATTATGTAACTATTTTCTCACAGATCCCTTATCGTCCGGTCCAAAGCTTCAATTGCTACTTTATGGCTCATAGATTATTCATCCCAAATTATCATCGTGCATGTGTGCAGAAGCTTGCCCTTGGATGAGTTCTTCTTGATGTTGCAAAAAGATTGTTCATGCCATGTGAGATCTATGGGCAGCTTAAACATGCAGTGTGCAGTTCTTTCTCCATCCAGAAGTGTTGCTGCAACGTCACTTGAAGCCACAGCAAGGGCAATATGCTGCTTCTGGCGAACTTTTGCAAGCAGGAGGTTTATGAGGAATGTCTTGCCTGTGCCAGCAGAAACATCGATGAAGAAAAGTCCTCGCCTGTCATTGAATGTTTTCGATGATGTTGAGGTAGGCGTATTTCTGGTCATCCATCAATCGAGGTTCATTTTCATCCATAAACTTACGCAATGCTTGAATATCGTAGTTTGTCGCCTGAAAAATGTTTTGTGCTACCTCCATTTCTTGATCTGGCTCTTGCATCCCGCAGTTAGCTAATGTGCTATTCATTGCCTGAACTAGATGGGACAGGTTACAGAGAGCCTGGGAGTATATTCCATATACATAGTACCATGATGACTTCGAGATAGGTGTAGATAGTCGTCCGACATATTGTTTTCGTACTCCTGCCAGAGTAAATGAACTTCATCAATTCCACATACTGTGAGCATAATAGCAAATACTTGTCTTATTTGATTGGCTACTTGAGTGATTGCTGCTTCTTTTAGGCACTTCTTCCAGTGTCCATTGTCATGCAGGAGTACATGCTGTTTATATGCTTCTTGGTATGATGCGCACTCCCTTCCTCTGAAGCACCTAAGCTCCTCAAATGACGTTGGTCCACGAAAAGTATGCAGCAGTAGCTGTAAATAAAAACATTCTCTGCTGTTGGGATGGAAATTGTAAACACGCCGAATAGCATCGCTTGACTTGACTTCACGACCTTCCACTAAATGACCTTGCTTTCTTCGATTCCAGGTCTTGCAATTGGTCCAGGTGTAGTATGTTGGGACTTCAGCATATCGGAGGGATCGAGCAAATTCATCATTCTGGCAGAGTTTAAAGAAAGCAGTTAGTGTAGTGTCATGTGATGCTTGTGCCAACTGATGAGCAGTGATCTCAGTGAAGTACACTATCTGTCCATTTTCCAGATGGACTGCGAGGTTGACCACTGTTGCGTGGCGTTGATGTATATCAAATCCAACGATTCGCAAGATAGCTTCATTGATGGAGATGTATCGACCTATTTGATACCGTTTGACCTCATCTAGCCCAACATCATTGAGTTCTTTGTCAGTAATAAAGGTAGCCATGTCACTGCCCTTGTTGATATATTTTGTGACATATATGATTGCCTTGACGGAGCTGCAATACTCAACGTTGATATGAGCTTTTAAAAGTTTACACAACAATTTGTTGTGTGGGACGACCCACTGATTGCCTATGGTCAGCTCCTCTCCTCAAACTGTTAGGCTTGCAGTATTGCCTCCATGTTCTGGTCTAGGCCTACGATAAAGGGGGTATCCATTATTGTCAGTCCGAGTTTCCCGAATAAAAGCTCTAGCATAATATATGTTGCATTTTTTATCTGTCATGCAGGGAGAGGCTGGATTGATGACTCCACATGGACTATGAAGGGTCCATGTGGAGTCATCAATACAGCCTCTGAGTTTGGACTTGATGGTTTCAAAGAGCTCTGGATCACCACCTTTATCAGGCAACTCTGCTGAAATGATCTTATCAACATTATCTGGTCTTATCTTCTCCTTACACCAGATTAGTGTGTGAGAGTGAGGAAGAGCTCTCTTCTGCCACTCAATAGTGGTCATGCAAACACTAAGCTCACCAAAGGTTCTTCCTTCTTTTAGGAGCCAGATGAGTTTTTTTTGCTTTTCATATAAAACCCGAGAATTGAGGTCATGTCGATCCTTTGGTTTTTTGATTTTGAAATAATTCATTTGATATTGCTGACCAGTTTGAATT
>OZ024742.1:354457909-354515409 GCA_964016885.1 Eledone cirrhosa
AAGTGTCTTGCTCAAAGTAACAACACCCCACCCGGTCCGAGAGATGAACTCATAATCTTTCAATTGCAAGTACAATGCTCTAAACACTAAGCCACGCGGCGCCTTCACAAAAAAATAATAATATGTAGCCTCCTTCAATATAACGTTGCTGTTTGTTCTTATAGGCTACACATGATCCTTTAACACTTTCATTTCACAGAAACACGTGGTACGTTAATTAGGGTGACATCAGCAATTGTTGCATTATAACAAGAACAAAATATGTATATATACATGGACACATATTTGTGTATGTATACTTGTCTTACTTTGCGTGTTTGAGTGCTTGTGTGATTGTGTGTTACACAAATTATTATAAATGAAAACCTTCTTTACGATAAGAAAAGTGTATTTTGTTCGCTTTCAATTGTCTTACCTGCACATTTCTCGTATTAGTTACTAGATACATTTTACCTTGACTCTTCCTACTCCTTAAACGAGTATACATCCAGAAATTTAATGTTCGACAGTTAATCATTATGATGTTGCCTCTTATGACAATTATATAATTCAAATTAAGTAATTTAATCTGAAGTCGGTTTTTATTTGTCTAAAGTCTAATGTTATTTCATGAATAAATGATCTCATTTACTGTTTATATATATGATAAGTCCACTGATAATGTAATGGTAATTAGAAATATACGATGGTGTTTCAAATCATATTTTATCTTAGTCTTATTCTCTGTCTGCCTTTTATATATAATTACAAAATATTTTAGGTATTTTCCTTAAACTGGTGGCTGGAGTTTAGTAATAATAGTTAACACATTAGTATAATAATATCTACACTGACTGATAAAATGACAAGTCAGTTCATCATATTGGTGGCCTCGCCCACAGCTCCGTCGACAAAATGGAGAACGTATTTTCCTTTGTGTTTGATTTTAACATCTGTTTAACAGTTTCGATATATATAGTTTTATACAGAACGAGGATGCCGAATCGAATCTAAGCTGCAGAATGTTCTTACTTTATTCCGTATGATATATATACTACTCACAGTAAATATATGTGTATTAGAGATTCAATTTATTTTCTCATTTCCAACAGCATTATAGATTCATTTCATAATATTCTATACGCGGTTACATTTTCCGCTTTAATCAAACATGTTAACAAATGACCTAACATTTCATTGACATTTCATCTACATCTATATTACTAGTACGTTATGCACCTAATACCTAGCACCCATTGCATTTAGAAAACTAAGTGAGTTAAATAAAGTAAAATTTCCTAAACTATAGTACATAAATCTGTAAACATTTCACATGTCTTCTCGTACTAAATTAAAGGAAATATTTCCAAGCGGAAATACCTGCCGCTTTCATATTGAATGAAATCGATAATGAAAAGTGTCTTATCAAACAAAAATCTTTCATTTCTTCAGATTTCAATATTATCTTTTTAAGTGTTTGTTATTAGAAATGATAAATAATAAAATTTATGTTTCTTTTAGTTAAGAAATCTACACCTCCAAATATTCAATTTTGCTTTTATTTCAAAGGAACTTTTTAAAGATTTTCTTATAAATATTTCAACAGAATTCAAACGTAGACTGGATTTCAAATAACATTAGCATTACATTTATATACATACTGTTGTATCTTACATTACTTCCTCACAATATACAGTAGATCCAACTACCAACATTTCAAATGGTGATGTATGAATGGCTGTCAAATGATTACAGCACAAATGTAAGTTCCTTTATCCATTTGTTAAAAGTGTAGTTGATATGAAGCTCTCCTTTAATCGTTCATAAATTTCATCAGTAATCTTTTGTTCGCAATCCAATGTATGGTCATCGTCACCGCCATCATTGCTACCGATACAACAAACAGTGTCATTTTCATCACACAATATTTCATAATCAATTTCACCATCAACATCATGAAAATCTATGATAATAGGGATGGAATGATAGCGGTAAAATAGGATCCCTCCGTATATATTAGTTTTGATTGATCTCACTACACCCTCTCAGAAATCAAATCAGATATCATGAAACGATTCGCTATCTTTATTCAGTCATCCCTGCCTGAAGCATGTGTCAATTAATTTATGAACCAGCTACATTGCCATCTAGCTGACACTAAACGATTTTCGTATTACTTAATATTTTACTTACATTGATGCATACTCATAGTCATTTCTTCACTAAAAGGAATTCTAGATATATTGATCATGTTTTATAGCCATGCATAATCTGATATGCTATGCATGACACTTAATGCTTACATCCTGTATAGATGGATAGAAACGTTAATCTATTTCCGGTGGTTTAGCCCTAGGTTACTCTTGGTCGTTTGAAATTAAACCAAGGCTTTCTAGCAAGGAACAACATTGTTTCGAATATACTTTACTAAGGACTGAATGTTCCTAAAGTATTATTCTGTGTTTTCAAGATAGTTGCATTTGATATGGAAGTTTGTCGAGTGTTTGGTTCCACTTGTCGTATTACTAAATCCCATCTAGACCAATCTATGAAGAACAGAACTTCAGCAACTCAGAACCAAAAACCCTTCATAATTCGACATCAGATATCATTTCATCTGTCTTAGCTAGCAAGATATCTCATGCCATCAAAAATATGAAGTGAGGAAAAAGCGCTGGATTTGACAACATATACTCAGAATTCATCAAATCTGGAGTTTAAACAATTATCAAAGCAATTCAACATCTTTTTAACTGTATTATCAGGAAAATGCCCAGATATGTTCAAGAAATTATTAATAGTTGAACTCTACAACAAATGTAGCAGACGTGACTGTTGTAACTATCGTCCTATCAGCTTATTGAATCACGTTTACAAGCTTTTCATGATTATCATTGCAGCACGAGTGACGTCAGACCTTAACGCCTCATTTCATGAAACACAATATGTGTATCAACCTGGAAGAGACACCATTGAGCCGACCTAATATCCAACGCACAATCTACACCCAGCAAATTGCTCCAGTTACGGTGTTTGTATATCTCGGTCACAAACTATCATCAAAAAACAATAATATGGTTGCTGCGCAGTTAGATCTGGCAACTTTCAACAAAAACAAGGAAGTACTAACATCAAAACGAGTTTCCCATCATGGACAGCAACGTATCTTCAATGTCCCTTCAAAAGCGCTCTGTATTCCAGAACTTCATCCTGAGACTTATAATTTTCAAGCGGTTGAGCAGCCGTATCTGTATCAGTGAGCTGCTTAACATTACCAAACCTAGACCAATTACATCAATTGTCAAGTCAAGAGTACTCAAACTATACGGTCATATAAACAGATCAACTAGCGCTGTGAGTAGGTTATGCCTGGAAGGAAGGTTGACTGGTAAGAGAAGCAAAGACCGGCAGCCAAAACGCTGGCTTGATAATGTCAAACTATTGACTGGACTTGATATTTTCACTTTAAATTCTGCTGTTGGTGATCGAACTTTGTGGAGAGAGATATCACATGTGAACGCGCAGTCTGCCACTGGTGGAGTTTAGTGTCAAATGTTCTTACACCATTGAATCCTGAAACACTTATACTTGTTACGCGATGAAATAGTTTTCTAAATATAATAACTTAACTAATAATATAAACATTTTTATCGATGGACAACGCATCCGTAAATCATTAGTTCGCCACACAATTTTCTCTGTATTTCTGTACACATTTATTGATATAAAAGCTGACAATTTCCATTTGTGTTCAAAGTACAAAGCTATTCCATTCATATATCTGTGATGTTTGCAATACAAATATAATGCTAGAAGAAGGATAGATTGTAAATGGCGTAGGCATCGTGATACACACCAACAGAAATATGCACACATGACCACTCACTGAAACACACGGACACGTGTATTACAATTATATATATACATATATTAGAATTGGCGCGCTGAAATAGCGATATATATATGAATGTATATATAGTGTATTTTGCAATACACTGTATGCTTAATTAAAAGCATTTAGAAGACCTTATGCTATTGTTTTAGAGTAGTGACAGTCTCACTTACTTTACATGTTCAGCAAACAGGGGAGCTAAAACTGACAGAGCTATGTTTCGTACTGATTGGTACTTATCAAAGCCAAGTACTCCACCTGTTTGATGAAAATCATGAATATTTGATTCCCATAGAATTTCTAATAATAATCAGGAACTGATTATACAGAGCGGTTGCCGGTCAAGCAGAAATTGAAAATTAGAATTGGCGCTCTGAAATAGCGATATATATATATTAATGTATATATAGTGTATTTTGCAATACACTGTATGCTTAATTAAAAGCATTTCGAAGACGTTATAATGTATATACATTCATATATATATATGCACTATATATACATTCGTACATATATCGCTATTTAAGAGCGCCAATTCTAATTTTCAATTTCTGCTTGACCGGCAACCGCTCTCTATAATCAGTTCCTGATTATTATTAGAAATTCTATAAGAATCAAACATTCATGATTTTCAGCAGACAGGTGGAGTACTTGGCTTGGATAATAACCAATCAGTACTAAACATAGCTCAGTCAACTTCATCTCCCCTGTTTGCTGAAAATGTAAAGTAAGTGAGGCTGTCACTACTCTAAAACAATAGCATAAGGTCTTCGAAATGCTTTTAATTAAGCATACAGTGTATTGCAAAATACACTATATATATATATTCATATATATATATATCGCTATTTCAGAGCGCCAATTCTAATTTTCAATTTCTGCTTGACCGGCAACCGCTCTGTATAATCAGTTCCTGATTATTATTAGAAATGTTATATGAATCAAACATTCATGATTTTCAGGAAACAGGTGGAGTACTTGGCTTTGATAAGTACCAATCAGTACGAGACATAGATCTGTCAGCTTTATCTCCCCTGTTTGCTGAAAATTTAATGTAAGTGAAACTGTCACTACTCTAGAACAATAGCATAAGGTCTTCGAAATGCTTTTAATTAAGCATAAGGTGTATTGCAAATACACTATATATACATTCATATATATATATCGCTATTTCAGGGACCCAATTCTAATTATTAATTTCTGCTTGCCCGGCAACAGCTCTGTATAATCAGTTCCTGATTATTATTAGAAATTCTATAAGAATAAAACATTCATGATTTTCAGCAAACAGGTGTAGTACTTGGCTTTGATAAGTACCAATAAGTACGAAACATAGTTCTGTCAGCTTTATCTCCCCTGTTTGCTGAAAATTTAAAGTAAGTGAGACTGTCACTACTCTAAAACAATAGCATATGGTCTTCCAAATGCTTTTAATTAAGCATACTGTTTATTGCACAATACACACACACACTATATATATATATATATATATATATATATATATTAATAAAGGAATTCCAACCTGGTCTGATTTACTCGTTTTATTTACAATCCTTTAAAATTTATAATGGTATTATAATGAAATAGTATGATAGAATATTAAATGTTAAGTGTTAATTGAACAAGTACTTCATGCTTTCGCAATCTTCAGGTTCATAATGTGTGGTGACAGTCAAGTTTGCAATTAACACTTAACATTTAATATTCTATCATACTATTTCATTATAATACCATTATAAATTTTAAAGGATTGTAAATAAAACGAGTAAATCAGACAAAGTTGGAATTCCTCTTATTAATATAATTTTCTATACACAATCATACACACCCGTGTATATTTATCTGTCTCTCTCTGTCTCTCTCTCTCTCTCTCTCTCTCTCTCTCTCTCTCTCTCTCTCTCTCTCTCTATATATATATATATATATATATATATATATATATATATATATATATATATATATATATATATATATATATATATATATATATATATATATATATATATGTATATATATATGTATATATATATATATATATATATATATATATATATATATATATATATATATATATATATATATATATATATATATATATATATATATATATATATATATATATATATATATATTAAGTAATCGAAACGAGATTTCAAATGTTTTGTCATACGAGTGTTATCCATATTTCAATGACAATCTCTTCTCGAACAATGAATAATAATGTTTACGGCTACTATGTATTGATTTGTGTCAATGTTGCACTTTAGTAAAGCTGCATATACAACATCTATTAAGGTGTATCTTTATAGATTACGTACACGAATGTCAAATTCAACTAATAGTAAGCAAAACTGCTTTCTCATACGTTAACGGCTTCTTTTCATGGAAGAATAATTAAACGTGTTCAAGTTTATATAAATTATATGCTATCAAATGTAGGAATAACGAAGCACTATCTCCTCTTTGAATTGTCGGGTCTAACGGACTTGTAACTGTAACTGAATTAATATTATGTCGTGTAATAATAAAAAAAAAAATAGCCTGACAATCAATAACATATTCTTCATAATTGGATAAACACTTGAAAATAACGACCCCAAATAATCGCAAGATGGCGACTGAATTTAACAAAAAGTATATAGTAAATATACATAACTTTGGTGTTTATTATTCTCGTGAATGTTGCACCTTATATAAATGAATGACAACTGAAAGTCTTTCATTTTGATCTCGATTTGTCGTATATGGTTTCACTTGAACCGACTGCTCTTACAGTTTGACCTAACACCTTTACATGTAATCATTTTCACATCATTAATAACTTACTTAATATGGAAATCTCATATTGGTTTCAAAGATAGTTGTATATATTGTATTTTTAATAGGCTACTCAATGGAAAACAAATGACTGGTGTAGTATGAATGTCTGGTATATTTACAAATCTGTCAGAAATAAAAAAAAGGTAAACCACATGGTTTTACACATTCATTTCCTTTCCGTTTTTGTTCCTGTTTTCTTTTCTTTTTTATCTGTAATTAATGCTTCATGTGAAACAATAAAAAATGTTTATCTAGAGATAATTACTTAGAAACTACTTGCATTATTATACGAGAAAAAAACATGATAATAGTAATCGTTTAGACCATACATACAAATCTATAAATAATGGCATCTCACAAAACTTAAATATTTACTTAGCTCTTTACGTAGTTGGGATGTGCTCTGAATTGACCATCAACGTGCATTTATAATGAAGCTATGCTCAAATCAACTGATATTCAGTCATGCAATATTTTACTGGGAGATATTATTAAAAATAAAAGAATCGTCTTTAGCTTGTTTCTGTAGTGACCATTATGTCCAGATGAGAAACCATCGCAATCTTGATAAAAAGAAAGGAATAATATGTTATGATATTTAAATTGCAATACATAATCATTTTATGTCTAAAGAAGAATAGGCTTATATCTTTATAACCTTAAGGAATCTCTAACCATTTAGCACCAGACATCTGACAATAACTAGACCGAGCTAGTAGAGATTTTATTCTACTCTAGTCATGTATTGTGTTCTGCGGAGTTAATTGTCACACACAACGATTTGTAACTATAATTGTGTGACTGCATTCAACTTACTTTTTCTTTGCTTTTAATTTTGTTTTTACGAAGAAAATTTGAGTTTCCTTCCTAGCATATAACTCAAGTGAGGTAATGTAGGATAATTTATTTCCCCTAAAAATGTTTTGAAACCGGTACAACTAATTTCATTTATCAATCTCTCTGTATAATGTTAGAATTTCTGCACACAATATTCTAAATTGTGAAGATGAAACTTGCTTCAATGATGCGGCTTCAACTCCAAACGATGACTCTTTTCTCCCATCATTGTAATATCCTCATGAAAGTAATTCATTGTTTCTACTTTAGGCACAAGGCCAGCAATTACCCAGTGTATTACTTGTACTTTATTTTATCGACCCCGTAAGGATGAAAGGCGAAGTCAACCTCGGCGGGATATGAACTCAGATCGTAAAGGGTCGTAACTATGCTGGAAAGCATGGCGTCCGACCCTCTACTGATACTGCCAATCCACCTCATGAAAGTAATTAATGCCATGTAATAGTATTCCAATTAAAAATAATATGTAATCGTTTGTCTTGGAAATATATCAATGCTATTGTATTTTCTATAAAAAAATTCAACTGAAGCAAACACTTTGAACTTTTTTGTCATTTATCATTTAAAAAGATTATAACAATAATTTACACTACTAACTTCAAATATGGTGAAAATGTTTGCCACTTGAAAGATAGACAGATTGGTGTGACTGTGGCACATACAAATAAGGAACCGGGTAACAGACCATTTGGAGAACAAGAAAAGAAGCAATTGACAATTAAGTAGAGTTTGGAAAGTTACCGTCCTACTGGGTCCCAATTTAATAAGACGTACTGAAATATCTTAAAGCTAAGATTGATTCATCAGGGGAATCACATTTATGTCACACTATATAAACAAAAGTTATTGGTAATTTGGAAGTGGAATGCGAGGGGAGGGACTTCATGTGATATGTTGAGTGAGGGAGTGAGGAAATATGCATATGAAATGGAAGTGAAGTAAATAAGAGACGGAGTGTAGGTATAGTGTACATTCAGACATTGGCTGGGGTATATTTATGTGGGGTTCTTGTGAAATTGGCCGACTTCATGGAAACACGTAATGTAGGGGATATGAGGTAGATTGTTATACCAGTAATAACACACACCTACCATCTACCACTTACACACTAGCCATCTCTGTCGTGCACACATCATCCATCAACCACACACACATCTTGGTTTGTTGGTACCAAACGATATAAATGCCTAGTTCTCATAAAGCACAGGCACGTACATTTTTCCAACGTTTTCACTGCTCTCCTCATCACACTCACAGTAATATATATAATATACCATAGATCCTATATACTTCTATCACTAAATCTATCCAGGACCTCCTCGCTTAATGCACGTCGCTTCATTCCATGTAAACCACTTCTTTTCACCCTTTCACCTGTTTTCTTAACTATTAAAACATACCTTGATGTTTATATAACATTTTCTAAGTACTTCCATCTCATTTTATTTTCCACTAAAGACCGCATTCCAAACTATTGATTTCAACATAATTATACATCTTTACTACTTTTCAAAGATTAGTTTTCACAATACTCTTTCGAATTCCAGCTTAGTATTATCTCTAAAAGTATAAAACAAAACACAAGAAGTGAAATCATATTTTCAAACATATTCCTATTTGATACCAGAAATCTGATCATAATTAAAATTACTGTTAAACACCTGGATTTACTAATTAATCACTCTGCTGTAGGCTATGTAAGAAGCTTAAGAAACAAAAAGATCATTGAAATTGTTTATGAAATTTCTCTTCAAATTATTACACTGATGAATTTTAAAAAAGATGGACAAGATTACATTACGTCATGCTTTAAGTCCATTCATTTGTTCTAAAATATTTTCTTGAAATTAATTCAATTAATTTTAAAACTGAAAAATTAGCTGATAAAAATGTTTTAAACTTCTTTCTGCTTAATGATTTTAATACTTTTTTTTTCTTACATTTTATATTTGATGATGGCAGTACCTGTGTGATGGTGTTTTTAAAAGTGATGTTGCGACATTGGTTATTGGTGGGGCACTGGGAATGTGGTATTAGTAGTGGTAAATATGCTATTGTGCCACATGTGATGCGTAGCAGTATTAGCAAAGGGGGTAAGATTAATATTACTTGGAGTGAATGCTCACGTCTACACACACACACAAAACACACCTGTACGTTCTCTATTTCAGGCTGATATTAAAATATATTCCTAAATTCCTGCATTCACATGGTCAAATAGAAAGACAATCATAGCGTAATTCCTTTACTACAGAGTATTGTTTATATTTTACTTAATAACACTTAATATTTTCCAGTCCTATCTAGTTTTTGACAATACACCATAAGAGTACATTTCAAATATTTATTGTTGTAAATTTGAAAGTTAATTCATGATTCACGACACACATGTTAATGAAATGTGGCTCACGTGTTATAAAAGTCTCATAGGCCTGATGATTCATATTTTGGTCTCTCTCCTGACATATATATATATATAAATGTGTTTATGTGTGTGTGTGTGTGGGGGGGGGGGTATGCGTGTGTGTGTGTTTGCGTGTGTCAGTATCACTCTTCATTATGCTGAATTCTCAGTTAAGAAAACACGTTATAATAAGTGACATCTGAAAGAAATTAAAGTACAGAGAATCTAACGTGGTTTCCAGTTCTGTCTTTATTCAGTGATGATTCTGACAGGTTTAGTGCGAAAATATATTAAATGGGTGTGCTCATTCCTTAGCAAGCATAATCATAGTATTTAATTTGTTCCATAAATTAAGTTCTAGAAGATTGGGAGATGATTATATACTCTTTTGACAGTAAAATATTACATTAGATGTAACTCCGTCTCTGTATACATATGCCAGTGTTCCATCAAACAATGAACCGTGAAATCTTATAGTTGATCGCATCACGTGATTTTTTTTCATTTTCCTGTTGTTTATTTTGAAAGTGATTATGTATATTTTTGAATCAAATGATAATGAAACAATAAATTTAAAACTTAACCACTTAATTAAATATTTAAACTTAAATGCACAAACACAACTATACACATCGTCCTATATGTACACATATGCATATATATACATATACATACATATATATATATATACATATCTATATGTGTGTGTATATACATATATATATATATATATACATATGTATATATATATATATATATATATATATATATATATATATATATATATATATATATATATACATGTATACACACACACACATACACACACACACATATATATATATATACGTCTAAATCTATATATTTATATAATAATACATAATTGCGAAAGCAGTAGTAGTAGTAGTAGTAGTAGTAGTAGTAGTAGTAGTAGTAGTAGTAGTAGTAGTAGTAATGATAAATCTGCAAAAAGCAACACGGTTTAGTAGACAAATATCTGCTTTTACAAGGAGATATTACTTTCAGCCCCCATTTGACAGCTTATATTTAACTTAAGTGAATGTACGAAGCTACAGTGCAACAATATTAATCCTAAGCGGCCAATTTCCCAGACATCTAAATCATATCTCTTGAGTAGCGTCCATTTAAAGAAGACCATGTAAATATATACGATGTATTCTTAGCGAAGTATTTCAGACAGAAAGCAAAAGGAGATAACGCGACGTCAAATGTAACTGCTGAAGATGCGGTTTTCCAAAATAATACTTTCTTTGTTTGTGTATATCTCGGGGAAGTGGGGGGTATATTATAATGTGTTAATACAATATAAAAATGCATTGATTGTGTTTTACGCAGGTGGTGAGGTGATTAATTGTTGGTTTGTATGAGGGATAAATTAAACAAATGAAAATACACAACAGGTATAGAAACCATATTAATTATGTCAGAAACGGTGCTGAATAGAATCAGTAAAATGTATAATACTGCTAGATAATAAACCATTCAAAATTTGGATAATATGAATGACTCACGGGGGTTAATTAAAAACTTTGTTATTCCATTAACTAGAAATATCATTTTAGCTTTTATCAACATCATTAATTGTTGTCTATGTGAATGTGTTTAATGTGAAACTCTCTTTCTATGTGAAATTCGTTTATATTTTGCTATAAAAAGAAACATCGCATGAGATATATTTCTTAAACTTGTAAACAAATGACTGATATTTCTTTTTATTCCAATAACTATACAGCACACACACTACCATACGTGTGGAGACAGTAAATTGTTTTCAGGAATAGGATGTGTTTTTCACATTTTCTTAAAACCTTTCTAATGAAATAGTTGAATCTCTGCAGCTGAGAACAATGAAATAAAATTAACTGAAATGTTAATCGCTTCCCAGAATATTTCTGTGTTTTTCCAATTAATCTAATGTCTCGAATCTCCAGAGTCCTTTACCTCCTACTTCCAGTAATATATGATCACTTTCAAGTATCTCCATTTACAACAATCTTCAAGTGTTGAAGGATATGTACATCGTGTACAATTAGCGTACCTTATCGGTTACCAGAAGATGTCTGGTCAATATAATATCACATTACTCATGAGTACACATGATCCATAATCTACGGGTTTCTACTAAAAAGACACATATATCTGTCATCTTTGGCTGTATGGGCGGGAAAATATCACACGATAAGGTTGTAAGTATGTTCATACTTAATACTAGAACATTGAATACTCCATCGGAGCAATGATTAAACAACATTCTGTCAAATACATATTTATATTTATATACATTTATATTTGAGACAATTGTTACTAACCAGAGCAAATTATTTAATACCGTATCTAGGAAGAATTTTGTACTGAGTAATCTTTCATTGGTTGACTTTAAGATTATATACATGATGTTATGTACTCGTTCTTGGATATATATATATATAGAGAGAGAGATAGATAGATGGAGAGGCGGAGGAGAAATAAATAAAGAGAGTGTGATAGAGAGGGAGAGAAGAAAGGAGATATATATACCCACTGAGGATCTCCCCATACAGTGATTACTCCCATGTTTAGTGGTCTCTGTGTTCTCAGCAAGTATATATATATATATATGCACATATATTCGACCCCTTACACATAAACCTCCCCATTACATTTAAAGATGAAGAAATGAAAAATAATCCTAGAAAAGGCAACAGAAATCACCAAAACACGTTCTCACTGGAACAAAGATACACAACCAATCTCCAGCCTTACGGTAACAAAATACATAAGAAAAAACTGAGGCACATGCCTATACTTAATTGAAGGATAATTCACGTTTAAAGATGGCCAAACGTTCATAGTGAAAAGAAACTTCACTTGCAACTCTGAGAACATCATGTACGTAATCATATGCGGTGGCTGTCGACATAACTACATAGGACAGGCGGGTGTTTCATTATGCAAAACAATGATCATCCATCTCCAAAAAATCCGAGACGTAAAAACAAGAAAAATCCCCTTACGTGGCCACAGATTGTGCAGGAATGATCCTACCCAACTTTAAAATATTCCCCCTTTTGCAAGTGCCCATATTCTTTCAAACAACAACAAAGAATAAAAAAATATGTTTATTAACAAATTTAAACCAACATTAACGATACAATCAGCACCATCATTTCTCTTTCTCCCACCCCCTATCCCCCCGCCACACACACAACGAAATAAGAGAAAAATGCTCATACAAATATTTTACAATTCCTGATTGAAAGCCACCACTGACGCTTTGCTCTGTTTTCTTTTTATTTCCCACCACAAAGTGACCTGTGACAGACATTCTGAAGCACCCCCTCCCCACACACACATGCATGTATTTTTTAAATATATAAATTCTCAGACTCTCTCTCTAAATCCATATTATAAATATAGAATTTCTTTTACAGCCCTACTGTTGCCAATCCCATAGAATTTGTCTCTAGCTTAACATTGCCTCTTTCGCCAACACCCAACTGAAATCTTGACCAGTCCTTTAACACAATGGAGATTCTGTAAATATTCTGTAACAGAATACACATATTTACAGAATAATTCCTTTGTCCCTAAAAACAATTTTCTTCTGTGCGAAGAAACACAACTACCAACACTGCTGCTGTCCATATCATGATGACACAACACTTTATATATACACGAGGCACCATGTTCTAGTCTCCTTCTCAACGGTTGTAAACATTTACCCTAACACTAAATTTTTAATTTTTAATTTTTAGATTTCAATACATATTAATTCACTTTAATTGTAATACTCAACATTTGACAATATTAATTTTACTAATACATCGAAACCGGTTATGTTTTAGATACTTTATATGCATTATATACTTTATATACATTATAAAACCCTCTTTATAAAAGAACTGTCCATCTCATTTTTTCAATAATGTCACTTTGACGAATCAAAGATTGAGAAAACAAAGATAAAACAGACCCTTAAATATATATTCCGTGCTATATCGAATTTCACATTTTCTCTATAACTACTGTTTTGTATAGAACTTTACATCCCTTTTCAAATATGTATATATACTAGCAGCAGTACCCAGCGTTGCCTGGGCAGGTAAAATAATATATGCTTTGATGTAAAGGTGTTGATCTTCGCGACTGCAAGTTTCTTGAAAATCCATCGTAAAGTGTAGCAAATGGCGAAATGTTGAGTGAAATCGTATGGAATATGTGGGAGGTGGAAAAAATCGTATTTTGAAGAGTTAAACGGCTTCCACGCCGTCCCTGAACAAAAAATGCAAAGTGTAAAGCTACTATAAGATGTGCAATGATAGGTCCTATCGTAGTATGAAAATTGAACCAAATAAATTGATTTATGTGTGAGGTATAGCCGAAGTTTCGAATTTGATCGAAATCGGTTGAAATATATATATATATATATATATATATATATATATATATATATATATATATATATGTATATATATATATACAAAATTAATATAAATCAAAATGAATTTAACCTAAATCAAAATTATGGATGTCATGCCACAAGGCATGCGCCATATCACCCGTAAAATAAGCTCCAAGATTCTAATGAATAGGTCCGAGCAGTATCTATTTTTGAAGTTCTAGTTAACTTTATTTAGTTACCTACCTAGCTGTGTGTGCTTACACACTTGTACAAATTATGCCCTGTGATTGTTTCATATCTTTATTTATATGTTAATCAATTTCTAGTTGTTATATATATATATAAATATATATATTAAAGTGTTAAACAATATTCAATGATTATGTCAAAGAATGAGTTTTACAGTAGATTGGAAGCACTAACACACTTATCGAATTTATAAAAATAATATATAAATAACGAGCAAATAATTCTGAAATCTGGAGTCTTCACCTTAATATTATAAATTAAATATTTTCAAATGTAACCGTTTAACTTTGGAAAAAAATCGCCTTCTGCATATATCACATTTATCTTTCCCTCTTTGTAAATCCTTTTCCAGTGGCTATCACTGGCTGTTATGATTCATGAGATGTTTTCATAGATATATCGTAGTATCATACATTTTAAAACCTCTAGAACAGTTACAGTAAGCAACGTTTTCTTACTCACACATTCTCTAATGAATTCATTACGTTTTCGCATTTTCTCATAATTAGGCTATATATGTAACATTTTCCCTTGGGTTAATCACTACCTTGATGAAATCTTAACCATTTAACATCTCAGGGTATGTCATGTATCATTATATTTTGTCTGATGAGGACGTACTGTTGTACATCCGAAATATGTATAATAAAATGTAATTGATCAAAAGAACATCTATTTTACTTTTTTTAGTAATCGTCCCTTTCTCCCTGTTTTCATATATATATATATATATATATATATATATATAAATATGTAAACGTACATACATATATGTATACAGACGTACAGTAGTATGTATATATATATATACATACATGCACACATATATATATGTACTTATGGATTCACCGAACATTTATTATAATGCTCGGTGTGTTTGTAAACAAACATTCCGAATTAAGCCGTACAGTATCTAGCAACAATCGTTGCTCATTTGTTCAACACTGACAAAGGAACGCTGTAATAGTTTCAAGCTTATTAGCTATCGTAAGCAACGTATACATTCCTGCCAGATGGTTGAACGTCTGAAAGTATATACTTTCCTTATGCATATTAACGGCTGACTAGCCTAATTTGCATATCGAGTGAGTCAATCGGCCGGGGTACCGAAAACGATAAACGGAAAAAAATGAAACGAAATTTCATTTCTCACTCTTAGTACGGCTGTTACTTAAATATAAGTATGTATACGTACATACATATATGTATACAGAGGTACAGTAGTATGTTATTATATATACATACATGCACACATATATATATATGTACGTATGGATTCACCGAACATTTATTATATTGCTCGGTCTGTTTGTAAATAACCATCCCGAATTAAGCCGTTCTGTGTGTCTAGCAACCATCTTTGCTCATTTGTTCAACACTGACAAAGGAAAACTGTACTAGTTTCAAGTTTATTAGCTATCGTCAGCAACGTTTACCTTCCTGCCAGATGGTTGAACGTCTGAAAGTATATACTTTCCTTATGCATATTAACGACTAAGCAGCCTAATTTGCATATCGAGTGAGTTAATCGGCCGGGGTAACGAAAACGATACACGGAAAAAATGAAACGAAATTTAAAGAAAAGAAGGGGAGAGGGTGATAGAGAGAGAGATAGGCAGGGGTTGGAGAAATGGGAGAGAGTGGTATGTACATGTCTTAATCAAATTGTCGTGGTAGGGGTTTTATTATACTGGTTACTCTTAAAGCGACAACCTTAAGCGATGCGTTGATAGTCAAGGTTGGAATTAGTTATTGCCACAGAGGGCAGGTTCATAGATGGGGAGAGAGAGAGAGAGAGAGAGAGAGAGAGAGAGAGAGAGAGAGAGAGAGAGAGAGAGAGAGAGAGAGAGAGAGAGAGAGAGAGAGAGAGAAGGAGAGAGATATAGAGAGTGAGGGGGATAGACAGAGGGGAATGTAGAGAGGGGGAGAGATAGGGAGGAAACAGACGAAATCTATGTGGTGGGTGTACATTGAGTTCATAGTTGTAGGCTACAAATTCCACTAAGTTTCCATTTATAGTGATAAGCAGGGTATTGTCTTGTAGTGTGGGGGAAGAGAAAGTGGTTAGCTAGAAAGCAATGTTCTAGTTACAGGTTCGAATGTTAAGTTATTTTATAGTTTGAGAATTTAGCCTTCAGTTTGTGGTTGCAGTATAATGATCGTTCGATTCTATCATTTAGTAATTTATTTTTGTATTTTAAGATGTAAAAGAGTTCAAGGTTAAATAACCTACAGTACTTCAATCCACTCCGATATGCACTAGCACTGGAAAGTATATCCCATTTCAAGGTGAACTGTTGGTTGCGTTCACGGAGTTGCCAGGTCATGTTGGCGAGTGTGGTCACAAAACGGTGATTAGGATGTTTAATTGAGAATAGATGACGATACCAGCGAGATTTAAAGGAGATAATGGTAGACCCGATGTAATACGTTTTCTGGTCGTTCGATTCAACAGTGCATTGGTATGTTGGACTTTAGGCATTTATTCTTCAATGGACATCTTTCAGGTAGGTGGCAGTTACAGTTTTTGTTGTGGGTAGCGAGTATACCATGGAAAGGTTGGGATAGCACTACAGGAGGGGTGTGTAATACACGTCTCCCATTTAGTGGTTGGGAGGCCGATATTAATGTTATGCTTATATGTTATTAAAATATTTTGTTTTATAGTGTTGTTTAATTGCTTCAAGTTAATTTTTTTTATGTATGCTTCAAGGTTCGGTGCCGTGGAGTATGATAGCTTAATAGTTTTAGAGTTCAGAATTGTACTGCATTTATGGTAACTAGGGAAATGGTTAAGATATCCACATACCACTCTATCCCATTTATCCAACCCCCGCATATCTATCTCTCTCTCTCTCTCTCCCCTTCTTTTATCTATTCCTTTTCTACTCTATCTTCCCCAATAACTTCACTTAAGGGTATTTACATTTTACATTTTAACCATTCTGCTCCGATGATACAGTGGTCACATCATTTGATAATTGAGTTTTGCAAATAATTATAAATTTGCACATAACATAACTAGACTGTATAAGCACCGTGGAAACATTTGTAAGCACACATAATAAATTTCCTATTTATGATGTCTACCTGCTATTATTCATTCTTTATCTACACTCCGGAATACATAAGGATCAGGAACTGAGTTTATTCAACTATTCTTCCATAACTCGTTGAGTAACCTCTCACCGTACGTAGACTCCATCCAGTGTAGTAATTAACCATTACTACATCCAGGATAATCCTATACCAAATATATATATATATATATATATATATATATATATATATATAGGTAAATATACACGGCTGTGTATGATTGTGTATAGAAGATTATATTAATAAGAGGAATTCCAACTTTGTCTGATTTACTCGTTTTATTTACAATCCTTTAACATATATATAATATGGTATTATAATGAAATAGTATGATATAATATTAAATTCTAAGTGTTAATTGAACAAGTACTTTCATGCTTTCGCAATCTTCAGGTCCATGATATGTGGTGACAGTCGAGTTTGCAATTTTCAACTGTGGAAAATTGCAAACTCGACTGTCACCACACATCATGAACCTGAAGATTGCGAAAGCATAAACATACTTGTTCAATTAACACTTAGAATTTAATATTCTATCATACTATTTCATTATAATACCATATTATATATGTTTTAAAGGATTGTAAATAAAACGAGTAAATCAGACAAAGTTGGAATTCCTCTTATTAATATATATATATATATATATATATATATATATATATATATATATATATATATATATATATATAGAGAGAGAGAGAGAGAGAGAGAGAGAGAGAGAGAGAGAGAGAGAGAGAGAGAGAGAGAGAGAGAGACAAGTCCGGTATTAGTTTATATGTGGAAACTGTGCCTCTATCCAGGGCACCGCATTAATATACGTGTGTACACAATTATATTACAGGAAATAAAAAGAAATAAGAACCAATATTTATAATTTATTTCAATAGTTTCTTCAAAGCAGGGCAATTATATGAAGACACTCTTCTAAAAGTGTTTTATTTGTCCTCAACGTAAAAGTAATTGCAATCACGCTTCTGTAATTAAATCCTGATATAATTATACTTGCAATTCTCTTGGAGATTAATTTACCCAGGAAGGATATTTAAAACATCCCAATCACACAATATTGAAACCATATCAAAACAACATCGCATATTGCTATCTCAAAATAATATAAGTATAATAGAATAGAAATAGGATTTCGCTTGAACCATAGCTTTACACAAATATGTATAGACATTTTGTATTTCTAAAGAAACACATAATAGTTTAGATGTATATGATAACAAACCAACATGAATGGCGGATTCTTCGATTGTGATGATAATTGGGAAGTATTGTTATCCCGGAGTGTACGATGGCATGCACTGGGTGGCTGAATATGTCAATCTTAGACCAGAAGGGTCTAGTATATTTGAGGCTCGTGCGTACTTGGTCAGTTGTTTGTTGGGTGGCGAGGCACTTTTATCTTTGATAGGTTTGCATTCAGCTGCCGTATTCGATAGCAGGATGCATAACACTCACTAAGACATTCATACACACACACGTGTGTGTATGCGTGCACATACACGAATACACACGCATACGCACACACACATACACACAAACACATACACTCATACACACACACATACACATACACCTAAAAATGAAAAACAATATATATATTTTACTGAACATACACGTGGTTTTTTTGTGATACTTTTCCATTTCTTCTTCGTCGAATCTCCTGCACCTTTCTATGCCTTTTATTGCCTATTCCATCTTTTAATGCGGGACAAGTTTCAGAATCATTAAGACTCTTTTTTTCTATATCAAGCGTTAAACTAATGTATATCTTCAGTGTACTGGATTGTTTGCTGTGTTGTTTTATGTTTACATTTCATACATACATATATATACATACACGCACACACACACACACACACACACATATACACACACACACGCATACACACACACACACACCCACACACACACACCCACACACGCACGCACACACATATATATATATATATATATAAAACAGTATATCGTATTATGATATTTACTCTCTCTCCATCGTTATTCTGAGTTTCGCGATAAATTGTCGATTGAGCAGCAAGTGTACAATTCCATGAATACCGTATGCATACTGTTATCCATTTTCACCAAGTCACTGGTTTTGTTTGTCAAAATATAGCTTCGCTTGGTTAATGTTTTCGCTTTGTTCATGACATGTACTGCATGAGACTTAAGAAATTAGTAATATCACTGATAACAAAAAGAAACTTAAACGCAGAAACCCCTTTAGCACTGATTTTATCAACCGAAAATATGAACAGATTCAACAAAAATATGTCTTTTTTCATCACATATTTATTTAAGCAAACCTATTAATACAGAAATTTCCGGAAATGCTTCTTAAGCATTTAAAAATTGATATCGTGTATTTTGAATGAAGCTACTAGAACCATATTTGAATAGCATTATAGAATTTAGTATGCTCTTAACACCCGCAAAATCCATTCGATTTGCGCACCTAAGCATGTATAGATGTATGCCGAAACCAGATATGTTGGCACGTTTTATAATCCTAAACACATCTTCAATAGTCACTACTATTCCAGTCTTTATTTATATAACCATGATATATGTATTTCAAGTCAGCCTGATCATCAGTGCAATTGGAATATTGTTGTTAGTTTAATACAATGTTCCATACCATACTCAAACCTCACTCAAATATTTCATTATATAATTAGCTTACGTTCAGACATTTCCTAAACCATGTAAGAAAATATTAGTCTTTATCACTGTGAATTCTTTCTATATTACTGAAAAGATTTTGCTGACTTGGCTCATAATCACTATAATGATTTTCTTTATTAGGCAAACGATGGCTGAATGCAATACAACATGGTTGGTATGACAGGTGATTCTGTTTCAGGCACGAGGGCAATAAATTAGGGAGGGGGAGTCGATGTTAATCGACTGCAGTAAGAATGAAAGTCATAGCTAACCACGGTGTGATTTGAACGTAATGGGACTTAATTATATAGAGCAGAGCATGTCCCACGCTCTATCGATACTGCCAATCTACCCCCCTGATCTTAATCATTATCATGGTTTCTTATTTAGGCAAAATTCCAAACATTTGGCGGGATGGGAATCGATTAAATTGACCCAAGTGCTTAACTCTTAATGTTATTGATTCCGTAAGGATAAAAGGCAAAAGTAACTTCCACAGGTTTTTAACTCAGAATGTAAATGGACATATCATTAGGCCACCGACCATTTAGTTTGACGCTCAACCGATATTACAAATCCACCATTCCCATGTTGATTATTATAATACAAACAGAGCGGTGGATTGGTTGGCTGTGTCGGTAGAAGGTCGGACGACATGCTTTGTATCAAAGAGTTACGGTCTTTATGCTCTGAGTTCAAATCCCGCCGAGGTTAAATTTGCCTCGCATCCTTACGGGGTCGATGAAATAAAGTACCAGAACGAACTGGGGTCGATTTAACAAACTTTCCCCAACACCAAAATTGCTGGCCTTGTGCCTATGTAAGAAACCATTATTATGATACAAACAAATCCCTCATATAGGCGTATTCCGTTATTTGTTTAATAATCAATGAATTTATTCTATTCCACGCTTCTAAGATTCCTATTTTATTTGTCGACTTGTATTGTATACGTCAGCCACTGTGGGTATTGAAATGAGAGCGGAGAGCTACAATATATGCCATAATTAATTTAGTCCGATCAGTGAGAAATCCTACCCATTATATTTAATGCTATATACTTCATTAAAATAATCGTAAGTTAATCATGCTCTATGAATGACACAGCTACATGCTGCTTGCGAAATGACAACCAAAGGTGGAAGGTCTATGTTAGAAATGCTAATCAATATTTATCGAACCTAATTAATGAATCGTAATGAAAGATCTTTCGTTGAACGTATGTCATTTACCCGAAGTAGATTCTTGACGAGGCAACTAAAATAAACAATAACATCAACAGCAGAAACAATAAGTACAGCAGCAACAATATGCGTAAAAAACAAGGAAAATATTCGAAAATCAAAATTATAAGGAAGAATATTCGGCAATATGTGAATTCATACTGACTGCAAATTGACTGGGCAGTTTGCAGATATGCAAATCTGGCTGATCAGTGGATCTGTTAATATGCAGATCTGACTGATCAGCCACTTGCTAATATGCAAATCAGGCCGACCAGTCAGTGTGTATTTTTGAAAATAGCATATATTTTAACTAGCTCTGACAGATTAGCAGGTAAACAGTGAGCTGTAGTGATGAAGGGATATGCCCAGAAACGTTAGTGCCTGCAGTTCTGTTCGCATGCCAAGATAAGAGCAAGAATGAAGTATTCAATCTACTGACATGGCTATAAAATTGAGGCTTCTTTACGTAATTGCAAACGAATCGATATTGTTGTTTATATTCGAAACAATCAGATTACATTTATTGTATTCAGCCATGTAGAGCAAAATATTATTTTTTATATATATATATATATAGTAATAATAATAAATTTGAACACTAAAATCCAAAGAGGGCTCGATTAGGATAAATATATATCTAATAAAATAAGAAGCGTAGAGCAAATATTTATTAAAATAACAGACTAAAGTTTAAGCAAAGAATCGCTGCTTTCACCCTTAACGGGATCTTCTGAAACTAACAAAGTCAATCTGAAAACGCAGAAGTGAATATTTCAAAAAACGTTGCAACCGGGGGAAGACAGGAAGACGATACTTTGGTTCGTGGAAACGTTCCCTGGCAAAGAACGGAAAAAAAACGAATATAATATTATTTGGAGCGGTGAAAAACAATTACACGCAAAAACGGAACCACGTTTATGGTATAAAAGAAGTCGTAGACTAATATTCTCTTAGGTGGTTCATAGAGACGTTCTCTGTTTTCACGTATGCTTGTGTATGTACGTATTTAGATGCGTGTATGTATTTATTTAATTTCAATTACCTCTGTATTTTCTTTTCGTTATTCTTAACTCTGAAACGGAGAATCATTCGGTTTCCTAGTTAGAATTTTAGTCTACGACTTCAGTTATACCATTTACGTGGTTTTGTCTTTGCTTGCAATTGTTCTCCACGCTCCACATATGACGTATTATCTTCGTTTTTTTCGTTCATTGCCAGAGGACGTCTCTATGAACCACCGAAGAGAATATTAGTCTACGACTTCTTTTATAACATACACGTGGTTCTGTCTTTGCGTGTAATTGTTTTTCCCCGCTCCAAATAATGCCGTATTATATTCGTTATAGGTTAACTTTGCCTTTCATCCTTACGGGATCGATAAACTAAAGTACCAGTAATGTACTGGGTAATTGCTGGCCTTGTGCCAAAAGTAGAAACAATTATATTCGGTTTTTCCCGTTCTTTGTCAGGGAACGTTCCCACGAACCAACGTATCGTCTTGCTGTCTTCCTCATGATGCCACGCTTTTTGAAATATTCACTTCGGCGTTTACAGATTGACTTTGTTAGTTTCAGAAGATCCCGTTAATGGTAAAAACAGTGGTTATTTTCTTAAACTTCAATCTGTTATTTTAATAAATATATATATATATATATATATATATATATATATATATATATATATATATATATATATATATATATATATATATATATATATATATATATATATGTATGTATGTGTATATATATATATATATATATATCATTTATTCCAATTTGAATCGGAGGTACCGCAGTAAGTAAGGTATTCAATACATAGCAGAGTATAAAAGTGTTAATATAAAAGAGCATCTACAGGACTAGAAATATTTCATTCGTGAGAAATCATCAAGAAGCTGACTGTCCAAGTAAATTATAGTATTTAAATATTTCCATGTTTGTTGGTAGGATAGGGTGGGTATTGGCATGGGTGTAGTTCATTGGTTGAAGGATTTTAAAAAAATGGAGTTCCTTAAAAGCTAATTCTTAAAAGCTATAATATTAACAAAGGCAGAAAGAATACTGTAAACAAATTCAAAATAGGAATACCAATCCTTGTTTATCACTTAGACTAACGCTGCCTGTAAGACGGGTGTCTACAGGATGGCTGGGGTTTATTGGTTTAAAGTAAAGGGAAATCCTCTAGAAGCTAATTCTTTAAGGCTGAGTTAAGGGTGACGAAGGCAGAAAGGGTTCCATCAACAGGTTCAAGTGTTGGGGTGATACCCGTTATTGTGAAGTTTCTCTTAGTATATAGTCCAGGTGTCCAAAAACCCAAATCATACACGCGCCCACTTACACACGTACACACACATAGACGCACGCACACGCAAAACAAACATACATAATGGGACATACATATATACAAATATATACATACGCATATTCATATGTATATACATACGTGTACATACATACGCATACATATATATATACATATAAATATATATATATATATATATATATATATATATATATATATATATATATACATACACACATACATACAAAGATATATACACACACACGCACTCACGTTTTCATGCGTACACTCGCACACACACACACACACACATATTCATATATATATATATATATATGTATATATATATATATATATATATATATATATATATATATATATATGTGTGTGAAGTAATTCCGTCGGAAAAAGTTCTGGAAAAAAGAGTGCTCTATGTAGGTAACAGAGCTTAATAGTTATGTAATAAACAACATAAGGCAATTATTTCATTTACCAGTGGTTTCTTAAAAGCAAAAAAATATTGCTTTTAATCATCAGAATGAAGAAATCCTGGTGTATTTATTGGCGTTGGATTTTAAAAACAAAAATATAATCTATATGAAAGTGAGGCTGGAAAAGGAAGAAGGAAAGGAAAAATAAAAACACATATGCAAACATACACACACACACATATATACATACACACATATATATATATATATACATGGTGGCTGCCAACTCGTTTTCGAGTACGGCCACTACTTTATATCCATGTAGGAGAACCCCTACCTATGCGCTGAACGAGTGTGACTTTTTAGTCCAGCCACCGACTTGAAAACTCTAGCACAAACACCCCACTTGTGACGATTATTGACATATAGTGCTGGGCCCATGGTACATGTGATGACAAGTGCAGAGATATCTCCAGATATAAAGCAATGCCTGTGCCGTGAAGCTTTTATAGTGAGCAAAGGCACTGCACAAAGCCAGTCCCACTCTCTTAACCAAGATGATATTTACCAAAAAGAAGAACAAGTCAACATCATTGGATACCATCAGGGTTGCAGGTGTTATATCAGAGTTTTCCTTCTCCTAGAATTCTGCCTTGACAAAGGCTAAGGGGTCATCTCTCCCTGTGATTTTGGATGGCCATTGACTCTTAAGAGCTCCTTTGCCCTTTGACAGGTCTTGTTTTTAGTCCTGCAGGATGTCCAAAGTCACCCTCCTCACCAAGAAACCTTGGTGGGGTTGCCAGTTTAGTCGCCAACAACCCGACCATGAGACAGGTTGTACTGGGATACATGTTACCAGTAGCACCAACTGGTGACCAACTGGTGACCTGACATATATATACATACACACATTCATACACACACACATACACACACACACACATATATATGTGTATATACATCCATACACATACATATACACATACATACATACACACATATATATCAACATATCCATACATACACATAGATACACATACACAGACGTGCATACACACACACACACATATACATGCAAATATATATATATATATATATAGACATAAACAAATATATACATACATACACACACATACATATATATACACACGCACATATATATATATATATAGACATACATATATACATACACATGCATACATACATACACACAATCATGCGTATATACACACGTACATACATACACATACATACACACATATATGCACAAATATAGAAATATATACACACACCTACATACTCACACACAGAAATAAATATTAGAAAAAATATATAATAATAAAAATGAATATAAAGATTATTATAGTGTTGACAACGATACAGGCAACAAATAAATGAACAAACACACGTGGTAAGCAATACCCATAAATGCACGTACACATACATACGTAAAAATAAATACATACACATACTCTCACACATAAATATACATATACAAATACATAAACACATACATACGCATACACATATACATACACACATACATATACATATATACACACACATACATATATATATATATATATATATATATATATATATATATATATATATATATATATATATATATATATATATATGCACATACATACACATAAAATCTCATAAATATCCACCTAGAATTAAAGACATGGCCAACTTCGAATTAGACCTTGTTAATTTAATTAGTGATATCAAATTTCGTAAGTACAATAATAATTTTCAAACTAAACTGTCTAACGATATTTCTAATTTTAAAAATTCTACAAATACCTTTGTTCTTTCCGTTAAAACTAAAAATCTCTTTGAAGTTAATAGTATTGTGTATAACCAACTTTTAACTAATAGTATCACCAACAAATATCAATTAACTAATAATAATACCTACAATACTATTAATAAAGAAGCTAAAGAACTAGCTAGTTCTTTAAAAATAAACAACCGGATTGAAAGCTTAGCAAAGTGTAAAGAATATATTACCCTTAAAGATCATAAATTAGACTTTACTAATCGACCTAGGTGTAGACTTATTAACCCGGCTAAATGCGAAGTTGGCCTTGCAAGTAAAACAATCTTAAGAAAAATAATTCTCCAAATTAGAACTAAGACTGACCTATCACAGTGGTTAAATACTTTCCTCTGTTATTTCTTGGTTTAATAATATACTAGGTAAAATAAGTGTAGATTTACCCAATTTGATGTTGTTGATTTTTACCGCTCTATTACTGTTTCATTATTAACTAATGCCATAGAATTTGCAAGACCCTTCATTAATATTTCTAAATTAGAAGAAGGCATTATCTTTCATGATAGAAAGACTTTACTCTTTACTAATGAAAATATTTGGGTTAAAAAGTCAAACCCTGAAAACTCTGTTGATGTTGCAATGGGTTCATATGACAGTACAGATGCGTGTGACTTAGTAGGATTATTCCTTCCCCACATACTCAAAGAGAAATTTCTTTCCCATAATATCGGTTTATACCGTGATGACGGATTGGCAGTTTCTCATACCACCAACGGCCATAATCTTGATAAATTCCGTAAATATTTAATCAATACTTTTGCTAATCTTAACCTTAAAATTACTATAGATACGAACCTTACCAATGTTAACTTTCTTGACATTAATCTTGATCTACTTACCGCCTCTTTTAAACCTTATCATAAACCTAATGAAAATCTTAGATATATACACAAAGAGTCTTGCCATCCCCCTATAGATTTAAAAATCTTATTCCCAACATTAGCCGTAGGATTTCTACCATATCTTCGTCTATAGACATTTTTAATAAAGCGGCCTCTTATTATAATAAAGCCCTTAATAACAGCCTGTTTTACAGAACACATTTATTATTTACCTACTCCCCCTCCTAAAACTAACAACAATAATAGGAAAAGGAAAATTATTTGGTTTACACCCGTTCTCTCTAACTGTCATAACTAATGTAGGAAGGAAATCCATTGACCTCTTAGATAAACATTTTCCTCCTAATCATAGATATTATAAGATATTTAATAGAAATGCTGTTAAGATCAGTTACTCTTCTTGCCCATGAATGAAGTCTAAGATCACTACTTCAAATCATACGAGAACAAATCCAGGATGCAGTTGCAGGAAGACGGATGAATGCCCATTACAGGGCAAATGTAACACCAAATCTGTTGTTTATGAGGCCAAAGTGACACCTTTAATCAACAACCAGCAGCCAGGAGTGAGCGATATGTTAGCATGACCCAGGAGAGGTTTAAAACCAGGTTTTATGCACACGTCGCTTCTTTTAAGCACTCCGATAAACGAACAACAACGGCCATCGCAAGTAAGCTGTGGGAATTCAAGGATAAAAACATCCCGTACTCTATCGATTGGTCTATTTTAGACCATTCGAGGGAGTACCAAAGGGGCACAAAGAATTGTTCTTTGTGTACCACAGAAAAATATAGGATTTTGCTAAACTTGAAAGCCACTTCTGCTTGCCTGAACTGAAAGGCCGAGATCTTCAGATGTTGTCCTCATCTGACATCACATCTGATCTGTAACTGGGTTGACATTCCTATGATAACTCAACCACCTTGAACTCCTCTCCTGCTCTTTACTTCCACTACGGTTTTTTTATCTGTTGAATCCACGTTCTGTACTCTCGTATGCTCTTTCTCCCTTATCTCCCTTTATATTTAAACCTTTTCCTATGTCATTTATTTCCCCCCCCCCTTGTCCCCCCTATACATTTTTGCCTTACCCTACACATACCGAATTCTTTTTATTTTTAGATATTAATTTTTTTTGTGTGTTGCGTATATGTATGTATATGTGTATATATGTATATATATATATATATATATATATATATATATATATATATATATATATATATATATATATATATATATATATATATATATATATGTGTATGTATATGTGTGTGTATATGTATATGTGTATGTATATATTTGTGTGTATGTATGTTTATATCTGTCTGTATGTATATGTATATGTATATATAATCGTATATTATATATTTCTGCTGTATTTGTGCGTGTGTGTGTGTGTATATGTATATTTTTTTATATATTGGTTTTGTGTGTATATATATAATAGCCTCAGAAACGGCTTGAGCTCTGCCGTGGGGTCAGAATTGTTCCTATGTGTGTGTGTATATATATATATATATATATATATATATATATATACGTAATTGTATATGTGTGTATTTCTGTGGTTCTGTTTTAGTGTGTGTGTATGTATATGTATATGTATATATATGTGTGTATATATATATATATATATATATATATATATATATATATATATATATATGGAGGAGGTTATAGTTCACTTGAAGCATTGTGTAATGAGGTATAAACGTTAGAATATGTGTAATAAGGCCAAGACAATGCAGGTATGGACATAGAAAAAATAATGCAATAGTGAAAGATATTGATGTGAATTCGTCTTTCACCTTGAATTTATTTAAATGTCCTTAATTTTCGAGATAATATCTCTTCTTCGGAGGGAAGTAAGGGTCTCCAACCAGCGTCTTAAATCTCTAATCAAGCCATGCTGACCGGAAATAGTATAGAGTATCTGTTCTAACTTTAATATCAAAGAATTAAAATTAGGTGGATAAAGAGTATTCTCCCTTTAAGAGGGGTTTGTTTATGTTATGTTTTTGTTTTTGTTTTATTTTTTTAAATTTTATATGCGTGCCTGTATATGTGTGTGGGAGAATGCATGAAGGTGTAGGTATGTGGGTGTGTGTGTGTGAGTGTGGGAAGATAGGTCTAATCGTAAAAGTGGGGGGTAGTTGTTATCTGGTGTTAGAACTGGTTGTGTGTGTGTATGTGTGAGAGAGAATAAGTGGAGGTGTGCGCGTGCGTGTGTCTGGGGTGTGTAAAAATGGGGCTAGAGGCCCTACCAGGTTATAAATTGGGTGTTGAGCTCTAGTCTATTATTGATTGGTGGATGTGTTCTATCTATAATAAGTGCTTCCTTAATTCTAAGGTTGCCGAGGTTTCTTTCCTTAGTTTCTATCCTAACTGTTATGTTTTTATCGGTGTTTTTGCATTTAACTAGGTGTTTCTTAAATGAGGAAGCGTTAGTATTGAGGTGTTCTTTCATTCTTATTATTTTATTCTTTTATTCTTGAAACAGAGACTGGACGACAGACTATGGCTCGACATAGAAACGAATTTCTCTCGGACTGCCTACCAACTGAAATGGATATCGACTCTCGACAACAACACCACGGAATCCACCACACCCAGATTCCCGATATACCAACTAGATCGCCCACTCTATCCACCGCCCGCCAACCGCGAGCTGGAAGAAAAACTCTCGAGACTAAAACATTCTGTATTTAACATCTTACGGAAACAGAAGAAGATGGCCGCTAACCTCTCCAGGACACAACAACTCGCCCTGAAGAACCTACGGAATAAGGAACTTATTTACTTACCATCCGACAAAGGTAAAGAGTTCTGCGTCATCTCTCAAGCCACATACAATAACCTAGCCTTCGAACACCTAAGCGATAGTGAACTGTACACAGTGATCCCGGACATGACCGCAGCCCAAATCGAAAAACAGACCAACTCCATTTGGTTCGATAACTGTAGGAGAAGACACCTCCCGAATAAAATTAAACTCAACTACACCACTAGAAATAGCAGACTGCCCACTTTCTACCACCTCATCAAGACCCACAAGAATAGCACTAAGACGCATATAAGACCCATCGTCTCTAGCATAGAAGGACCCCTATACAAAATTTCCTGGCTCCTCTCCCACGTCCTCAAGCCTCTACTCTCTACCTTCCCCGGACATGTCAGTAGCTCCGACGAAGTTATACGTAGATTACACCAACTCCAGCCAGAACAACTTAAACTAAATAAATACGCTTTTAGCCTCAACGTTGTCTCCCTCTACACTACAGTCCCCGCTCATCCAGCTGTCGATTTATTGACGGACTGCGTGGTCGCAGAGAACACCCACAGCTACGGCCTCCACCCGACGGACATACACCAGCTTTTGACCTTCACAGTAGACAACACGTACTTCACCTTCCACCACCACACATACAGACAGACAACATGATTACCCATGGGATCCAGCCTATCGGGCCTGCTGGCCATCACTTACATGAACCAGCTAGAATGCCGAGCCCTCAACACCTGCCATTCCCATGCCTTCTTCACCCGATATGTAGATGACATACTCATCCTTACATCATCCCGTGAGGAGGCAGAGAAAATATACACAACATTCTCCAGCATGGCCGCCAGTATAAAGTTCAGCATGGAACACCCCGATGTCCGCGGATCCCTATCCCTGCTGGACTTCCAACTCAGGTTAACAGAGGTAGGCAACATCCACACCTGCTTCTATAAAAAATCCGCCAGCAGGGACCTGTTCGTACATTTCAGATCGGCCCTCCCACTCGGTGCCAAGTTCGGATACATAAAGAACGAACTGGCACGTATCAAGAACAAATGCACCGATGCCAGAGACCGAGACACACACACCACACATTTCCTGGAAGTACTCAAACTGAACGGATACACGACATCCACCACAAACCGTGCCAGGAAGAACAGAGGACACCACACCCGAGGCACTAACACTTGCTTCCAGAAGCTCCCACACTTCTGTGAAGAAACAACAACAGCCATCCGCAGAGCCATCAGACGAGAGGGTCTGGATATTCAACTGGCCCACTCGGGTCCTTCTTTGCGCAGACGGCTGGCTAAGAGATACTCCACCAGACATGACAACTGCTGCAGACTAGCCAACTGCCCCATCAACGACACAGACCTATGCCACCAGGCTTACGTAGTATACAGACTAGAGTGTGACAAATGCAACAACTTCTACGTAGGTAGCACCACCAGACCACTCCACATAAGAATAAAAGAACACCTCAATACTAACGATTCCTCATTTAAGAAACACCTAGTTAAATGCAAAAACACCGATAAAAACATAACAGTTAGGATAGAAACTAAGGAAAGAAACCTCGGCAATCTTAGAATTAAGGAAGCACTTATTATAGATAGAACACATCCACCAATCAATAATAGACTAGAGCTCAACACCCAATTTATAACCTGATAGGGCCTCTAGCCCCATTTTTACACACCCCACACACACGCACGCGCACACCTCCACTTATTCTCTCTCACACATACACACACAAAACCAGTTCTAACACCAGATAACACCTACACCCCACTTTTACGATTAGACCTATCTTCCCACACTCACACACACACATACACATACCTACACCTTCATGCATTCTCCCACACACATATACAGGCACGCATATAAAATTAAAAAAAACAAAACAAAAACAAAAACATAACATAAACAAACCCCTCTTAAAGGGAGACTACTCTTTATCCACCTAATTTTAATTCTTTGATATTAAAGTTAGAACAGATACTCTATACTATTTCCGGTCAGCATGGCTTGATTAGAGATTTAAGACGCTGGTTTGAGACCTTTACTTCCCTCCTAAGAAGAGATATTATCTCGAAAATTAAGGACATTTAAATAAATTCAAGGTGAAAGACGAATTCACATCAATATCTTTCACTATTGCATTCTTTTTTCTATGTCCATACCTGCATTGTCTTGGCCTTATTACACATATTCTAACGTTTATATATATATATATATATATATGTATGTATGTATGGGTGTGTGTATATGCATAATTACATACAGTGATTTAATGCTCATTTTCAGTGATCTTTTGCTCCAGGAACTGGTTGAGTCATCTAAATCTGCTATACACATTTATACCCTTTTCTAAATATATATTTTTTTATTTATTATTTATCGTATTCCAAACTTTTTATTTTAATTTTAATTTTTATTTTTATATATACAATATATTTTTTTGTATATACAATATTTATTTTTTTTTTATTTTTATATATATAATGTTTATGTTCCTTCTCATATATATATATATATATATATATATATATATATATATATATATATATATATATATATATATATATATATAGTTATACGTGTGTGTGTGTGTATGTATGCATGCACACGTTTGTGTATGTATATATGTGTGTGTAGGTATATATGTGTACGTGTGTATGTATGTATGTGTATATGTGTGTATTTATATATATATATATATATATATGTATATATATATATATATATATATATATATATATATATATATATATATATATATATTTTGGAGTTAAACAAGGTTCATATGAATTATCTAAGAATGAGTTTTACACACACATACATGTGTGTGTTGGTATTTGTATGTATGTGTTTGTGATATGCATGTATATGCATGTGTATATGTGTATGTATGTGTATATATGTATATATATATATCTAAGTGTGTGTATACATGTATATGTGTATGTGTATGTATATGTGTATGCGTATGTATGTGTTTATGTATTTGTATATGTATATTTATGTGTGAGAGTATGTGTATGTATTTATTTTTACGTATGTATGTGTACGTGCATTTCTGTGTATTGCTTACCACGTATGTTTGTTCCTTTACTTGTTGCCTGAATCGCTGTCAACACTATAATAATCTTTATATTCATTTTTATTATTATATATTTTTTCTCATATTTATTTGTGTGTGTGAGTATGTAGGTGTGTGTATATATTTATATATTTGTGCATATATGTGTGTATGTGTGTGTAGGTATGTACGTGTGTATATACGTAGGATTGTATGTATGTATGCATGTGTGTGTAGGTATGTACGTGTGTATATACGTAGGATTGTATGTATGTATGCATGTGTATTAATATATGTATGTATATATATGTGTATGCATATATATATATATATATTTATATATATATATATATGTGCGTGTGAATATATATGTATGTGTGTGTATGTATATTTATGTTTATGTATATATATATATATATATATATATATATATGCGTGTATGTGTGTGTGTGTATGCACGTTTGTGTATGTGTATGTAGGTGTATGTATGGATATGTTGATATTTATTTGTGTATGTATGTATGTGTATATGTATGTGTATGGATATATATACACATATACATATGTGTGTGTGTATGTATGTGTGTATGTATATAGATATATATGTGTATGTATATATTTGTGTGTGTTTGTGTGTGCGTGTGTGTTTGCATGTGTGTTTTTATTTTTCCTTTCCTTCTTCCTTTTCCAGCCTCACTTTCATATAGATTATATTTTTGTTTTTAAAATCCAACGCCAATAAATACACCAGGATTCTTTCATTCAGATGATTGAAAGCAACAATTTTTTGCTCTTAAGAAACCATTGGTAAATGAAATAATTGCCTTATGTTGTTTAATACATAACTATATATATATATATATATATATATATATATATATATATATATATATATATATATATATTTATATATATATATATATATATATATATATATATATATATATATATATATATATATATATATATATATATGTATATATATATATATATATATATAACAAAGTAATTGTGGAAAGGAACCAGATGGGCCATAACGCACCAGAGTACTCAATACTTAGTGTTGTAGAGTGGGAAATAGGAAAAAGTATGACTCCAACGGCAGAACTCAAGCCATTTCGACGGCTATTTCTGGACTAAATTAGAATTTTTAGCCTGGTAAATAAATAGCCGAACTTGAGAAGGGGTACTTCCTTATACGGGAAGATTGTAGTTGTCAATAGGATTTGTTAAAACTTGTGTGTAAACACAAATAAGTCTATCATGGCATTTGGTGTGTAGGTACGGGTGGCTGAACTTGCATGTAGAACAATAGGTGAGTGAGTGGATATGTATACATATCACTTTCAACGCTTGACCGCTCCACTCACTCCCCTATTGTTCTACAGGCAAGTTCAGCCTCCCCTACCTACCACCAAATGCCATGATAGACTTATTTGTGTTTACCACAAGTTTTACCAATCCTCTTGACAACAACAATCTTCCCGTATAAGGAAGTACCCGCTTAACAAGTTCGGCTATTTATTCACCAGGCTGAAAATTCTAAATTAGTCCAGAAATAGAAGTCGAAACGGCTTGAGCTCTGCCGTCGGGGGTTATACTTTTTCTTATATATATATATATATATACTCGTACGTACACATATACATACATATATACACACGTACATACATACATATACACATACACACACATACATATACCTACACATATACACACACAGATATATATATGTATATGTATATATATATATATATATATATATATATATATATATATATATAAATATATAGCAGGCTAACAGAGTCAAGATAAATTAATAAAAGCAATGAATAAAAGCAAAGAACAAGTTCATTATATTAAAAAGTTTATCATATTACGATCGTTTCTAGGATGTATATATGTGTTGGTACGTATATCATATACATATATGTACAAATATTACAAATGTTATCAGACGAAATATACATACCTTCACATATACATGCTGTCTTCATATATATATATATTTGCGCTACGGTTCTTATATATTTGATATATATTTATCCTTATCGAGGCCTCTTTGGATTTTCGTCTTTAAATTTATTATTATTACTATATATATATATATATATATATGTGTGTGTGTGTGTGTATGTGTGTGTGAGTATATAAATATATGCATATGTCTATATATTTATATATATTTAATATATGAAAAAACATAGATGCAGCACAAATGACATATACATATATATATATATATATAAATATATATATATATATATATATATATATATATATATATATATATATATATATATATATATATATATATATATATATATATATATATATATATATATATATATATATAACGTGAGCCCCAAAACCATGTAATTTGTGCTGCATCTATATTTTTTCATATATTAAATATATATAAATATATAGACATATACATATATTTATATACTCACACACAGATACACACACACACTTATATATATATATATATATATATATATATATATATATATATATATATATAGTAATAATAATAAATTTAAAGACTAAAATTCAAAGAGGCCTCGATAAGGATAAACATATATCAAATATATAAGAACCGTAGCGCAAACATATATATATATATATATATATATATATATATATATATATATATGAAGACAGCATGTATACGTGAAGGTATGTATATTTCCTCTGATACAATTTGTAATATTTGTACATAGATTTATATGATATACGTACCAACACATATATACATCCTAGAAACGATCGTAATATGATAACTTTTTTAATATAAGTAACTTGTTCTTTGCTTTTATTCATTGCTTTTATTAATTCATCTTGACTCTGTTATCCTATGATTTTCATCGAAAATTGTTGAATGCATCTTCTCTTTTCATGATATTTGGATTACATTGAGTTCTTCATACCGATTGGACACTACCGTATATTTTGGTAGATTCATCTACATATATATATATATATATATATATGTATATATATATATATATATATATATATATATATATATATATATATACAGAAGTGATTGCACAACAATTAGTTCACCATACCGAGAAAAATTGTTTCACCTTAGCGGATCCTCACCTCGGAATGGGCATGGTTTTAGGAACAGGAAGGACAACCGTAGGAACGGGCATGCGCAGAAACCCGCTCACTTCACACAGGCAATACTAGACTGCGTGCGAGAGGTGTAAGGGAGATAACTGTGAAAGTCCGAAAAGGTTTTAGGTTGAAAAATAAAATTACAAAGACTCAGCACGGACCCTTGTATTTATAATAGGTGTTTGGCGACGTGTGGACAACGTGTGAAAAATTCATTTCTCGTCTTTAGGCAATCACTAATGCGTAATCTCTTTATAATAGTTATTCGTTCGTCAATACATAAGCCACTCGTCGGGTTTCCTCTTGCGTATGGCTTGGACTTAATGACGGCTTTCCATTGAATGGAGTAGTCTATACTTGAGTCCTTGACGGACCATACGTGGATAGCGAGTTTCGTGGATTAACGTCTGTCCCGGTACCTTAAGGTAGACTGGTGGTTCAGGAAATGTTCCTTAAATGGTCCCTCCGCCATGCCCACATAGGATTTTACCTCCTGTGGTTCGTTTGGTCGATTGAAAGTGACCACAGCTACATAAATTACAGCTGGTGTGTTGCATTGCTGTTGAAGGGGGCAAGCTTCAGGCTTACGACAAGAGCACCCTGGTGGGGTGTTGCTCCTAGGGCTACTGGTGATGTGGGAATTCATGTTCTTAGCGCAGGATAATTCTACTTTAACTTTGTGTCGGTTAAAGATGGAGCGGTATTTATGAGCTATGGGAAAGTGTCTATGTAAGAGAGCTAGAGCAGTTTTTCCTACATTGTTTTACTACTTTACTACTATGAACATAGCACACAATATAAATAGAATCAATAACAGAAATTTAAACCCTAACCATAATAACCAAAATAACAGTAACATCTCTAGCAATATCCAAAATAATAGTACCGTTCCGAATAAAAACAACTCCGCAAAATGTTACTGTAGAATTAAATTAAACTGTCCTTTACAACATAGATGTTTAGATAAGGAGGTGGTCTATAAATGTACAGTGAAAACCAATGATAATATATTTAACTATGTCGGTGCAACTTCTACAGAATTTAAAAGTCACTGGAATAATCACAAATGCTCTTTCCGAAGATTTGATAAAACATCTTCAACTTCTCTTTCAAACCTGATATGGAACTTAAAATGCAAATATATGGACTATTCATTTACTTGGGAATTAATCTCGAAAGCACCCGCGTACCGAAACACAGCTTTATCAAGATTCTGCAAATGTTTGTGGAGGAAATTGTTTTCATAATTAAATGTAAGGACTCTATTATCTAAGAACGAATATATTTAATTCTTGTAGACATCGCCTGATTTCAACATTTAGAACTATATATAAATTATAATTACACTTATATTTCTACTTATTTCCATAACAATCTTATCCACTTGGTTTTAATATATTGATATCTCTAAATCATATCTATAACATTTGCTATAATTTCACTTATTAAAGTTACATAAAATATATACATATATAATTCTAATTTGTTTTAAAATTTTATTTTTATTTTAATTGTAATTTTAATCTTAATACTTTTTAATTCTTTATTTTTTATTTCTTTATTTTTTTAATTTGTTAACACTTTATTTATTTATTTATTTTTTTTAAATACTTATCTCTTATGAATTATTTTTTAAATAATTTTCTCAAATTTCAATATTTTTCAATAGTTTTTATTAGTTTTATAACCACTAACTAATTCTGGCTAAATATATCTTTCAAGATTTATGCTTATTTTGACAAAATAATCTCATACTAACGAATACATAAACTAAACTGGAGTTTTTCCGTATCTTCCCTTTTAAAATATATAATAAATATTCTTTTTAACTCGGTTAATTTAATTTAATTTAACTTAATATTTACTTACATTAAATACAAAACCAATATCCCACATAACTCATTAAAACAATCATATTTAAGATGATATTCATTTATTTATCTATTTACTTATCTATTTATTCATTTATGTATTTACTTATTTATCTACTTATAACAGAAAACATTATATTAGAAACAAATTTTAAACAACTAATAGTCGTAAATACACGTACTATTAGAATATATTTCCCCCAAATTAACGTTATATGAGTTTTATTCATCCTATCTTGTCTATTTCTTCTCTCTATCTCTCTCAGAATATTGTTTATCTTTATCCCCTAATATTTTTTCTCTCTTTCTTGCTCCAGTGTCATTTAAATAAACGGTTGTTTTTCAAATATTTACATATTCATTTACTTATTCACACATAGGTTTTAATAATCCCTAATATATTTCCACTATCCAGTGAATTTCCGACCGATAAGGTATGATTTTCATGGGTATGTCTCTATTTATAAAACAAACTTTGTATTTTATCTGATGAAAGCGTACCAATGTTGTCTTGGTACGATTGAAATATATATAATAAAATAAATATGGTTTTATAAATATAGTTTCCATTTATTTAATATCATTGTATATATATATACTTATAATATAAGATCGAAAGATGGTTAAAAGAGTTCCAAGTATTTTATTATGCGCATTTACAATACAAATATCATCATGGGATGATATCTGCGTTTTCATCAGATAAAATAGGGATGCACGGTATGAAGCTTAAAAAATACTTGTGAATAGTGAAGATTTAAATCAACATATGATAGATATGTTGATTTAAAACTTCACTATTCATAAGTGTTTTTTAAGCTTCATATCATGTATCCCTATTTTATTTGATGTAAACGCAGATATCATCCCATGATGATATTTGTTTTTGAAATGCGCATAATAAAATACTTGGAACTCTTTTAACCATCTTTCGATCTTATATTATTTATACTCCAGTCCTACAAACTGTAGAGTGGTACTTATCCGATATTTGCATTGCTTTATTGTGCTACCATAAAACTCACCTCATACATTATATATATACATATACATGTATATATATATATATATACACACACATACATATATACACTTACATAAACACATATGCACATACACATACACATATATATATATACACATACACATATATATATATATATATACACATACACACACAAAAACAAGATGGCATAGGACAGAACAAAGGAAAGACGCAAAAACAAAGAAAATAATCCCCAGTCACTGAAGAGGTCACATAATGTGACATATACGTTCATATATGTATATATATATAATGGAAAAATTTGAACAGGAACACAACAGAGAGGCAGTACAACGAATGTTTATTAATTTCATGCTCTGGCGAGTGTATATATATATATATATATATATATATAGTAATAATAATAAATTTCAAGACTAAATTCCAAAGAGGGCTCGATACGTATAAATATATATCATATATATAAGAACCGTTGAGCAAATATTTATTAAGATAACAGATTAAAGTTTAAGCAAATAATCGGTGCTTTCACCCTTAACGGGATCTTCAGAAGACCCCGTTAAGGAAGAAAGCAGCGATTCTTTGCTTATGTATATATACATATATATACATATATATATATATATATATATAAATATATTTATATGTATATATATGTATGCGTATGTATGTCTACATATGTGTATACATATGAATATGTGTATGGATATATTTGTATATATGTATGTGTGTATGTACCATTATGTATGTTTTTTGTGGGTGGGCGTGCGTCTATGTGTGTGTACGTGTGTAAGTGAGCGCGTGTGTGATTTGGGTTTGCGGACACCTAGACTATATATTAAGAGAAACTTCACAATAAGGGTTCTCGCCCCAACACTTGAATCTTTTGATGGAACCCTTTCTACCTTCTTCACCCTTACTTCATCCTTAAAGAATTAGCTTCTAAAGACTTTCCCTTTTCTTTAGACCATTGAACCCCACCCATCCTGTAGACACCTGTCTTACAGGCATCGTTAGTCTAAGTGATAAACAAGGATTGGTATTCCAATTTTGAATTTGTTTACAATATTCTTTCTGCCTTTGTTAATATTATAGCTTTTAATAATTAGCTTTTAATGAACTCCCTTTTTTTAAAATCCTTCAACCAATAACCTACACCCATCCCAATATCAACCCTCTCCTACCACCAAATATGAAAATATTTAAATACTACCATTTACTTCGACAGCCAGCTTCCTGATAATTTCTCACGAATGAAACAGTTCTAGTCCCGTGGAAGCTCTTCTATATCAAAACATATATATATATAATGTGATTGTCTATATATATATATATATATATATTGTGAGAGAGGGGGGAGAGACAGTGAGAGAGATAGAGAGAGAGAGGGAGAGAAAGAGAGAGAGAGAGAGAGAGAGAGAGAGAGAGAGAGAGAGAGAGAGAGAGAGAGAGAGAGAGAGAGAGAGATAGAGAGAGAGAGAGAGAGAGAGAGAGAAACAGTTTGTCTGTAACCGAGACACAGTTTTATACTATTACAACTTGATGACAATCAACTAGTTATAAATATGTATATATATTTTATATATTTCGTTTCTGAATTTGTTTAGCAATTCTTTATCTGAAAACGTGTGTTGAAACCGATATTGTTATAGTTTGGGGGGTCATGTTGCCAAGCCAATAAGAAACACACGCACCAGCTGCTTTCACTCCAATTTATTATAAATTAAATTATAAATTTAAAAATTTAAAAATTTCCGGTTGGTTGGTTGGTTCCACAACCGGACGGTTGTTCATATATTTTCAAAGTTATTTCGTCACACATTCTGTGACCTCTTCGGTGACTGAGGATTATTCTTTTTGTTTTTGCCTCTCCTTTCTTCTCCCCTATGCCATTTAGTTTTTGTGTGTGTTGTGTGCTTAGTGTGCGCACGTGTTACATCCGGATGTCTGTGTGTGTTTTTATTGGTTTATTTATTTATTTATTTTCATGTTACTGGTTGGTTGTTTGTTCTATGTGTGTGTGTTGTCATTTTGTCCTTAATTGTAAGTTGTGATGTTGCTATTCCATTCATGTTTTCTATTTAATTTTGGTTGGAGTTCATTTATGTTTATTGCCTCTGTGATTAGTCTTAACATTGCGTCTTTTCTGTGTGTAAATTTTATTTTTATTTATATGTTCTCTAATTTGCCCTTATGTTCTATTTTAACATGTTAGTGGAGTACTGATAAATCTTCTCCGATTTGAAGCTCGCGCCAGTGTTCATTAAATCGTTCTCCTATACTACAAGCTGTCTCACCTATGTACACTATATTCTTATCTTTACATTTTCCTTCAGCACATCTTATGCTGTATACTATGTTTCTAGTTTTACAGTTAATATGGGGGCTTAGTTTACATATTATGCATTTCCTATCTATTCAGGGAGGACTTTGAAAAGGGTATGTATTACTAATAAGTGTTTTATGGAGGTACCTGGTCTTTCTACTATCTTAATATTTAGTTTAAGTTTATCTGGGGCCCTTCTAAATTTGTAAGTTAATTCACCTCTAGGGGTTGTATTGATGAACATTACACTCTGATATTTAATGCTATCATACCATGAGTTTATTCTATTAATCTTATTCATAGTTCTTTCTATTATATTCCAGAATTTGCTCCTATACAAGGGGAAGGTCCCCTTTGTATCATCATTTACCATTTTTTTCACATCTGGTTCTGTCTCCTCTATATATTACCTCAATGGCAAAGAAAACCCACACATAAATATGGAACTGGTGGACCAGAGACATATGGACCATCAAAACCATGATGAACTAAAGAAAATGAATGCACGTGCGGTGGGGGCCAGTATAAAACTAACCCTTAAGGAACATATGTTCAAATTTAATGGAAAAACATTTGCCCAAGAGGAGGTAGCAGCTGACACAGCTAAACTATTTATGGTATGGTGGTACAATAAACTTATAGAACAATTAGAAGACATCAGCCTCTTAACCCTGATAAAGTACTCTTGCTACGTTGATACTATAAACATCGTAGTAAAAACACCCCACTAGAGAACAGCCAGGAATTAGAGAAAAAACACCATGGAAAGCATCCAGCAAATACCTAACTCCATACACCAGAGTATTAGAGTTACTATATACTACCCAAGCAAACACCCCAACCATCGTTTACCTGTACAAGAGAGGGAGCTCTGGTTAGAAACCATTAATATCAACAAACAAATCCTCCATTCCCATTATGCCAAACCCATGACTTCCAAATATCTGATCCACCGAAACTCAGCTGTTTCGGATCACACCGAAATAAACATACTGATTGCGGATTTGGTACGGTTGATGAGAAACGTGTCCCGCATGTGCAACCCCAAAGAACTAGAGAGGCACATACAACACTTCATCCACAGTATGCAGTTCTCTGGTTACAATCAGAGAGAAAAAATCAGAGTATATAGAGGAGGCAGAACCAAATGGGAAACAATGGTAAATAATGATACAAATGGGACCTGTCCCTTGAATAGGAGCACATTTTGGAATATAATAGAAAGAACTAGGAATAAGGTTAATAGAATAAACTCATCGTATGATAGCAATAAATACCAGAGTGTAATGTTCATCAATACAACACCTGGAGGTGAATTAGCTTACAAATTTAGAAGGGCCCTACATAAATTTTAACTAAATATTAAAATACTAGAAAGACCAGGCACCTCCATAAACACACTTATTAGTAATACATACCTTTTTCAAAGACCTCCCTGTATAGATAAGAAATGTATAATCTGTAAATTAAGCGCCCATATTAACTGTAAAACTAGAAATGTAGTATATAGCATAAGATGTACTGAAAGACAATGTAAAGATAAGAATATAGTGTACATAGGTGAGACCGCTAGTAGAGTAGGAGAACGATTAAATGAACACTGGCGAGAGCTTCAAGATAGAAAAGAGTCATCAATACTCTACCAACATGTATAAATAGAACATAAGGGCAAATTAGAGAACATATAAATAAAAATAAAACCTACACACAGAAAAGACGCAATGTTTAGACAAATCACAGAGGAAATAAACATAAATGAACTCCAACCAAAATTAAATAGAAAACATGAATGGAATAGCAACACCACAACTTACAATTAAGGACAAAATGAAAACACACACACATAGAACAAACAACTAACAAGAGTAACATGTAAATAAACAAATAAATAAACAAATAAAAACACACACAGACACCCAGATGTAACACGTGCGCAAACTAAGCACACAACACACAAAAACAAAATGACGTTGGACAGAACAAAGAAGGAATAACAAAACAAAGAAAATACTCCCCAGTCACTGAAGAGGGCACACAATGTGTGACGAAAGAACTTTGACAATATATGAACAACCATCCGAACAACCATCCAGTTGTGGAAACAACCAACCAACCGGAAATTTATAAATTTTTAAATTTATAATTTAATTTATAATAAATTGGAGTGAAATCAACTGGTGCGTGTGTTTCTTATTGGCAACATGACCCTCCCAAAGAATAACAATATATATATATATATATATATACATTTAATAAAAATGAGTATCCATAGATTGTCGTCAAGTTTTAGTAATATAAAACTGTGTCTCGGTTAGAGAGAAAATGTTTCTCTATTCATAATACATATTATTTTTAATATCACCAGTAGAATATAAATATATTTAAATATATATATATAAATGCATAAATACATATGTACAACCTTCAAATATAAATGCATACATACACACATACTTGCTTACATACAATGAACAGCCATACGGCATCAATATAGTGGATGCAAAGCTGTAAGATTGTCAGCACCAAGACATGCATGCATATTTTGTCGGAAAGCTCCAAAGTAAAGTTTAGACAACCGAAGTAGACTTTATTGAAGCAACAACTAGTGTATTAGCTCACACTCTATATGTTATGTTTGCAATCCAAGAACGGAACATAACAACGGAATACCTGTTTCGCAAAAAGGGATAGTTATGCAATCAATACAGATCAACGTGCCATTAACTAGGCTGTTTAATAAACATCGATGATGTTAATCAAATCCTAATAAGGTGTCTAAATGTGTCATCATGTTACTAGCTACATATGAGGCATGATTTAATGGTAAAAGCATTATACAATGCAGCTCATAGAAGAAGTAGTCATGAAGATAAAAATATAGAAAGGCACAGTGATGTGAAGAGCATATGTACACATGATATGACAAAGAATTGGTGGGGGTGTTCTCGCCAAACCCCCAATAAAAATAATACATAACAGACCAGTAGTTATAGCCAGCTATACAGCACATGTGAATATGTTGGTAAATATTTATGACTTTCTTATGAGGAATCTGCTAATTCTTCACCGTAACAATACCATTATATCTGTAGCTGTGAGTGATTGTGAGGTGTGTGTGTGTGTGTGGGGGGGGGGGGGGGGGGCGTGCATATGTTACTAATTGCCTCAGTATAACTATTGAGAAGCAGGACAGCAAAATCGAGGAGTACGGATGACTAGGGAGGATGAATATATGGCAACAGTAAACATATGTAACATATTCAAGACATTGAGCACGAAATAACTTGATACATACATGTATGTAAATATATACATATATATATATATATATATATATATATATATATATATATATATATATATATATATATATATATATATATCTGTGTGTGTGTGTGTGTGTGTGTGTGTGTGTGTGTGTGTGTATAAGGAAACATGAATGTGTGCTCATATAACACACAATTTAGAGATTGGAACAATATGCCCACCTACACATACACAAAAGCATACATAGATATATACAGTCATGCTTACGTAAATACATACATACGTAAATGCATACATATGTAAATATGTATACACACATATACACACACACTCACACACACACATATATATATATATATATATATACACACACACTCATATATATATATGTATATATATATATAAATATATATACATATACTGTATATACATGCCCAGCCCATATACATATATATATGGGTATATATATATATATATATATATATATATATATATATATATATATATATATACAAACACACATACATATATTTATAAATGCATCAACTCCACCTACAGATTTTAATGTCAGGTTTTCTTGATTAACATTTACATATGTTTTTCAAGACTGTTAGAATTATCAGTTATGGGTGGGAACTGATAATCATGATAAATGAACATTTTTATTTTTATGTTTGGAAAGTTCATCTGAGCTATTAACTTTAGTTGTCAAATCACCATTATTGATATATCAAACTATTAGCGAAGTGTAGAAATCCATTTACACTGAAGTTGTTGATGTATGACAAAAGATGTGACAGATTATGTTCAGATTTACGAAGAATAGGAAGTTCTTGTGATAAATAGGGGAACACAGCGATGAACAAGAATTGATAAATAAGTGGGTTGTATAATTGTAATGATTTGATTAAATCACAGTCTAGTGATAAGAGAATCACATAGCTTGAGATATTACTAAATTACTTTATTCATAGTAATGGCATTATTGTTATCGCTGGGAATTTATTTTCACGGGAAATTGATTGATTTCTCACCGTGCAGCCAGACGTAACTTAAATGCAACGATTTCTGCACGCTTTGAAAAATAGAACCAACCTTGTGACGGCACGTTCTCACATTATATTTCATAAAATACCAAAATACATGTATTTTCTAATATCTATCATTATTTATACACTCCGCCTTTTGTCAGGCTATCAAGTAATATATTTGTAAATTCTTCGGCAATATATACACAATAAAGGACACCTTTTGGAATATAGAGTCATATTTGGAGATTTGTTTAAATGGTGGATCAAATACAATACACAGCACCACATACGAGAGGATGCCACTTGCACCGACAATTTCTCCAGCCGCAACCTGGTGCAGTCTCCGACTAATCCAGCTTCTGCTGCACATCGGGCTGAAGAGGCCAAACTCTCTACATACCGGTCGCTCTGCGACAGGTTTGCCTTCGTACCCTTGGCAGTGGAGACTTCTGGTGTCCTCGGCCCTAGGGCTACCTCCCTACTAACCACCATAAGTGCTGAGCTGGCCAGTCGCAGGTGTGAGCCTCAGGAGTTGGAATGGCACTTCCAGCGCGTCTCCCTTACCGTCCCCGGGGTAACGCCTTCTCTATTCCTTTCGCCGGAGCTCTGGGGGAGGCCATCAATATAATTGACTCACTAGTCATTTTATAATGTACTTTATATATATATATATACATTTACTTTATGTTTGTGAAATATTAGGAACTGTTTCTTGCAACAATCTTTTGTTTTCTGGAGAAGGCCGACTGTCTCACAAATAATGCTACACAAATCATTCATAATAGCTTACTATTCACCAAATGGCTTTAAAATTGATTACTTTAAATTAAAAAAACATCCTCGAACATATATCCGCATTAAAATACAATAGCAGAAAATCCACCCTACGGGTGGTTTTCTGCTGACGTGTGTAGTATGCATATTGATATTATACACAAATATATATACATGTAGATATGATACATCAAATAAAATCGTAATTAACAATATGCATGGAAATTGAACGAAGTCTATGTTACACTGTCTTCTGTAATCAGTAACGTAATCTATGATACATTAAAAAAAGACGATATTATATATAAACTGCATTAGTTGAAAATTAACGACGGAAATATATACGATGTTTTTATAAGTGTTATAATATAACAGCCGCTAACCGGAAGTGTTGACATTTGAACATTTTAAATAAGTGAATTTTAAAGATTTTTAAATAAGCTATAAAACATAGTTAATCAACTGCCACGAAATTTAACACATACATTATGGAATATTCATTCATTATTTATTCAAAGTAATGAATGAATATTACATAATGTATGTGTTAAATTTTGGTTAAAGGGCGGTGGATTGGCAGTATCGGTAGAGTGTCAGACGCCATGCTTTCCAGCATAGTTACGTCCCTTTACGATCTGAGTTCAAATCCCGCCGAGGTTGACTTTGCCTTTCATCACTGGGTAATTGCTGGCCTTGTGCCTAGAGTAGAAATAATTATTTATTCAAAGTAATCCAACTTATTTTACAAAAGGGGTAAAAAAAATATAATATGTTACGCAATCCCCCACCTCTTTCTTTATTATAGTTTAGATACGTGCTAGGTGAAACTTCAATATGATATATATTTTATTTCATTTTGCATTTCCAGTCATGCTGGAGCAACGTTGTCAGAGTCGTGGGGGTGTTTTTCAAATTGAAAGGAAAAGCGATGCTTGAGATTAGTTTGAAACATTACATATTAAAATCTTGCTTTTATAAAACAATAATTCTTATCACTAATTCACTGTTCAATACTATTTAAGACATTAGCAGGGAATATATAACATATCTCACTCACGACACCGAAACGAAGCTTCCACTGATAGATTAATGCGGCTGAAATGTGTCTCAGCCGAGTTATTCAAAAATTAAATAAATAATAAATGAATCAAACAAGAATGTATTCTATTGAACACTAAAATGAAGCAACGTATTTAATAAAGGATATTTGAAAATTACATTTACTTACTAAGTGAGGAAATTCACAAATAATTAGGAAAATGAGATGGTTTTCTTTTTAATTCTTACAGAGTTAGTTAGATTGTAGAGTAGGATAAAATGAAAGAAGAGGACATTCCTTATCTATTATGTCTAAATAATAAACTAGGGAAAGGTCAATGACAGAAATATCACGTTGTTTAATGTTCATTCTACAATTTAGTTACATTGTTATCAATACTGGATTATATAAACCGTTGTGCAGTGTAAAAAACTATATGCAATGAATATTTGAAGTAACCTGAAAATTTAGTGCTCAGGTGTAAATATTGTGAATTCTTTTTCCCCTTTTTGTACCGTCCTCTTCCATTTGAGCTGATAATGTTTTTCTTTTCCTTCTTGAATTTCGCAATATTTTTACTTTTACTCCATCATGCACACTTATCCTCTTTTGCTTTGCTGTTGAATCCATATTCTTTATCATTTCTTCGATTCTATTCTTCCTTCTCTCCTCTTTTATTTCACTTATGATTTCCTTACTGTTTTCTTGGAATCCTTAATTGTATAAGTACGTTATATATCATTGTGTAGGAAATGGTTATTAGTCGACAATAGTAAATTAAATACTGGAAAGAAGAAGAACCAAGTGATTCCAAGATTGTTGTCCAGATTCGTTGTATATTTACATTTAGTGCTGCAAAGTAATTCTATTAATTTGTTTCTATAAAATAATATATCTGTACATGTCAGGACGAAATGTATACCGTTTAGTACAAAACGAAGACACTCAGAGCAAATCAATTACATAAAACATAATTTAGCTTTCATATATTTAACGCTGATTCATTTACTGATCTTCCGATTTGGTAAATCAATGTCCTTTATTCTCTATAACCAATGTCTTATTGTTTATAATCAATGTAATTACACATACTTTCCAAATTCATGTTACGATATGCCTTTCTGTTAGGGGTGATGAGGGAAGATATGGCTCAACAGGAAAGTAGGGAAAAGTACTATGAAAGTCACAATTGAGAGAAAAGAATTGGGAAAAGCACGATCTCTAGGTCCACAAAAGAATGGGTGGAAAGGGAGAGGTTGATGGCCTCTGGGCTCTTGGCTACAGGGGGGTTGGGATTGCACCACACGAACAATAGCCAGGGACACGCGCAGCAACAGGCACTCCACCTCGCGAAACTCCCTCCTGGGCTGTTAACGTTTCGATCTTATTGAAGAGCTCAGCAGTCCGGGGTTTGAATACTCCTGTAGTTTCGACGGCGAACGGTGCGGAGAGGAAGTGGCCGGACAATCCCGTTATTTCTTTGACGTCCTTTCCTCTTCATTACGGGCTGCAATACGGGGGTTTGTAGCCGAGGCGACTAAGTTGGAGGCTGAAAAGGTGTCACTAGCATAATTGTTAGTGGAAGAAAAAATACCTTATCGTACTCCTCCCCTCTTACTCAGCCGATAACTCGTAGTTATTTTATTGAAACCTTTCCACTTTTATTAGATAATATATCATCCAGGTATGGTGGTCACATAGACCCATAAGAAATTCTCCTGAAATACTTTGTGGCACTTGTTCCGTCTTGTGTTCTGATATCATGTGTGGTAGAACAACACCAAGCTACATTTAGCGGAAGCACAAACATTTTACGAGGCCGCGAAAAATCACGAGACAAGGACTCCATTATGACTTCCCTGACTAAGGGCTAAAATATAATTAGATACGTGTTTTAAAATTCTACATAAACTTGCTCTCCTGACAATATCCACAGGCAGAATCAAGCCTGACACAATATCTGATGAGGCAGCACCTTTGAATTTCAGGTACAGTAAATTCGCTGGGCATAAAACCTTAGCTTCAGTCCTCTGCCAACCTGATATTTTGATATAAATCACTTGCTCAAACTTCCACATAGTGCGGCAAAACGTGATACCTAAGGCTTTTGAAGGAAAATGGCAAAACATTTAAATTATTAGTGGTTTCTCCATACTTGACACGTGATTAACATAACGTACATTATTTTCAACATAATTATGTCACAATTATTATATGTATATATTTCTCTTTAAATATAGAAATTGCTTCTACAGGACGAGAACTGTTTCATTCGATGGAAATAATGTATACAAAATCCTGCTTGTGAAAATATGGGAAAAATAAATATACATGTTCGCGGTAATCAAGCATATTTGTATACTTTCAGAAATGATTAATTTAGCAAATCAAACAATAAATATGTTCCGGTAAATCAAAGAGTTAAGTGCCAGATTGTATTCTTTAGACTTAGTGTATGCAATTGATACAATTTGTAAGTCTAAATGCAGTCCTGTGTATCATGTTGTAACACCACAAACACTTGTTGTTATTTTAAAACATTTCAAACACCTTTTCTTGTGTTGAATTAATAAAGACACCTTTTCTTCTGTTGAAACATCACATGCATCATTTCCCTATTAACATTTCTAAGCACGATAATTGTGATCGATGTAATCCGTCACTTGATAAGAATATTGAAATGAGAGAAATGCTTGTGCTCCTGTTTCTTGTTGCAGTAGTCAAGATACCATTTTTTTTTTACTTAAAGACACATTGTTATTAAGGTTCTTACACCGCAATAGAAGAACACCTGAATGGGACATAGTAATACTTTTGGCGGTGTATAGGTTTATAAAAAATATATATGCAACTAAGGTATATACAAAATTATATACAACTCTCAATTTCTGTTATTTCAAACAGGAAAAAAAAAACACAATGCCCTTTTATTTGGAAGAATATTAATATTTTAGAAACAATTGAAGATAAAATCTGTATTGATGTTTTAGTAACAAGTAAGGAAAACAACCTTTTTATATATCAGACAAATATTTTAACAACAATGATATAAAGCATTTGAACTTTTGTTGTCTTATGCGTGGAAATGTCTCATGAAATAGATGGCATATATTGGAGCATAAGTTTGCTTTGTAGAGAAAATACATTGTAATCTACATCTTCTTCATTTTCAATGACTCCACTTGGCATATATTGTTTGGGTTATGTCCATCATTTGGTATCTCTATATTTAAAGAAAACTTCTAGAGAGAGTTTGTTGACGCGTTAGACAAAGGAGAATCTCTGTTACCTCTTTTGAAATCGGTATAGTCTGGATAGTATTTAAGTCGCATTGAATATCTTGGATCAATGGATGTAAAATATTTTTATAGACGTCAATGAGGTGATTGTTGTATGTTACATAATTTTGAATAGATAAATATATTTTAAATTTTGAAATACTATTGTTGTTTCTGAATTAGGATCAATGCGAAAAGTATTAGGGTAGGGGATAGCCGATTAGTAACTGGTGCGTTATTTTTATCGAGCCTATAAAATGTGATTAAAAGCAGATCTCGGTGGGATTTGAACTTTGAACATAAACAGACGTAACACTATGGCGCAAAGCAGTTTGACCGATACACCTGTACTGCCTATACACCTCATTTTTGAATGATACTAAATCATTACTAAAAAAAAAAACCCAGTCCAATTTATTTTAACAGAAAATCACGAAGGTGCCATGGATGTCTATGACTGAGATTTTAAGGACAACTCGGTTAACAACTGTTAAATGTAGAGTAATGTGACGGAAATAAAATGTCTCATGACATGATTTTATATTAGTCTATACGAATATATTTTTTCAGATTATTTTTTAAGTAATTTTATTTCTTTTCAAACTGTATTTCGAAATATATAGGTTTATCACTGATATGGGCTATTATTAACCGGCGAAATAGTTTTTATGCAAAGGTCTGCTTTAAAAAAATTCATCAGATTTCTTTACTAATTTAATCCATATCAAACATTAAACAGGTTTTATACCTAATATAGAATGGTATTTCCTATAGAATCAAAGAAAATATAAACACGCCAGTTTTATGACTTTCTTTGATTTTATACGTTATAATTGCAAGCCATTAATACTTTGTCTAGTAAGTTAATTAAATGATTTTTTTTCAGCAGATTTCAGCACTTTCCACATAATACATCAAGTACTAAGAATGTCTATTCACTAATAATTATATTTATTTTCTTCCGAACTAGTTTTAGTCTATCACTTATAGAGATATAGGAGATGAAATTATTTACAACAGACAGGGTCAAACTAAGTTCTCAATTGAGCTTTAATGCAGTTTCATCCACACAAACTTTTTAGAGTCTTAATAGTCAAGCGGCAATGATAAGATTTCGGAAGAAGAATTGAAAGCAAAAATATACGCAGCATACAAAAGGTGCAATTTATATATATATATATATACATATATGTATAATTAAGTTAAAAATGTACATCTACATATGCATACTGAAATACTAGTGTGTATATGAATACACACACGTATACATATGTAGGTGTAACAAGTCTTTCACTGGTTGCTTTACTGTGAGCAAACCCAGCTATTCTGTATGTAAACACACAGACAAACCGGTTTTTAGAATCATACTGGTTTTCGGGGGAACACCTTCCCTCTATTCTCCAGAAAGCCAGAAAAGGAATATTGAACTAGTTTCGTTGTTGTTACAACTCATCAGCAATATTTACCTATCTACCGGCCCTTCTGGAGAATTGTAAAAGCACATATCGTTATATGCTTTTTCTATGAAAATTAGTAGTGGGCAGACTAATTTGCATAGAGTGTGAGTACGCACCGGTTCAGCGGAGACGATAAAAACAAATAACGAAACGAAATTAAATTTCGTTTCATTTGTAACTCACTTTTGTATGACTGACGCTTAAACAATTAAGTTAAAAATGTACATCTACATATGCATACTGAAATACTAGTGTGTATATGAATACACACACGTATACATATGTAGGTGTAACAAGTCTTTCACTGGTTGCTTTACTGTGAGCAAACCCAGCTATTCTGTATGTAAACACACAGACAAACCGGTTTTTAGAGTCATACTGGTTTTCGGGGGAACACCTTCCCTCTATTCTCCAGAAAGCCAGACAAGGAATATTGAACTAGTTTCGTTGTTGTTACAACTCATCAGCAATATTTACCTATCTACCGGCCCTTCTGGAGAATTGTAAAAGCACATATCGTTATATGCTTATTCTATGAAAATTAGTAGTGGGCAGACTAATTTGCATAGAGTGTGAGTACGCACCGGTTCAGCGGAGACGATAAAAACAAATAACGAAACGAAATTAAATTTCGTTTCATTTGTAACTCACTTTTGTATGACTGACGCTTAAACAATTAAGTTAAAAATGTACATCTACATATGCATACTGAAATACTAGTGTGTATATGAATACACACACGTATACATATGTAGGTGTAACAAGTCTTTCACTGGTTGCTTTACTGTGAGCAAACCCAGCTATTCTGTATGTAAACACACAGACAAACCTGTTTTTAGAGTCATACTGGTTTTCGGGGGAACACCTTCCCTCTATTCTCCAGAAAGCCAGACAAGGAATATTGAACTAGTTTCGTTGTTGTTACAACTCATCAGCAATATTTACCTATCTACCGGCCCTTCTGGAGAATTGTAAAAGTACATATCGTTATATGCTTTTTCTATGAAAATTAGTAGTGGGCAGACTAATTTGCATAGAGTGTGAGTACGCACCGGTTCAGCGGAGACGATAAAAACAAATAACGAAACGAAATTAAATTTCGTTTCATTTGTAACTCACTTTTGTATGACTGACGCTTAAACAATTAAGTTAAAAATGTACATCTACATATGCATACTGAAATACTAGTGTGTATATGAATACACACACGTATACATATGTAGGTGTAACAAGTCTTTCACTGGTTGCTTTACTGTGAGCAAACCCAGCTATTCTGTATGTAAACACACAGACAAACCTGTTTTTAGAGTCAAACTGGTTTTCGGGGGAACACCTTCCCTCTATTTTCCAGAAAGCCAGACAAGGAATATTGAACTAGTTTGGTTGTTGTTACAACTCATCAGCAATATTTACCTATCTACCGGCCCTTCTGGAGAATTGTAAAAGCACATATCGTTATATGCTTTTTCTATGAAAATTAGTAGTGGGCAGACTAATTTGCATAGAGTGTGAGTACGCACCGGTTCAGCGGAGACGATAAAAACAAATAACGAAACGAAATTAAATTTCGTTTCATTTGTAACTCACTTTTGTATGACTGACGCTTAAACAATTAAGTTAAAAATGTACATCTACATATGCATACTGAAATACTAGTGTGTATATGAATACACCCACGTATACATATGTAGGTGTAACAAGTCTTTCACTGGTTGCTTTACTGTGAGCAAACCCAGCTATTCTGTATGTAAACACACAGACAAACCGGTTTTTAGAGTCATACTGGTTTTCGGGGGAACACCTTCCCTCTATTTTCCAGAAAGCCAGACAAGGAATATTGAACTAGTTTCGTTGTTGTTACAACTCATCAGCAATATTTACATATCTACCGGCCCGTCTGGAGAATTGTAAAAGCACATATCGTTATATGCTTTTTCTATGAAAATTAGTAGTGGGCAGACTAATATGCATAGAGTGTGAGTACGCACCGGTTCAGCGGAGACGATAAAAACAAATAACGAAACGAAATTAAATTTCGTTTCATTTGTAACTCAATTTTGTATGACTGACGCTTAAACAATTAAGTTAAAAATGTACATCTACATATGCATACTGAAATACTAGTGTGTATATGAATACACACACGTATACATATGTAGGTGTAACAAGTCTTTCACTGGTTGCTTTACTGTGAGCAAACCCAGCTATTCTGTATGTAAACACACAGACAAACAGGTTTTTAGAGTCATACTGGTTTTCGGGGGAACACCTTCCCTTAATTCTTCAGAAAGCCAGACAAGGAATATTGAACTAGTTTCGTTGTTGTTACAACTCATCAGCAATATTTACCTATCTACCGGCCCTTCTGGAGAATTGTAAAAGCACATATCGTTATATGCTTATTCTATGAAAATTAGTAGTGGGCAGACTAATTTGCATAGAGTGTGAGTACGCACCGGTTCAGCGGAGACGATAAAAACAAATAACGAAACGAAATTAAATTTCGTTTCATTTGTAACTCACTTTTGTATGACTGACGCTTAAACAATTAAGTTAAAAATGTACATCTACATATGCATACTGAAATACTAGTGTGTATATGAATACACACACGTATACATATGTAGGTGTAACAAGTCTTTCACTGGTTGCTTTACTGTGAGCAAACCCAGCTATTCTGTATGTAAACACACAGACAAACCTGTTTTTAGAGTCATACTGGTTTTCGGGGGAACACCTTCCCTCTATTCTCCAGAAAGCCAGACAAGGAATATTGAACTAGTTTCGTTGTTGTTACAACTCATCAGCAATATTTACCTATCTACCGGCCCTTCTGGAGAATTGTAAAAGTACATATCGTTATATGCTTTTTCTATGAAAATTAGTAGTGGGCAGACTAATTTGCATAGAGTGTGAGTACGCACCGGTTCAGCGGAGACGATAAAAACAAATAACGAAACGAAATTAAATTTCGTTTCATTTGTAACTCACTTTTGTATGACTGACGCTTAAACAATTAAGTTAAAAATGTACATCTACATATGCATACTGAAATACTAGTGTGTATATGAATACACACACGTATACATATGTAGGTGTAACAAGTCTTTCACTGGTTGCTTTACTGTGAGCAAACCCAGCTATTCTGTATGTAAACACACAGACAAACCTGTTTTTAGAGTCAAACTGGTTTTCGGGGGAACACCTTCCCTCTATTTTCCAGAAAGCCAGACAAGGAATATTGAACTAGTTTGGTTGTTGTTACAACTCATCAGCAATATTTACCTATCTACCGGCCCTTCTGGAGAATTGTAAAAGCACATATCGTTATATGCTTTTTCTATGAAAATTAGTAGTGGGCAGACTAATTTGCATAGAGTGTGAGTACGCACCGGTTCAGCGGAGACGATAAAAACAAATAACGAAACGAAATTAAATTTCGTTTCATTTGTAACTCACTTTTGTATGACTGACGCTTAAACAATTAAGTTAAAAATGTACATCTACATATGCATACTGAAATACTAGTGTGTATATGAATACACCCACGTATACATATGTAGGTGTAACAAGTCTTTCACTGGTTGCTTTACTGTGAGCAAACCCAGCTATTCTGTATGTAAACACACAGACAAACCGGTTTTTAGAGTCATACTGGTTTTCGGGGGAACACCTTCCCTCTATTTTCCAGAAAGCCAGACAAGGAATATTGAACTAGTTTCGTTGTTGTTACAACTCATCAGCAATATTTACATATCTACCGGCCCGTCTGGAGAATTGTAAAAGCACATATCGTTATATGCTTTTTCTATGAAAATTAGTAGTGGGCAGACTAATATGCATAGAGTGTGAGTACGCACCGGTTCAGCGGAGACGATAAAAACAAATAACGAAACGAAATTAAATTTCGTTTCATTTGTAACTCAATTTTGTATGACTGACGCTTAAACAATTAAGTTAAAAATGTACATCTACATATGCATACTGAAATACTAGTGTGTATATGAATACACACACGTATACATATGTAGGTGTAACAAGTCTTTCACTGGTTGCTTTACTGTGAGCAAACCCAGCTATTCTGTATGTAAACACACAGACAAACCTGTTTTTAGAGTCATACTGGTTTTCGGGGGAACACCTTCCCTCTATTCTCCAGAAAGCCAGACAAGGAATATTGAACTAGTTTCGTTGTTGTTACAACTCATCAGCAATATTTGTTTTTATCGTCTCCGCTGAACCGGTGCGTACTCACACTCTATGCAAATTATTCTTGTCTGGCTTTCTGGAAAATAGAGGGAAGGTGTTCCCCCGAAAACCAGTATGATTCTAAAAACCGGTTTGTCTGTGTGTTTACATACAGAATAGCTGGGTTTGCTCACAGTAAAGCAACCAGTGAAAGACTTGTTACACCTACATATGTATACGTGTGTGTATTCATATACACACTAGTATTTCAGTATGCATATGTAGATGTACATTTTTAACTTAATTGTTTAAGCGTCAGTCATACAAAAGTGAGTTACAAATGAAACGAAATTTAATTTCGTTTCGTTATTTGTTTTTATCGTCTCCGCTGAACCGGTGCGTACTCACACTCTATGCAAATTAGTCTGCCCACTACTAATTTTCATAGAAAAAGCATATAACGATATGTGCTTTTACAATTCTCCAGAAGGGCCGGTAGATAGGTAAATATTGCTGATGAGTTGTAACAACAACGAAACTAGTTCAATATTCATTGTCTGGCTTTGTGGAGAATAGAGGGAAGGTTTTCCCCCGAAAACCAGTATGACTCTAAAAACCGGTTTGTCTGTGTGTTTACATACAGAATAGCTGGGTTTGCTCACAGTAAATCAACCAGTGAAAGACTTGTTACACCTACATATGTATACGTGTGTGTATTCATATACACACTAGTATTTCAGTATGCATATGTAGATGTACATTTTTAACTTAATTGTTTAAGCGTCAGTCATACAAAAGTGAGTTACAAATGAAACGAAATTTAATTTCGTTTCGTTATTTGTTTTTATCGTCTCCGCTGAACCGGTGCGTACTCACACTCTATGCAAATTAGTCTGCCCACTACTAATTTTCATAGAAAAAGCATATAACGATATGTGCTTTTACAATTCTCCAGAAGGGCCGGTAGATAGGTAAATATTGCTGATGAGTTGTAACAACAACGAAACTAGTTCAATATTCCTTTTCTGGCTTTATGGAGAATAGAGGGAAGGTGTTCCCCCGAAAACCAGTATGATTCTAAAAACCGGTTTGTCTGTGTGTTTACATACAGAATAGCTGGGTTTGCTCACAGTAAAGCAACCAGTGAAAGACTTGTTACACCTACATATGTATACGTGTGTGTATTCATATACACGCTAGTATTTCAGTATGCATATGTAGATGTACATTTTTAAC